>CM070622.1:50600166-51024446 GCA_036346255.1 Ampelocalamus luodianensis | reverse complement strand
GTTCTTGTGCTAGCCTTCCATTATTGCTACTAGTCGTGCTTGTGAGTTGCTCTAGCTGAGGCTTGGTTTAGACTAGGACCAGCACTTGTGACTAGTACTTTGAACTACTTTTCAACTTTGCATCTTGATTTGAACAATTGCTACTCCTTTGCTACATACTAGCCTTGAGCTCCACTTCCTACTAACTCAGCGGTATCGTTCCTCGCAATCGTTGGGCTAATCACAAGTGAGTATCACGAACTAGCAACCCGGTTGTACAGGTTCTTTCTTTGCATTGGTAAGAACTTGTAGAACTTGGTAAAAGGCTTGAGTGAGAGTGACTTGTGAAGCTACGAGATCCTAGTAGTTGATAGGAACATATACACTTGTGATTTGTTCTTTGTTTTCTACTAACAATGGTAGGTTCATACGGATCTACACATGGTGAGAACAATAATGGCCACTCTTTGGAGCATCTTGGTGAGGATCTTTCACACCTCACCTTGAGAAGCTCGTGCGGCACATGGAGCACTCGCTCGGAGAAAGTGTTCGCAATGCCTTGGATAAGATCAATGACAGCCTTGCGGAGCTCCACACCGCAGCGTTGCACTCCTCGAGCGTCAACCACTTGCTGAAAACACGGCCCAAGATGAGCCAAGGGTGCGATCCTCTGCTCGTCGCGCACCACCTCCACGCTAGCCGTACACCACTGCTTTGCTTGCTCTTGGGTGATGAGGTGGAAGAAGAAGAAATGAACAACTACACTTGCTGGCGTCTGAAACCAATGGATTCAATGTTCACAATGATCGCAACCATCGTCGACTTTGTCACTGTCGTCAAGGTATGGGAAGAAATCAATGTAGTCGTGACCATAATGATGCATTTGGTAAAATTAAATTCACTATGCCTCCTTTTGCTGGAAAATATGATCCTGATGCTTATCTCACATGGGAGTTAACTGTAAAACAAAAATTTGCTTGTCATGAATTCCTTCAAGATAAGAAAGTTAGGGCTACTACTAGTGAGTTTTCTGATTTTGCATCTATTTGGTGGAGTGAATATGGTCGTGATCATCAGGACATACCTAGAACATGGAATGCTTTGAAAAGAGCAATGAGGCATAGATTTGTACCTTCATATTATTCTCATAATTTGCTTAATAAATTGCAACGCTTAAGATAAGGTAGTAGTTCTGTAGAGGATTATTATCAAGAATTGCAAACTGGTTTATTGCGTTGTGGTTTAGATGAAAAAGAAGATGCTAAGATGGCTAGATTTTTAGGTGGTTTAAACCAAGAAATTCAGGACATACTTGATTATAAATAATACAATTCTATCACTCGTTTGTTCCATCTTGCTTACAAAGCTGAAAGAGAAGTGCAGGGTCGACAATCTCGCTCTAGGGGCAATTTTGGAGGATCTTTTGCAGGTCGGACAAGTCAGCAACAACACGTGGCACCCTCCTCAAGCCGTGCACCCCCTGCTGCTCCTACCACTCCTACGCATGTCCCTGATGCAAGCAAATCAGCAATGGTACAAGTTCCTACAAAAAGTGCTTCTTCCGTTGCTTCTACAGGGCGGACCAGAGATGTACAATGTCACCGTTGCAAAGGATTTGGGCACTTGATGCGCGATTGTCCAAGTCAGTGAGTTTTACTTATCAAGAATAATGGTGAGTATACTTCAGCTAGCGATATTGTGGAAGAACATGTTTTGGTTGCAACTAACAATGCAGGTGATGAAACTTAGGAAGAACATATAAGCCATGAGGCATCTGACATGTACCAAAGCTTAGTTGTCCAGCGGGTGGTAAGTGCTCAAATGGAGTGTAACATCCCAATTTTAGGCTTGTGTTTCAAATGTAAGAAAATGAGGGGAAATTAAAACTTTTTCTTACATCTTGTATTTCCTGTGTGCTTTGGACGATTGTTGTAAAGAGATTATGGGAATACAAAGATCACAAGTCATTTCAACCCACATCTTATTCTTCTTAGTCATCCTTGTTCCATCTTGTGATAATCTCCTGGAAATATTTTTCCTAAATTCTTGGGTTGGTATGTGACTCCTCTGGAAAATTCCACAATTTTTAGAAATTGTTTGGATCTTTGTTGGAGGAAGTCAACCCAATTCAAAATCTAGTCAAACCTTGGACCAGCACCTTGTTAAATTTTTGGAGGAAAAAGCATAGCACAAAAGCCTCGAAAATTTTATACAAGGTCATTAACTCAACTAGCAAGTTCTGTAAAAATTCCAAAATTTTTGGAGTGAGTTTGCTATCTCAAACAAATCCTCAAACTCCAAATCTGTTTGAAACTCAATTTAGGTGCGAGTCAAACTCGGGCTCAGTCGGACCGAGTCGACCAAGCGATCGACTCGGTCGAGCCATGTCATGTGGCCGCACTTCAGAGCTCGATCTCGTGCGCATGGCGAGTCGTTGGATCTCCATCCGGTAGCTCACGACCTCCCAACGATCGAGGACCTCTTGGCGCCTCGGCGCCTCGAGGTGGTCAAAGCCACTGGATCTCCATCCGGCGGTCACGACCTCGAGGACCTCCTCGCGCGCCAAGACCTCCCGCCTCGGGTGATATGGGACGTCAGGACCTCCCCTCGGCTCTGTTTCTCTTCCTCACGACCTCACGAGGTGCGGTCATCATGGTTTTCGCTTTTGATGCGTGCGTCAGTCGAGCGGTTGGGGCGATGGTGCACTTTTGGTCCTTCCCAACGTCTCTTTACGTCATGCATTAAATGTGTCGGAGCCTAGCCTAGAAGTCTTCCCTACCTACTGCTCTTGTCAAATCTAGCAAGTCATGGCGGGGGCATGGACTTTGCTCACGGTGGGTTTGCCTAGCCCTTGTCCAAGCTCCCGGCTATGTATAGGCTGAGACCTTCTCTCCTTTTCCTTCTTCGTTCTTTGGGTGCTTGAGCTCCCTCAATTGAGTTGGTCCTCAAACTCAAACACTGAAACACCCGAGAGCCCCTTCCTTACCACCATTGTCGAGCTTGGAGCTCCTTGAAGTATCGGACTCGGTGGTCCGAGCAACTTCACGGCCTTGTTCACTGTCATCTTGATCTCCTCAACTCGAGCTGCTCTAACTTGGCTTGGTTCTCATTGCGATGGTGCGAGTTGGGGAGTAGCTGGCGGGGTCGAGGCCATCTTCTTCTTCCTCTCCGGCAAGCTCTTCACCGCGGGACTTCATCGACCTCCTCCAAGTCCCTCCGTCTTCCTCTCGGACCTTCCCTACACTCGGGTGAGTCCATTTTAGTCCCATAGAGCTTAAGGTCTAGCTAAGCTTAGCTCGTGGCGCTCGTTTCACCGTTCCGGTTTGCGAAACACTTGTCCTCCGTCATTCTCAGGCTCGTGGCGTTTAAAACGTCGCCGCCGTCGAGAGTGCCTCCGCTAGGTCCGCGACACTATTGCGAGTATATCGGTGCCCTTGGCTGCCGGTGGCGAGTCCCCATCGCCGCGGCAAACCGTTGAGCCCGCTCGGGATTTCGCGGTTCAAAACCTCCGTTTCGTCATGCGGTTAGGACATCTTAATGCCCATTTATTACCAATCATCGATGGAGGTGAGTTGTCTTAGCGCCACCCTTTGTCATTGTCGGAGGTCCGCGCCTTCACACGGCACCTTGGACCTCCTCGAGTTCTTCGTAGCCGTCTAAGACCTCCCCACGTTTAGATCTGGACCTTTAGATCTTCCCGTGAAAACCCGTAAGTGTAAGACCTCCCCTCGTTTAATCTCGGCCGTTAAGACCACCCTCGGTTAGATGCATGCAGTAGATGGGTTTCATGGAAATTTCTAAGTCCCGGACCTCCCTAGTTCCACCTCGGCCTTTAAAGACCTCACAGGATTAGCTCTTAGCCGTTAGATCGGCTCGTGTTAAATCTTTCGCGCTTGGACCTCCCTTGAGTGATCCTAGCGTTTAAGACCTCTTGGAACTCCATCCGAGCCACTAGGACCACTCTGCAACCAAAAAGACCTCCTCGAGGTCATTTTTGTAAAAACCACCTTGGGACCTCCCAGGGTCCTCGTTGGGAAAGACCTCCTCGTGGTCCTCTTTGCAAAAGAGCACCCGGTCCTTGTTAGAAAACCCTCATGACCTCCCCAACCTCGATCTTAGCCGTTCGCAACCTCCCGGGTTAGATCGGCGTTAGATCTCTTTTTGTAAAACCTTTGGCGCTCGGACCTCCCTCGCGTTGTTGCGGACCGTTCAAGACCTCCTAGGTCGATCCGAACCGTCCGCAGATCTCCTCCGTTAAGCGCTTATCGCAGGACCTCCCGAGAAGATCTTGGTCATCCAAGACCTCCTGCGATGTCAATCCCAACCGATCAAGACCTCCCTCTGGAGCTCTTGGCGCCTAGGACCTCCTCCTTTGGATCGATGGCGTTAGGACCTCCTCCTACGGTCTAAAACCGTTAGATTTAGATCTAGCGGGTTAGACCTCCCTTCGTGGATTTAGCGTAGGAGTAGGACCTCTCTCAGGAGATCTGGGCCGTTGGGACCTCCTTCGTGAGAATCGACCGTCCGACCTCTTTCCTTGGGTTTAAAGCCTTAGGATCTCCCCTAGTGCTCGGGTGCGGATCTCGTCGGCGGTCACGACCTCATTAAGCGCGTGAGACCTCCTTGCGTGCGGCTGTTGTGCACGCGGCCGGTCGTGATCGTTGGATCAGATCTCAACGATCGGACCTCCCGATCGGGAGGAGGTCTTGTGCGCATTGTGCTCGAGGCTCGTGCGTCGTCGGACCTTGATCTAACGGCCCACGACCTCTCCTTGTCTTCGATTCGGTTGGACCTCCGAGAGCTCAAAGTTTCGTAAGTCTTTTGTTGTTTCAAATTTCAAAAGTGCATAACTTTGTCATTTAACTCCTTTTTGAATGATTCCATTCTTTGTAGCTTTGTTATGGTATGAACTTTAATCGAGAATGGAATTAGGCCACTGTGTTGTAGAGAAAATGATTTTTAATAGCATGATCTTGTTTAATGAAAAATGAGGTCTAGAAATTCATGAAAATTCGTAAACCACATAACTTCCTCTCTGTAGTTGCAAAGTGAGCAAACTCAACCTGGTAAATTTGGCCTATAGGCATGCTTTAAATTGATCTAGGCTTTGTCTTTATTCATGTTCTGAGAAATGATATATGCTAGTTGTAGAACTTAGAAAAATCATAACTAAATCATCTTAACTCCAAATGACCTAAAATTTTATATGGGTTACCACTATACCAGTAGGTAGCTACCATAAAAATTTCAGCTTCAAAATCTTTCTAGAAAATATTTTTGCTACAGTGCTAATTATGGTAGAAAATGAGTTTTTAAGTAATATCTTTTGCGCCACAAATCCAAATTAGGTTTTCCAGTTTCTATGTCTTGGTATATTTGTATTCTACCTTGTGTATAAATTTCGTTGTATTTGGATAATTTTGCTTGCTCTTTTGTTTAAGTGTTGCTAGTCTTATTGGTTGTTCTTGGTTCTTTTTGCCTTTTAAGCTTAGGATTAGACATTTGCGGTAACCAGAAACGATCCTCCGCAACATATTGAGCAACAGCAAGAAGGCAAGCAGTTTGATCATGTTAATCCCAGTATTTTAAGTATTTATGTTGATTACAAATTCTATGTATGCACGGCTACTTTGTTTTAATAGTTGGCCTAGTAGATGCATTTCCTTAGCAAATGATTATCCTCTACTACCATGAGCCTAGGTTACTTGCGTGAATTAGAGTTCATGGATGGGCTCTTGTCACTTAGTAGTTGCGAATTAATTGCTTAGCCATGCTTAGTTTCCGGTAGAAATGGCGGTTATCGACTTGTCGATAACCTTGATCACATCAAACTTATTATGATTATGATTTCCACCTTGTGCTATGTCTACTTATGAAAACTAAAGCTGAAAACAAAATGATTTAGACTTGGGCACAATGGTATGATGGTGTGATTTTGGGTGTGGCTGGAATGGTGCCGGGTCAACAAGGACCAGAACATCTTGTTACACTAAACCAAGCATTTTAGCGTGCTAACCACATTAGAGGGTATGGGACCTCTCTTGACTTAGTACTTTGGCGTGTATTGGCTCCGAGTCGCGAGGGAGTCGCGGGAGGGATGGTGTTGGGAGCATTGTAGTGTCAGAAAGACTTCACAGTGATGGGATTTGTTGTCTTTCGACTTGCAATGTAAGCGTATGGTGTTTCTACCCATACGAGCGGCTCGTAGTTAATACACAAGATTGGAAATGTCTCGTAGGACTTAGCCCGTGCGGCATACCCGGAGTGTGCGTGTGGCTTAAAGCGATGCGAAGTGTGGTACATTGGTACACCCTGCAGGTTAAAACTATTGAATAGCCTCGTCCTAGGTTATGGACACGCTTGGCAAGGTCTTTCAAGAGTTAGACTACAACCTTTTTAAATTAAAACTTGATGGGTGAGTACGAATCGGGGATTAGTGCTATGTTGTAGTGACTATTGGGTTAGTCACTTCAGGTGGTTACTTGTATGTATCTTTACTTCTTGTTACTTTGATAACAAAATAAATTTGCAAACTTGCTTTTAAAATGTATTACATTATTGCAAATAAAATTGGCTTCATGCAAAATGAGACATCGACCTCCACCTAAATAAGCTTTCATGTAGTTTATGAATAGTTACGCTATTCCACACGTCGATCTTCTTGGTACAAAGACAATCTTTGTACTCGGTTGCTATGCTTAATTGTTTTGTTGCGAGAGGAGGAAGGTGAGCACTGAAGGGCCTCACTTTGTGGTGTGTTGTGGTAGCTTGCAGGCGACTAGCTTAGCGGCCGGTCGGTTGCCTTGTGGGTGTGTGGCTAACCGGTCGACTTTTGTTCTAGCCATCTTATGGCGCTTTTGCTTCATTGTCATTCTTGTATATTGTTCTATTTGGCGGTCGGCTCTCTTTTGTAATAACTTTACTTTATGTATGTCGTTGTTGAACTTAGTGATGTATGTGTATGGAATTGATGTGTAATTTTGTGATGATGTACATATCTTGCAATTCAGGAAGCATATGTCCATCGAGGCTTAGAATGTTTAATTAGTAACGCTAGAACCAATTGGAGGTTAAGTGTTACTAGTTAAATATTCGGGTCCTCACAAAGTTGGTATCGAGCCATCTTGACCGTAGAAACCCTAGCTTGGTCGCCTCTAGGATATTTTGAAAACTTACTTTCAAATAGTTTATGAAAACTTAAGTAAGTTCTCTAATTTTGCTCCTTACCTATCTTAGCTTGCTCATCTCACCTTACCCTCACTTAAGTTTGAAAAAGTTGTTCCTCTCTTCCTTTCAAAAATTAGCCTCTATCGATTAACTTGGTTTTGGGAGAACCATGAGAGCTTGGAGAAAGAAATTTGGACAGCTAGCTAGTGGTGAGTAATTAAGGTAGGAAATGAGAGTAAATACAACTAAAACTCGTGGGAATAAAAGGGTAAGAAGTGATATGAAATTAGCTAAATGCCTATACTCTATTAGGTGGTTATACCTTGATTTTGGACTGTTTTGAGCTGGAAGTTAATCTTTGGAGTTTGGGCCTTCTTAAGCGATTGCTCGTTCTTCCATACGGGTTGGTCGTTTGGAAAGTTGATTCGGTGACTTGTGGTCTCATGTTCTTTTGTGGCTATTCTTTGGTCATTTTAACTAAGTTTGGGTTTCGTGCTCTTGGGTCTTGAGCTGTATCTAACTTGTCTTAGTAAATCGGGATGGTGGTGGGACACGTGGCGGCCGGAATCGGTAGGGTAGTCCCAGATGAGGAGCTTCCCCTCCTCAGACCATGGCGGAAGTCCTCATGCAAATCGAGCATGTCGTTCGGAGGACCGCGAGGTGTTGGAGGTTATCGCCGAGAACACCTCCACTCCCTCTGGTGCCTCTGGATGCGGAGGTGGGCACCGAGGCGGCGTGGGGGCTTGCGGAGTTCCTCCGTCGCAGCCCCTACCTTCTCCGTCCGAGGATCCGCGGGCCTGAGCGGCTGGCTGCGTCGGTTGTGGAAGCTCAGCGTTGCTCGATGCGAGGAGCGAGGCGGGCGCACGCATCCCATCGGTTGGAGGTGCGGCACTCTCATGGTGGGAGAATTTCCTCGCCATGCGGCCGTGAGACACGTGGTCGTGGGAGGAGTTCGGTCGACTTTCGTCGAGGCCCATGTCCCCGCGGCTGATGAAGTGAAGAAGAAGGAGTTCCTTGCGCTCAAGCAGGGGCGCAAATCATCATGAGTACCTCCATGAGTTCAACCATTTGGCGAGTGCGCTCTGTTGAGGTGGCCAGTGAGGCCAGCGGGAGAAGTTCATGGAGGGTTTGTGCGAGGAGCTTGGGACAAGCTCTCTGTGTGGACTTCACGACTTCGGACCTTGGTGGACAAGGCCATCATCGCCGAGCACAAGGCGAGCGCGGGCGAGTCCATAGCGCAAGTGGGAGGCTCGATGCCGCCTGGGCGGCCTCGTTCGTCCCGAAGTTGGGCTGCACGGTGGCCCGTTCGCTTGCTTCACCACCGCCGAGGCCTTCTGGCACGGCCCCGTCCTCCGCAGTTGTGACTCGATCCACGTGCGCTGCGACCAGCCAGGTGTTCCCGCAACCCCGCGGCGGCGTCACACGCTTCTCTTGCCACAACAAGGGCCACTACGCGTAGTTGTCCTAAGAAGATGAGCGGCCTCGTCCTAATGGAGGGACGCGGGCGGGAGTGGTCACCCACGACCGAAGACCCGGGCTTGGGGCGGCCGAGTCAACCACATCTCGGTGAGGAGGCCAGTGAGGCGCGGCGTGGTGTTAGATGCGCTCCTTGTTAATTTGCGTCTGCTACGATTTTATTTGACTCTGGGCTTAGCATTCTTTTATTTGAGGTCTTTGCTATTGATTGTGGACTTCACTTGTGTTCCTTTGGGGATTCCACTCTTGATTAGCTCTCGGGTTGGAAATGAGAGTCGACCAAGTATCTTGGGGCGTTCCTATCCACATCGAAGAGTGGGATTCTTGGCTAGTCTTATCCTACTCGACTCAGCACGCTTTGGATGTGATTCTTGGCATGGATTGGTTGTCCCAACACTTGGGCAAATCGATTGTGCCGGGGAAGATTGTCTACCTCACGATCCTTGGTGAACAAGTTGGGTTTTCACCGCGATTCGGGAGCCCCATCTTTATGCCCTTGAAGCAAAAGCGGCATTGGGATCGAGGATGTTCCCACGATGCGAAGTTCGTGGATGTCTTTCCGAAGACTTGCACGGCAAGCCACTGTTCGAGATCTGGAGTTTGTGATCGAGTTCTTGCCGATATCGCCCCTATTTCTAAGAGGCCGTGTCGCATGCCTCCTAATGAGTTGGAGGAGTGAAGAAACAGCTGGGTGAGCTGCAAGAGAAGGGTTTTATCGTCTAGCTCATCTCCTTGGGGTTGTCGAGTTATCTTTGTGAAGAAGAAGGACAAGACCTTGCGCATGTGTGTTGATTACCGTCAAGCTTAATGAGGTGACGGTAATGAACAAGTATCCTTTGCCCGATTGATGATCTCTTCGATCGATTGGCCGAACACGAGTCTTCTCAAAATTGACTTGAGATTGGGCTATCATCAAGTCGGGGATCGGAGCCGTAGGATATTCCTAAAATTTGCCTTTGCTACTCGTTATGGTCTTTCTGAGTACACCGTCATGTCTTTTGGTTTGACTAATGCTCTGCTTTATTCATGAATCTTATGAACTCGGTATTCATAGAGTATTTGGATAGATTTGTGGTGGTATTCATCGATGATATCCTTATCTACTCCAAGAGTGAAGAAGAGCATCTTGAGCATCTTAAGGTGGTGTTGGGCAAGGCTGCGTGAGCACAGTTGTATGCCAAATTCACAAGTCGAGTTCGGTTGAAGGAAGTGGCATTCTTGGGCCATGTTCTTTCGCAAGCGGGAGGTGTGGTGTGGATCCTAGCAAGGTCGATGATGTGCTATCTTGGGGTCAGCACAAGTCGATCCACGGATGTGCGGAGTTTTCTTAGTTTGGTGGCTACTATCGCGCTTCATCGAGAATTTCTCCAAGATTGCAAAGCCCATGACTGAATCGCTCAAGAAGGACAAGAAGTTTGAGTGGTCCATTTGCTTGTGATGTGAGTTTTCAGAACTCAAGAATCGGTTGACCTCGGCCCGAGTGCTTGTTCTCCACGATATTCACAAGAGTTTTGATATCTATTGTGATGCTTCTCGTCGTGGTCTTGGTTGTGTTCTTATGCGGGAGGGCAAGGTTGTGGCCTATGCATCGCGGCGATTGAGGCCTCATGAACTCAACTATCCTACTCATGACTTGGAATTGGTCTTTGTGGTCCATGCACTCAAGATTTGGTGGCATTATCGATTGGTAACCGTTGTGAGGTGTATTCCACCACAAGAGTTTGAAGTACTTTGTTCACCCACCAGATCTGAACCTCGAGCAAAGGAGATGGTTGGAATTGATCAAGGATTATGACATGGGTATTGGTACCATCAGGGCAAGGCCAATGTCGTTGCGGATGCACTCGATCGAAAGGTGTCTTGCAACATGTTGATGCTCCAAGAGCGTACTTTGCTCTTGTTTCAGAATTTCAGCGCCTTAATTTGGGTTTGATCGAGCACGGTTCTCTTGCTTCATTGGTTGTACAACCAACCTTGGTGGACCAAATCAAGCGGCACATGAGCAGAATCTGGTGTGAGCGGATCAAGCGAACATCAAGGATGGGATAGCCAAGTGCTTTTGAGAGATGAGCATGGCGTTGTGTGGTTTGGGCGGCGCCTTGTGGTTCCTAAGGTCACGAATTGCGGGAATTGATTCTCCGCGAAGCCCATGATTCTCCTTTGTCCATCCATCCGGGGCTACCAAGATGTATCGGGACCTTCGTCGAGATTCAGTGGACCGAATGAAGCGCGAGATTGCCAAGTTCGTTGTCGAGTGCGGCGTGTCTTTGTCGTGTGAAGGCCGAGCATCGGCGTCAGCGGTCTTCTTGACCTTTGCGGTGCGAGTGGAAGTGGGATTCCGTTGGCATGGACTTCATCACCGGATTGCCCGCTCGTCCAAAGGGAATGATGCTATTTGGGTGCGTGATCGACGAGTTGACTAAAGTGGCACATTTCCTTCCGTCAAGACTTCGACCGTGTGGGGCCTTTGGCGAACTTTATGTCTCGAGGATTGTGAGTCTTCACGGTGTGCAAGGCGATTATTTCGATCGTGGTGCGCTTTCACCTCGCGGTTTTGGCATAGTTTGCAGAGGCTATGGGGACCCGCCTTCATTTGATCTGACCTTTCATCCTCGGGTGATGGCGACGCAGGCGAGTCAACCAAGTGTTGGAAGATATGCTCCGTGCTTGTGTTCTTTCCTATGGGAAGAAGTGGGAGAAATGCCTACCATTTCTTTGAAGTTCTCCTACAACAACGACTTCGGGCGGTCTTGGCATGGCACCATTTGAGGCTTTGTATGGGAGAAGGTGCAGAACCCCGTTGAACTGGTCGAGGCGGTGGCGGCGATTTCGGCGGTTCGATCAATGAGGCGAAAGTCAAGTTCGATTGATCGCGAGCATCTGCGCGCGGCCCGATCGGACAAAGAGCTATGCGGTCGTCGTCGCCGTGAGTTGAGCTTTGAGCCCAATGGCTTTGTGTATCTCAAAGTCTCACCCTTGAAGGGCCATCGGCGTTTTGGCATCAAGGGCAAGTTGGCTCCTCGATATGTTGGGCCTTACCGTATCATCGAGAGAGTTGGGGCGATTGCATCTGATTGGAGCTACCGGTGCACTTGAGGGTGTGCATGATGTGTTCCATGTTTCACACCGAAGAAGTGCCTCAGTGTCCCGACCGAGAAGCTCGTTGGAGGTTCTCGATGTGCGGAGAATTTGACCTACTGCGAGCATCTGTTCGCATTCTTGAGAATACGGCGGAGAACAAGGAACCGTGTCATCAAGTTCCTTAAGGTTCGGTGGTCAAACCATTACGAAGATGAGGCAACTTCGAGCGGGAAGATCGCCCGCGTGCTGATTTTCCTTCTTTCTTCTCGAGTAAGCGGAATCTCGGTCGAGATTCTTGTAAGGGAGAGTTGTAACATCCCAATTTTAGGCTTGTGTTTCAAATGTAAGAAAATGAGGGGAAATTAAAACTTTTCTTACATCTTGTATTTCTGTGTGCTTTGGACGATTGTTGTAAAGAGCTTATGGGAATACAAAGATCACAAGTCATTTCGACCCACATCTTATTCTTCTTAGTCATCCTTGTTCCATCTTGTGATAATCTCTGGAAATATTTTCCTAAATTCTTGGGTTGGTATGTGACTCCTCGGGAAAATTCCACAATTTTAGAAATTGTTTGGATCTTTGTTGGAGGAAGTCAACCCAATTCAAAATCTAGTCAAACCTTGGACCACACCTTGTTAAATTTTTGGAGGAAAAAGCATAGCACAAAGCCTCTGAAAATTTTATACAAGGTCATTAACTCAGCTAGCAAGTTCTGTAAAAATTCCAAAATTTTTGGAGTGAGTTTGCTATCTCAAACAAATCCTCAAACTCCAAATCTGTTTGAAACTCAATTTAGGTCCGAGTCAAGCTCGGGCTCAGTCGGACCCAGTCGACCAGGGCGATCGACTCGGTCGAGCCATGTGCGCAGCGCCGCACCCGAGCTCGATCTCGTCGGCGCAGCCGAGTCGTTGGATCTCCATCCGGCCGCTCGACCTCCCCAGCGATCGAGGACCTCTTGGCGCCCTCGGCGCCTCGGTGGTCCAAGCCGCTGGATCTCCATCCGGCGGTCACGACCTCCCAGACCTCCTCGCCGCGCCAAGACCTCCCCACCTCGGGTGATATGGGACGTCGGGACCTCCCCTCGGCTCTGTTTCTCTTCCTCACGACCTCACGGAGTGCGGTCATCATGGTTTTCCGCACCCGTGCGTGCGTCAGAGTCAGAGCAGTTGGGAGCAGTGGTCTGTCACTTTTGGTCCTTCCCAACGTCTCTTTCTGTCATGCATTAAATGTGTCAGGAGCCTAGCCCTAGAAGTCTTCCCCTACCTACTGCTCTTGTCAAATCTAGCAAGTCATGGCGGGGCATGGACTTTGCTCACAAAGTGGGTTTGCCCTAGCCCTTGTCCAAGCTCCACGGCTATGTATAGCCTGAGACCTTCCTCTCCTTTTCCTTCTTCGTTCTTTGGGTGCTTGAGCTCCCTCAATTGAGTTGGTCCTCAAACTCAAACACCTGAGCACCCGAGAGCCCCTTCCTTACCACCATTGTCGAGCTTGGAGATCCTTGAAGGCCGCCGGAGCTCCAGTGGTCCCAACTTCTCGGCCTTGTTCACTTTGTCATCTTGATCTCCTCAACTCGAGCTGCTCTAACTTGGCTTGGTTCTCATTGCGGTGGTGCACGAGTTGGGGAGTAGCACTGGCGGGTCGAGGCCATCTTCTTCTTCCTCTCCGGCAAGCTCTTCACCGCGGGACTTCATCGACCTCCTCCAAGTCCCTCTGTCTTCCTCTGGACCTTCCCTACACTCGGGTGAGTCCATTTTAGTCCCTTAGAGCTTAAGGTCTAGCTAGCTTAGCTCGTGGCGCTCAGTTTCACCGTTCCGGTTTTGCCGAAACACTTGTCCTCCGTCATTCTCGGCTCGCGGCGTTTAAAAACGTCGCCGCCGTCGAGAGTGCTCCGCTAGGTCAGCGACACTATTGCGGTATATCGGTGCCCTTGGTCGGCGGCGGCGAGGTCCCCATCGCCGACAAGCCGTTGAGCGCGCTCGATTTTGGGTTCAAAACCTCCGTTTCGTCATCCGGTTAGGACATCTTAATGCCCATTTATTACCAATCATCGATAGTGATGAGTTGTCTTAGCGCCACCCTTTGTCATTGTCAGGAGGTCCCGCCTTCACACAACACCTTGGACCTCCTCGAGTTCTTAGTGGCCGTCTAAGACCTCCCCACGTTTAGATCTGGACCTTTAGATCTTCCCGTGAAAACCCGTAAGTGTAAGGCGTCCCCTCGTTTAATCTCGGCGTTAAGACCACCCTCGGTTAGATCACACCAGTAGATGGGTTTCGCGGAAATTTCTAAGTCCCGGACCTCCCTAGTTCCACCTCGGCCTTTAAAGACCTCCGGGATTAGCTCTTAGCCGTTAGATGCGGCTCTGTGTTAAATCTTTCGCGCTTGGACCTCCTTGAGTGATCCTAGCCGTTTAAGACCTCTTGGAACTCCATCCGAGCCACTAGGACCACTCACAAGCAAAAAGACCTCCTCGAGGTCATTTTTGTAAAACCACCTTCGGGACCTCCCGAGGTCCTCGTTGGGAAAGACCTCCTCGTGGTCCTCTTTGCAAAAAGAGCACCCCGGTCCTTGTTAGAAAACCCTCATGACCTCCCCAACCTCGATCTTAGCCGTTAACCTCCCGGGTTAGATCGGCGTTAGATCTCTTTTGTAAAACCTTTAGCGCTCGGACCTCCCTCGCGTTGTTACGGACCGTTCAAGACCTCCTAGGTCCGTCTGAACCGTCGGATCTCCTCCGTTAAACGCTATCGCTTAGGACCTCCCGAGAAGATCTTGGTCATCCAAGACCTCCTCGTGTCAATCTCACCGATCAAGACCTCCTCTGGAGCTCTTGACCGCCTAGAACGTGGGGCTGAGTGCGAAGAAACTCGACAAGTCATCTGCGCCCAATGGGTCCTCGACCTAGAGAAGCGTGGGGTGAGTGCGAAGAAACTTCGGCAAGGCCCCCACGGGATCGATGTCGCCCCTGCCGGATCCCGAGGCAGGAAAGGCGGAGGTGTTGCGGCGCAATAACATCCAGCAGACCCTCTGTCCTCCGAAGCAGTTGCGCTCAATGCGGAGAAGAACCTCGACCATGGTCGGAGGAGGCGAAGCTCCTCATCCAAAACAGTGCGACCACGGCAGCTACGAGTACCTCCGGCCATCTGCTTTAAGAAACTTAGGTTAGAAACCAAAGCACTAACATTAGAAGTTGATGAAAGCGAACAGCTAACGATTAGGGGAATGAGACATCACCCTAACCGAAAGCCAAAAACAGCAAGTAACAACTTTAAATGTTTCCAAAGAAGCTCCAAAACAGCAAGGAAACTCCAAACCAAGCTCAACTTCTCAATGCCATTAACCCGTATTGAATGATCGAGTAATAGTGTGAGAAGATAAAAATTTCAGCACACTACAACCAGCCTAACACTACTCAAGAACAAGGTTAAGGCGATAAAAATAACGTTAGATACTTAGCTAACTAGTATCACATCTTACCCTTTTATTCCCACAAGTTTTACTTGGTTAATTTCTTATTTTCTACCCTGGTTAGAACCTTTGAGCCTGCTGTCCGGAAATTGAATGATCGCTGTCCAGATTTCGCATCCAAGCCTCCTAATTGAAATCTTCAACTTCGGAGCTTCAAAACCTTGTAGAGGCGGCTAACATTTCAATTTGCCAAGCTCATTGGTCCCAAAACCCAATTAATCGATAATGACTATCTTTTGAGAGAAGGAAAGGGAAAACACTTTTAAAACTCAAATTAGAGCAAGACGAGAGAAGAAAGCTAAGATAGGTAAGGAATAAAATCCGAGAACTTACTTAAGCTTTTCAAATCATTTGACCCTTTGAAAATAAGGTTTTCAAAATATCCTAAGGACGACCAAGCTTGGGTTACTACGGTCGGAATGGCTCGATACCAACTTTGTGAGGACCCGGTTTATTCGACATGTTGTTTAACCATCCACTTGGTCCTAACGGTACAAATCAAATAAACCAAGCCTCGAGATATGTATACTTCCAGAAATGCAGTATACACACCCGCTACAAAATCTGCATCAATTCCATTCATACACATAGAGCCGAAGCAAAAGCAACAACTGAAAGACATAGATAATATAAAGAGAGTTATTACAAAAGAGAGGCCGACCGGCCAAAATTCATAAAGATAAGTAAATACACAGCGGAAGCAAAATGGCCATAAGATGGCGATAAACAAAAGCCAATCGGTGTGCCTTTACCACAAGGCAACCAGCCGGACCGCCAGCTAATCGTCCCAAACAGTGCAAGAACACGACTCACAAAAGTGAGGCCCTTGGGCTCACCTTCTTCCTCTGCAACAATTAATATTAAGCAAAGCGGATGAGTACAAAACTTGTTTTTGTACTGCAAAACTGACGTGTGAGATAATGAACTATAATTAACTACATGCAAGCTTTATTTAAGTGGATGAGGCTTTGACTTATTTTCAAGATAAAGCAAGTTTTCATTTACAATAAGGTAATAGATTCAAAGCAAGTTTGCAATTAACTTTTATTGTTCAAATAAAAGAGAGACAATAATAACATAGATAGAGAACAACACCAACCTAGAAGTGACTAACCCATAGTCACCACAACAATAGCATGAAGTACCCCTTCATACCACCCATGTCAAGTTTAAGTTTTTAAAAGGTTGTAGTCTAGTTCTTGCACGACCTTACCAAGCATGTCCATAACCTAGGGCGAGGCTATTCGAATAGTTTTAACCTGCATAGGTGTACCAATGTACCCACACGATAGACCGCCTTTCCACCAGCCACGGTTAGCACACTTCCTTTGGTATGCAGGCATGGCTAAGTCTAACAAGACGCTTTCCAATGGACGATGCTAATTAAGAGCCGCAACCCACGGGAGAAGGATACATTAGACAGCCTAACCGGACAGCTAATGCTCCCCTCGCACACCACAAACACACACACGCACACACCCACCGACCAGCTCATAATTAGCACCTCCCAAAGTACTTAGTCAAGAGAGGTCCCATATCCCCCCTCGTGTGGTTAGCACGCAATAAGCGCTTGGCTTAGTGACACAAGTAACTCGGTCCTTGGGGACTTAGGCACCATTCCACACACCCAACAGATCACATCAACATACCATTGTGCCCAAGTCAAGATATAGTTTTGTTTTCGTTTTTGATTTGTAAATCAATAAAACACAAGGGTTGGACATAATGGAGTAGTATAAGTAGTTGTGTGATCAAGATCATAAACTAAGTCGATGATCGCCCAATACTACCGATACTAGGCATGGCTAAGCAATATTTATTGAAATCTACTAAGTGACAAAAGCTCATCCAACGAACTCTAATCACAAAGAAATAACCTAGGCTCTGTAGTAGAGGATAATTATTTACCTACAGATTATGCAACTAGAGGATTAACTAATCAATTTAACAACAAAATAGCAATGCATACATAGAAGTTAAACAAAATATTAGACTTTAAAAGCAATGGGATTAATGGGAAATGATCAAGCTGCTTGCACCGCTTGTCGTTGCTCAACTTGTTGCGGAGGGTCGTTCTCGGGATTACCGCAAATATCGAATCCTAAGCGGAAGAGCGAAAACAACCAAGAAGACGAGCAACACTTAAACAAAAGAGCAAGCAAAAATTATCCAAATGTGACGAAATTTATACACAAGGTAAAATACGAACATACCTAGACATAGAAACTGGAAAACTTAATTTGGATTTGTGGTGCAAAAGATATTCTCTAAAAACCTAATTTCGCCATAATTAGCACTGTAGCAAAAATATTTTCTAGAAAGATTTTGAAGCTGAAATTTTATGGTAGCTACCCACTGGTATAGTGGTAACCCATATAAAATTTCAGGTCATTTGGAGTTAAAATGATTTAGTTATGATTTTTCTAAGTTTTAAATCTAAGACATGATTAATTTCAGTATTAAAGATTCTGCAAAACCTATACTAAGCTAAAGTACTTTACAGATGCATTTATCGAACTTTAGTTTGTTAAATTTGGAGTTACAGAGAAAAAGTTACGCAATTTTGAAGTTTAAAACAATTAATATGTGCAAATAAAAGCTTTTCTGACTAAATCTGAAAACCCATAAAGCTGGGAGGTCGTGGGCCGTTGATCAAAGATCGCACGGCTCACGATCTCGAATGCTAAAACCGCACGAGCACACAGGCGCAAAGACCTCATCGCGCCAAGGGAGGTCTTAGCCGTTAGATCTAGACTTGATGGTGCGAATCTAACGAGGAGGTCCTAGACGGCAAGATCTAGCGAGGAGGTCTAAGCCGAGATCTTGAATCCAATGGCTCACGACCAGTGCACGCACAACAAGCGCAAAGGAGGTCCTCGCGCTTGTCAGAGGTCGTGGACCGTCCGATCAAGATCCGCGGTCCCGAGCACTAGGGAGGTCTAAAGGTCAACGATTGATCGGGCGAGATCTTAACGGCCGGATCTCCCATAGGAGGTCTGGACGGTTGAGATCTACGAGGAGGTCAGCCTGTTAGATCTAAATCTAACGGTCCGAGTAGGCGGCAGGAGGTCCTAGGCGGTCACGATCTCCGGTGGGAGGTCTGAACGGCTAAGATGAAGCGAGGAGGCCGGACGGCTAGGATTTCACCGAGGAGGTCATGGATGGCCATGATCTTCGCGCGGGAGGTCTGCGACAGTGTTCAACAGAGAGGTCCGGACGGTTCGGATCTCCGTGGGGAGGTCATGAACGGTCCAGATCTGGCGGAGGAGGTCCTACGACTTCTTCACAAAGGGCGAGGTGGTCTTTTTGCAAAGAGGACCCTAAACGTAGTTTTGAAGGTTCTCTTTACAAATGACCAGGTGGTCTTTGCACAAGAGGACCTTGGTGGGGTGGCTCGGGGTGGTTTTTCAAAACGACTAAGGAAGGACTTTTGCAAAGAGGACCCCAAGGAGGTCCAAGAGGCGGTTTTGACAAAAGCGGCCAGGGGTGACCTTTTCGCCACAGAGGACCTCAAGGAGGTCTTTTGCAAAAAGGACCCCAAGGAGGAGGTGATCTAGCGGTGGGATTTAACCTACGGAGGTCTTTAACGGCAGATTTGGCGGGGAGGTCTCGGAGTGGTTTTAATGGCGCAGACCTCCGGACAACGACAAAAGGCGGTTAAGACAAATTAAATGCTCCGATGATTGACAATAAATGAAACTAAAAGGACACTTAATGATTTCCAAACTTTAATTCTAAACCCATGGCCCACACGTCGGTGACTCCACGGCACAAATTAGGACACAATTAATGCACCAATGATGAGCAATGATTTGAGCATTAAAGTGGTCCTAAGAATATGATTTAAAACGGAGGTTTTGGCCCGACAAAACCGGCGTGCAATGCTTGCTGGTTGGCGATGTGGACCTCGTCGGCGGAAACCAAAGGCACGAATGAGCTCCAAATAGGACGGAGGACCTAAGGGTGCCAAAACTACACCAACGGCACCACCAACCGGGCGCTAACCGGAGATAACCGCGGGGACCAATTACTACGGAAATCGAAACCGAAGAGGTCTAAAAGAATAGGATTTCCGATCTTCAAATATCGACCGGGGAATGGAGGAGCTAGAGGTGGCCGCAAGAGCTCGGTTAAGGTGGAGGTCGCGGGAGGTGAAGAAGACGACGCTCCGACCACGAACCACACGCTCCTACTTTATCAACCTCTGTGAAGGTCAAACAAAGCAAGTCGAGAGGCTCGAGGTGACCAAGAGAACAAAAGGATTAGCCAAAATTGCAATAATGAACCACTGGAGCTCAAGGGTCGCGGAGAGCTCCAAGGTCGAGCAATGGTGACAGAGGCTTTCGGGGACTTGAGCTCAAGAGCAGAGGAAGAAACTAGGGGTGCAAGAATGGATCCAAAGAAACTTAAGGGAGAAGCTTGGGATCCATATATAGCCGAGCGCCAAAAATGAAAACAAGGTCACACCCACTCGGGTGCACTGAGCTAGGGCATCAACGACATGATGGGAGCGGTGTCGGGGTGACTTTTGAGCAAAAGGTGCTGCGGACATTTAATGTTGGCAAGACATAGCCGCTTGTCGACCCTAGAGTTGACAAGGCACCGCTCCCTCGCGCCACGCACAAAATTGATAATGCCCGAGCCCACCGACGGTGAGAGAAATAGGAAGATCGGTCAAATGAACTCAACGGCTAAATCAATGAGCTCCACCGGGAGGTCGTGAGTGTTGGATTGAAATCAAGGGCCCGCATTTTGGGCTAAGTATTAGAGGTCCTAACACTTAGGGAGGTCCGAGCCACGATCTCAAGATGGACGGCTCAAGATCACCCAGCGCTAGGGGTGGTCGTGGAGGGTCGAGGAGGTCGCCTGAGGTGGTCTTTGCAAAGGTGCAAAGGAGGTCTGGGAGGCCTCGAGGGTTGTCTTTGTAAAAGAACCCGAGGAGGTCGTGCGGGTGGGAGGTCCTTTACAAAGACCCGAGGAGGTCTTTGAGCGTCGGATTTGAAAGTCCAATGGCCTGCACCACCTGCGCCCAACTTTGGCCAGGCGGAGCCCACACGGCTAAGCGGCTCGGTGTGACCAAGACTGAGGTCCGAGTCCAAGTCGACTCGGACTGTGTTTAGAGTTTTAATTTGAATTGAGATTTTGAAGGGGTCTTAAGAGATAGAACTAGCTTCAAATTTTATGAAATTTTGACAAAGGGCTTGCTAACCTTGAGATGGATCTTGTATAAAATTTTCAGAGGTTTTATGCTGAGCACTTTTCTCCAGAAATTATACAATGCTTTGAGCTAGGGTTTGACTACAAGTCAAACAAGTTTGACTGACCCTTAAAAATATTCGAACAATTTCTAAAAATTGTGAAATTTTTCGAGGGTCACCAACCATCCCAAGAACTTAGGAAAATATTTTGAGAAGGATCACAAGACCTGGACAAGATTGTTTTTGGAGGATCAAGATTTGGATCAACAGACTTGTGACTTTGTATTTCCATACTCTTGTACAATAATTGTTTAGTACACACGGAAATACATGATGTAAGAAAAAGTTTTAATTTCTACCCATTTTCTTACATTTGAAACACAAGTTGAAAATGGGGATGTTACAAACCTCCCCCTTACAAAAATTTCGTCCGAGATTTGGTTCACTCGGAAAAAGAAAGAGGGTAGTGCATGACGGAGGCGATCTTCTGTTCCCATGTAGCTTCATCCTCGGAATGGTTTGACCACTGAACTTTGAGGAACTTGATGGTCTTATTCCTTGTTCTTCGTTCAGCTTCCTCGAGTATGCGAACAGGACGCTCGCGGTAGGTCAAATCTTCTTGGACATCAAGAGTTTCCAACGGAGCTTCCTCTGTTGGAACACGGAGGCACTTCTTTAGCTGGGACACATGGAACACATCATGTACTCCGCAAGTGCAGCAGGCAACTCCAACTTGTAGGCAACAGCCTCCCTTCTTCGATAATACTGGTGGGGCGACATATCGAGGAGCTAACTTTCCCTTGACACCAAAACGGTGACCTTTGGAGGAGAAACCTTGAGATAAACGAAGTCATTGGGCTCAAAGCTTAACTCACGACGACGACGATCCGCATAGCTCTTCTGCCTGGATTGAGCTATGCGCAAGCGGTCACGAATGAGCTGGACTTGACTCTCGGCCTCATTAATCGAGCCCGGGCCAAAGAAAGGTCTTTCACCGGTCTCAGACCAGTTCAATGGGGTTCTACACTTTCTCCCGTATAAGGCCTCGAATGGTGCCATGCCGAGACTGGCTTGGAAACTGTTGTTATAAGAAAACTTGGCGAATGGCAAGCACTTCTCCCAATGCTTCCCATAGGAAAGGACACAAGCTCGTGAGATGTCCTCCAAAACTTAGTTGACCCTCTCGGTCGACCATCATTTGGGGTGAAATCTTTGAAATAAAGAAAGGCGAGTTCCCATAGCCTCTTGCAGGCTATGCCAAAATCGCGAAGTGAACAGCGAACCACGATCTGACACAATCGTCTTTGGTACACCATGCAAACTCACGATGCGGGCTATGTAGAGATCCGCGGAAGACCTACTCGAAGGTCGGTCTTTGCGGGAAGAAAATGAGCCACCTTAGTCAATCGATCGATGGCGACCGGATAGCATCATTCTTCTTGGGGACCGGGTAGACCGGTGATAAAGTCCATCGACCGAATCCCACTTCCACTCGGAATTGGTAAGGGTGAAGCGATCCGGCCGGACGATGTTCGCCTGACACGACGACACGCGCGCACTCAGACGCGAACCTTGCGATCTCCCTCTTCATTCGGTCCACCAAAATCTCATCGGAGATCATGATACATCTTCGTGGCCCGGATGAATGGACAACGGGAATCATGGGCTTGCGGAGGATCAACTCCGCAACTCCATGTCCTTTGGAATTACGAGGCGTTGTCGAACCTCACGACACCAAGCTCATCTACGGAGAAGCACTTGGCTATTCCATTCTTGACATTTTCCTTGATGCGGTTCACTCCAACATCCGATCGCCGCGGCGAACTTGACCCGATCCACCAAGGTTGGTGTACAACCAAGGCGTTGAGGAACTATGCTCAACCAAACCCAAGTTGAGACATTTGAAACTCCTCTAGAAGAGGGTCGATGCTCTGAAGCAACAATGCATTGCAATGCGCTTTGCGACTAAGCGCATCATAGCGACATTAGCCTTGCCGGATGGTAGTGAATACCCATGTCATAGTCCTTGATCGGCTCAACCATCTCCTTTGCCCGAGGTTCAGATCTGGTTGGGTGAACAAATACTTTAAGCTTTGTGATCCGAATACACTTCACAACGACACGATTAGGTAATGTCGCCAAATCTTAAGTGCATGAATCACGGCCAACTCCAAGTCATGGGTAGGATAGTTAAGTTCATGAGGTCTCAATTGCCTTGATGCATAGGCCACTACCTTGCCTTCTTGCATAAGGACACAACAGAGGCCTCGGCGAAGCGTCACAAAGATATCAGCTGCGGCCCGACATCGGGAGAACAAGAACGGGAGCGGTGGTCAATCGCTTCTTAAGCGCTTGGAAACTTTCTCGCAATCGGCGGACCACGAGAACTTCTTGTCCTTCTTGAGCAACTCCATCATCGGCCGCTATCTTCGAGAAGTTCTCGATAAAGCGGCGATAATATCCCGCTAAACCAAGAAAACTCCGAACCGGTGACCAAGTAGGTGACTCGAGAAAGCACATCGCCGATCTTGCTAGGATCCACTGACTACGCCTCCCGCCGAAAGAATATGGCCTAAGAAGGCTACTTCCTTCAACGTAACGCGCACTTGCTGAACTTCGCATACAACTTGTGCTCGTGGCTTGCCCAACACAAGCTTCAAATGCTCGGTGTGTTCCTCATCGCTCTTGGAGTAGATAAGAATATCATCGATGAAGACCACAACGAACCTATCCAAATACTCCATGAACACCGAATTCATGAGGTTCATGAACAAGGCTGGGGCATTGGTTAAGCCGAAAGACATGACGGTATACTCGTACAAGCCATAACGAGTAGAAAGCGTCTTTGGAATATCCTCGGTCGAATCCGAACTCGGTGATATCCCACTCTCGAGATCAATCTTGGAGAAAACTCGAGCTCCAGTTAATTGATCGAAGAGATCGCCGACTGGGGCAAGGGTACTTGTTCTTTACCGTTACTTCATTAAGTGGACGGTAATCAACGCACATGCGCAGCGTCTTGTCCTTTTTCGACAAAGATTGCCGAGCATCCCCAAGGAGATGAGCTAGGCGGATGAAACCCTTCTCTTGAAGCTCACCCAGTGCTTCTTCAACTCCACCAACTCAATTGGGTCCATCCGGTAAGGCCTCTTTGAAATCGAGGCGATGCAGGAACCAACTCAATGACAAACTCGAGGTCTCGAATCTGGTGGCATTCTGGAAGGTCGCCGGGAAGACATCAACAAAGTCGCGCACCACCGGGACTTCACTAATATCTAGAGCCGGCTTAGCTGGCTGCGCGAATAGAGCGGATCCGGATCCTGCAACCGTGAAAGCGAACCCGCGCCGTAAGGAGCGGCGGTGAGGTAGATGAGCCTCCTAGCGCAATCAATTTGTCCCATGTTGAGACAACCAATCCATGCCTAGGATTACATCTAAGCTCGCCGATCGAAGGAGGATAAGGTTTGCCAAGAATCCTACCCTTCTATCTCAACAGGACATCCCTACACTCGGACTCGACCCTCAACTCCGAACGGAGAGCGAATGAGCAGCGGGACCAACAATGGAGTAAAGGAGACCCCGCAGCAAAGAAAAGACTCGAAACAAACGAATGAGATGCGCTGAATCAAACAAAGCGTAGCGGTGGAAAGAGTTAACCGAAGGGTACCCAACACGACGTCGGGTGCCTCTCGTGCCTCCTCCGCGGAGATGAGGTTGACGCGCCACTACCCACGCCTTGGGTAGCGGGACAACCTTTCGATCACGGAAGAACCACCTCCCCGCGCGCGCCCTCCATTGGGACGAGGGCGCCCGATCTGTTAGGGCAACTATTGGCATAATGCCCCTTCTGGTTGCACGAAAAGCAAGTGACCCCGGCAGCCGGATTGCGGGGGCCACCTTGCTGGTTCGCAGCGACGTGATCGGGGCACGCCTGCGGAGGGCGAGGCGAGTGGTGCCGCGCCTCGGTGGTAGGGAAGCCACAGAACGGGCCCCTGGGTAGGCCCGACACGAGGACGAGAGAGGCCGGCCTGTGCAGACCGCTGGGCCTCCCACTTGCGCTTGCGGGACTCGCCCAGCGCCTTGGCCTTGTGCTCAGCAACAATGGCCTTGTCTACCAAGGCCTGGAAGTCAGCAAAGTCCACAATGGAGAGCCTGTCTTGCAGCTCCTCAGACAAACCCTCCATGAACTTCTCCTGCTTGGCCTCATCAGTGGCCACCTCAGATGGAGCATAACGAGCCAAGTGGTTGAACTCGTACAGGTACTCCATCACCGACTTACGCCCTTGCTTGAGCGCGAAACTCCTTCTTCTTGACTTCATCAAGCGGCAGGATGTGAGCTCGACGGAACGCCGTCCGAACTCATCCCATGAGACGAGTGTGGCGGGCGGGTCGCATGGCCAAGAAGTTCTCCCACCAGAGAGTGCCCCTCAAGGCGATGGGAGGCAAAGAGTGCCTGTCCCGGTCGAGCATCGAGCAACGCCGAAGCACGCCAACTCGACGCAGCCAGTCATCTGCGTCCAATGGGTCCTCAGACCTGGAGAACGTGGGGGGCTGAGTGCGAAGAAACTCAGCAAGGCCCCCACGGGACTGATGTCCGCCCCCCTGGCCGGATCCTGAGGCACCGGAAAGGGCGGAGGTGTTGCACGCATAACATCCAGCAGACCCTCCCGTCCTCCGAGCGGTTGCGCTCAACTGGAGAAGGACCTCAGCCATGGTCGGAGGAGGCGGAAGCTCCTCATCCAAACCAGGCTGCTGACCACGGCCGCTACGAGTACCTCCAGCCATCCTGCTTTAAGAAACTTAGGTTAGAAACCAAAGCACTAACATTAGAAGTTGATGAAAGCGAAAGCTAACGATTAGGGAATGAGACATCACCTAACCAAAGCCAAAAACAGCAAGTAACAACTTTAAATGTTTCCAAAGAAGCTCCAAAACAGCAAGGAAACTCCAAACCAAGCTCAACTTCTCAATGCCATTAACCCAGTATTGAATGAACGAGTAATAGTGTGAGAAGATAAAATTTCAGCACACTACAACCAGCCTAACACTACTCAAGAACAAGGTTAAGGCGATAAAAATAACGTTAGATACTTAGCTAACTAGTATCACATCTTACCCTTTTATTCCCACAAGTTTTACTTGGTTAATTTCTTATTTTCTACCCTGGTTAGAACCTTTGAGCCTGCTGTCCGGAAATTGAATGATCGCTGTCCAGATTTCGCATCCAAGCCTCCTAATTGAAATCTTCAACTTCGGAAGCTTCAAAACCTTGTAGAGGCGGCTAACATTTCAATTTGCCAAGCTCATTGGTCCCAAACCCAATTAATCGATAATGACTATCTTTTGAGAGAAGGAAAGGGAAAACACTTTTAAAACTCAAATTAGAGCAAGACGAGAGAAGAAAGCTAAGATAGGTAAGGAATAAAATCCGAGAACTTACTTAAGCTTTTCAAATCATTTGACCCTTTGAAAATAAGGTTTTCAAAATATCCTAAGGACGACCAAGCTTGGGTTACTACGGTGGAATGGCTCGATACCAACTTTGTGAGGACCCGGTTTATTGGCTTCTTTGTTTAACCATCCACTTGGTCCTAACAGTACAAATCAAATAAACCAAGCCTCGAGATATGTATACTTCCGAAATGCAGATATACACACCGCTACAAAATCCTGCATCAATTCCATTCATACACATAGAGCCAAGCAAAAGCAACAAGCTGAAAGACATAGATAATATAAAGAGAGTTATTATAAAAGAGAGGCCGACTGCCAAAATTCATAAAGATAAGTAAATACACAATGGAAGCAAAATGGCCATAAGATGGCGATAAACAAAAGCCAATCGGTGTGCCTTTACCCACAAGGCAACCAACCGGACCGCCAAGCTAATCGTCCCAAACAACACAAGAACACAGACTCACAAAAGTGAGGCCCTTGGGGCTCACCTTCTTCCTCTGCAACAATTAATATTAAGCAAAGCAGATGAGTACAAAACTTGTTTTTGTACTCGCAAGACTGACGTGTGAGATAACAGAACTATAATTAACTACATGCAAGCTTTATTTAAGTGGATGAGGCTTTGGACTTATTTTCAAAGATAAAGCAAGTTTTCATTTACAATAAGGTAATAGATTCAAAGCAAGTTTGCAATTAACTTTTATTGTTCAAATAAAAGAGAGACAATAATAACATAGATAGAGAACAACACCAACCTAGAAGTGACTAACCCATAGTCACCACAACAATAGCATGAAGTACCCCTTCATACCACCCATGTCAAGTTTAAGTTTTTAAAAGGTTGTAGTCTAGTTCTTGCACGACCTTACCAAGCATGTCCATAACCTAGGACGAGGCTATTCGAATAGTTTTAACCTGCAGGTGTACCAATGTACCCACACGATAGACCGCCTTTCCACCACCACGGTTAGCACACTTCCTTTGGTATGCGAGGCATGGCTAAGTCTAACAAGACGCTTTCCAATGGACGATGCTAATTAAGAGCCGCAACCCACGGAGAAGGATACATTAGACAGCCTAACCAGGACAGCTAATGCTCCTCGCACACCACAAACACACACACGCACACACCCACCGACCAGCTCATAATTAGCACCTCCCAAAGTACTTAGTCAAGAGAGGTCCCATATCCCCTCGTGTGGTTAGCACGCACAAGCGCTGGCTTAGTGACACAAGTAACTCGGTCCTTGGGGACTTAGGCACCATTCCACACACCCAACAGATCACATCAACATACCATTGTGCCCAAGTCAAGATATAGTTTTGTTTTCAGCTTTTGATTTGTAAATCAATAAAACACAAGGGTTGGACATAATGGAGTAGTATAAGTAGTTGTGTGATCAAGATCACCGACTAAGTCGATGATCGCCCAATACTACCGATACTAGGCATGGCTAAGCAATATTTATTCGAAATCTACTAAGTGACAAAAGCTCATCCAACGAACTCTAATCACAAAGAAATAACCTAGGCTCAGTAGTAGAGGATAATTATTTACCTACAGATTATGCAACTAGAGGATTAACTAATCAATTTAACAACAAAATAGCAATGCATACATAGAAGTTAAACAAAATATTAGACTTTAAAAGCAATGGGATTAATGGAAATGATCAAACTGCTTGCTCGCTTGTCGTTGCTCAACTTGTTATGGAGGGTCGTTCTCGGATTACCAGAAATATCGAATCCTAAGCTAAGAGCGAAAACAACCAAAGAAGACGAGCAACACTTAAACAAAAGAGCAAGCAAAAATTATCCAAATGTGACTAAATTTATACACAAGGTAAAATACGAACATACCTAGACATAGAAACTGGAAAACTTAATTTGGATTTGTGGTGCAAAAGATATTCTCTAAAAACCTAATTTCGCCATAATTAGCAATCAGAGCAAAAATATTTTCTAGAAAGATTTTGAAGCTGAAATTTTTATGGTAGCTACCCACTGGTATAGTGGTAACCCATATAAAATTTCAGGTCATTTGGAGTTAAAATGATTTAGTTATGATTTTTCTAAGTTTTAAATCTAAGACATGATTAATTTCAGTATTAAAGATTACTGCAAAACCTATACTAAGCTAAAGTACTTTAACAGATGCATTTATCGAACTTTAGTTTGTTAAATTTGGAGTTACAGAGAAAAAGTTACGCAATTTTGAAGTTTAAAACAATTAATATGTGCAAATAAAAGCTTTTCGGACTAAATCTGGAAAACCCATAAAACTGGGGAGGTCGTGGGCCGTTGATCAAAGATCGCACGGCTCACGATCTCAGATGCTAAAACCCGCGACGAGCACTGGCGCAAAGACCTCATCGCGCCAAGGGGAGGTCTTAGCCGTTAGATCTAGACTTGATGGTCTGAATCTAACGAGGAGGTCCTAGACGGCAAGATCTAGCGAGGAGGTCTAAGCCGTAGATCTTGAATCCAATGGCTACGACCAGTGCACGCACGCAAGACGCAAAGGAGGTCCTCGCGCTTATCAGAGGTCGTGACCGCCGATCAAGATCCGCGTCCCGAGCACTAGGGGAGGTCTAAAGGTCAACGATTGATCGACGAGATCTTAACGGCCGATCTCCCATAGGAGGTCCTGGACGGCTGAGATCTACTCCGAGGAGGTCTCAGCCCGTTAGATCTAAATCTAACGGTCCGAGAGTCGGGAGGAGGTCCTAGACGGTCACGATCTCCAGTGGGAGGTCCCGAACGGCTAAGATGAAGCGAGGGAGGCCGGACGGCTAGGATTTCACCGAGGAGGTCATGGATGGCCATGATCTTCGCGGGGAGGTCCTACGACATGTGTGTTCAACAGAGAGAGGTCCGGACGGTCTGGATCTCCGTGGGGAGGTCATGAACGGTCCAGATCTCGAGCTGAGGAGGTCCTCGACTTCTTCACAAAGGGCCGAGGTGGTCTTTTTGCAAAGAGGACCCTAAGCGTAGTTTTGAAGGTTCTCTTTACAAATGACCAGGTGGTCTTTTGCACAAGAGGACCTTGGTAGGGTGGCTCGTGGGTGGTTTTTCAAAACGACTAAGGAAGGACTTTTGCAAAGAGGACCCCAAGGAGGTCCGAGAGGGCGGTTTTGACAAAACGACGGGGTGACCTTTTCGCACAGAGGACCTCAAGGAGGTCTTTTGCAAAAGGACCCAAGGAGGAGGGTGATCCTAGCGGCCGGGATTTAACCTACGGAGGTCTTTAACGGCCGGGATTTCGGGAGGTCCTGGAGTGGTTTTAATGGCGCAGACCTCCTGACAACGACAAAAGCGCGGTTAAGACAAATTAAATGCTCCAGATGATTGACAATAAATGAAACTAAAAGGACACTTAATGATTTCCAAACTTTAATTCTAAACCCATGGCCCACACGTCGGTGACTCCACGGCACAAATTAGGACACAATTAATGCACCAATGATGAGCAATGATTTGAGCATTAAAGTGGTCCTAAGAATATGACGAAACGGAGGTTTTGAACCGACAAAACCCGAAAGGTGCAAATGCTTGCCGCGCGATGTGGACCTCGTCGGCGGAAACCAAAGGCACGAATGAGCTCCAAATAGGACGGAGGACCTAAGGGTGCCAAAACTACACCAACAAGACACCAACCGGCGGCTAACCGAGATAACCGCGGGGACCATTACGGCCAAACCGAAACCGAAGAGGTCTAAAAGAATAGGATTTCCGACATCAAATATCGACCGGGAATGGAGGAGCTAGAGGTGGCCGCAAGAGCTCGGTTAAGGTGGAGGTCGCGGAGGTGAAGAAGACGACGCCCCGCCACGAACCACACGCTCCTACTTTATCAACCTCTGTGAAGGTCAAACAAAGCAAGTCGAGAGGCTCGAGGTGACCAAGAGAACAAAAGGATTAGCCAAAATTGCAATAATGAACCACTTTGGAGCTCAAGGGTCGCCGAGAGCTCCAAGGTCGAGCAATGGTGACAGAGGCTTTGGGGACTTGAGCTCAAGAGCGAGGAAGAAACTAGGTGCAAGAATGGATCCAAAGAAACTTAAGGAGAAGCCAGGGATCCATATATAGCCGAGCGCCAAAAATGAAAACAAGGTCACACCCACTCTGCACCGAGCTAGGCATCAACGACATGATGGGAGCAGTGTCGTGGTGACTTTTGAGCAAAGGTGCCGCCAGACATTTAATGTTGGCAAAGACATAGCCGCTTGTCACCCTAGAGTTGACAAGGCATCGCTCCCATCGCCACGCACAAAAATTGATAATGCCTGTGCCCACCCGGATGATGAGAGAAATAGGGAAGATCTGGTCAAATGAACTCAACGGCTAAATCGGCCACAGCTCCACCGTGGAGGTCGTGAGTCGCTGGATTGAAACCAAGGCCTGCATTTTGGGCTAAGTATTAGAGGTCCTAACACTTAGGGAGGTCCGAGCCACGATCTCAAGATGGACGGCCAAGATCACCCAGCGCTAGGGGTGGTCGTGGAGGGTCGAGGAGGTCGCCAGTGGTGGTCTTTGCAAAGGTGCAAAGGAGGTCTGGGGAGGCCCTCGAGGGTTGTCTTTGTAAAAGAACCCGAGGAGGTCGTGCGGGTGGGAGGTCCTTTACAAAGACCCGAGGAGGTCTTTGAGCGTCGGATTTGAAAGTCCAATGGCCTGCACCACTGCGCCCAACCCGACCGAGCCCGACACGGCTAAGCGGCTGTGCAGACCAAGACTGGAGGTCCGAGTCCAAGTCCGACTGACCAGTTTAGAGTTTTAATTTGAATTGAGATTTTGAAGGGTCTTAAGAGATAGAACTAGCTTCAAATTTTATGAAATTTTGACAAATGGCTTGCTAACCTTGAGATGGATCTTGTATAAAATTTTCAGAGGTTTTATGCCGAGCACTTTTCTCCGTAAATTATACAATGCTTTGAGCTAGGGTTTGACTACAAGTCAAACAAGTTTGACTGACCCTTAAAAATATTCGAACAATTTCTAAAAATTGTGAAATTTTTCGTGAGGGTCACCAACCATCCCAAGAACTTAGGAAAATATTTCGAGAAGGATCACAAGACTGGACAAGATTGTTTTTGGAGGATCAAGATTTGGATCAACAGACTTGTGACTTTGTATTTCCATACTCTTGTACAATAATTGTTTAGTACACACAGGAAATACATGATGTAAGAAAAAGTTTTAATTTCTACCCATTTTCTTACATTTGAAACACAAGTTGAAAATGGGGATGTTACATGTGCGCGCTGTGCTTCGAGGCTCGTAGCCGTCAGACCTTGATCTAACGGCCCACGACCTCTCCTTGTCTTCCAGTTCGGTTGGACCTCCCGAGAGCTCAAAGTTTCCTAAGTCTTTTGCTGTTTCAAATTTCAAAAGTGCATAACTTTGTCATTTTAACTCCTTTTTGAATGATTCCAGTTGCTGTAGCTTTGTTATGGTATGAACTTTAATCTGAGAATGGAATTAGGCCCTGTGTTGTAGCAGAAAATGATTTTTAATAGCATGATCTTGTTTAATGAAAAATGAGGTCTAGAAATTCATGAAAATTCAGAAACCACATAACTTCCTCTCTGAGTTGCAAAGTGAGCAAACTCAACCTGTAAATTTGGCCTATAGGCATGCTTTAAATTGATCTAGGCTTTGTCTTTATTCATGTTCCCGAGAAATGATATATGCTAGTTGTAGAACTTAGAAAAATCATAACTAAATCATCTTAACTCCAAATGACCTAAAATTTTATATGGGTTACCACTATACCAGTAGGTAGCTACCATAAAAATTTCAGCTTCAAAATCTTTCTAGAAAATATTTTTGCTACAGTGCTAATTATGGCTAAAATGAGTTTTTAAGTAATATCTTTTGCGCCACAAACCAAATTAGGTTTTTCCAGTTTCTATGTCTTGGTATATTTGTATTCTACCTTGTGTATAAATTTCGTTGTATTTGGATAATTTTGCTTGCTCTTTTGTTTAAGTGTTGCTAGTCTTATTGGTTGTTCTTGGTTCTTTTGCCTTTTCGATTAGGATTCGACATTTATGTAACCCCGAGAACGATCCTCCGCAACATATTGAGCAAAAGAAGAAGGCAAGCAGTTTGATCATGTTAATCCCAGTATTTTAAGTATTTATGTTGATTACAAATTCTATGTATGCACGGCTACTTTGTTTTAATAGTTGGCCTAGTAGATGCATTTCCTTAGCAAATGATTATCCTCTACTACCATGAGCCTAGGTTACTTGTCGTGAATTAGAGTTCATGGATGGGCTCTGTCACTTAGTAGTTGCGATTAATTGCTTAGCCATGCTTAGTTTCCGTAGAAATGGGCGTTATCGACTTGTCGATAACCTTGATCACATCAAACTTATTATGATTATGATTTCCACCTTGTGCTATGTCTACTTATGAAAACTAAAACTGAAAACAAAATGATTTAGACTTGGGCACAATGGTATGATGGTGTGATTTTTGGTGTGATCGAATGGTGCCCGTCAACAAGGACCGAACATCTTGTTACACTAAACCAAGCATTTTAGCGTGCTAACCACATTAGAGGGTATGGGACCTCTCTGACTTAGTACTTTGCGTGTATTGGCTCCAGTCGTAGGAGTCGCAGGAGGGATGGTGTTGGGAGCATTGTAGTGTCCGAAAGACTTCACCCGTGATGGGATTTGTTGTCTTCGCTTGCAATGTAAGCGTATGGTGTTTCTACCCATACGAGCGCTCGTAGTTAATACACAAGATTGGAAATGTCTCGTAGGACTTAGCCGTGCAAAGATACCTTCTAAGTGTGCGTGTGGCTTAAAGGCTGTCTCAAGTGTGGGTACATTGGTACACCCAGCAGGTTAAAACTATTCGAATAGCCTCGCCCTAGGTTATGGACACGCTTGGCAAGGTCTTTCAAGAGTTAGACTACAACCTTTTTAAATTAAAACTTGATGGGTGGTACGAATCGGGATTCGTGCTATGTTGTGGTGACTATTGGGTTAGTCACTTGTGTGGTTACTTGTATGTATCTTTACTTATCAAGTTACTTTGATAACAAAATAAATTTGCAAACTTGCTTTTAAAATGTATTACATTATTGCAAATAAAATTGGCTTCATGCAAAATGAGACATACGACCTCCACCTAAATAAGCTTTCATGTAGTTTATGAATAGGTGCCGCTATTCCACACGTCGATCTTGCGGGTACAAAGACAATCTTTGTACTCGGTTGCTATGCTTAATTGTTTTGTTGCAGAGGAGGAAGGTGAGCTCGAAGGGCCTCACTTTTGTGAGTCTGTGTTGTGGTAGCTTATGTAGGCGACTAGCTTGCGCCCGGTCGGTTGCCTTGTGGGTGTGTGGCTAACCTGGCGACTTTTGTTCTAGCCATCTTATGGCGCTTTTGCTTCATTGTCATTCTTGTATATTGTTCTATTTGGCCGGTCGGCTCTCTTTTGTAATAACTTTACTTTATGTATGTCGTTGTTGAACTTAGTGATGTATGTGTATGGAATTGATGTGTAATTTTGTGATGATGTACATATGCTGCAATTCTGGGAAGCATATGTCCATCGAGGCTTAGAATGTTTAATTAGTAACGCTAGAACCAATTGGAGGTTAAGTGTTACTAGTTAAATATTCCGGGTCCTCACATGGAGCGTGCTAAACAAAATCAACATCACACCTTGTTCCAATCGAAGTTCGTCATCAAGGAACGTTCCTGTAAAGTCATCATCGATGGCGGAAGTTGCAACAATCTTGCTAGCATAGACATGGTCGAGAAGCTTAGCTTGACCACAACTCAACACCCCCATCCATACTACATTTAATGGCTGAATTTTTGTGGTAAGTTGAAGGTAACTAAACTTATGCGCGTATATTTTTCTATTGGATCATATCATGATTATGTTGATTGCGATGTCGTACCTATGTAAGCATGCTCATTATTATTAGGTAGACCTTGGCAATATGATAGATATATTGAATATCATGGTAGATCTAATCATTATACTTTCACATATAAAGAAAAGAAAATTACTTTGCTTCTAATGTCTCCTGCTGCTATATTAAAAGATGAGTTAGAAAGAACTGAGAGAACAAGTAAGGAGAAGACAAAAGATGATCATCCGATTCAAGCTCCAAGTGAAATCAAATTGAAAGCTCCTGTTATGTTAGCTACAAAATATGATTGCATTGACATAGAAAAACATGAATCTGAATGTTATACTATGTTTTGCAAAGAATCTTCCTGTCCATTAGAAGAAATATGTGTTTCTTTGCCTCCTGTTGCTACTAACCTTTTACAGGAAAGCAACGACTTCAAGGATACGATTGAGTTGAGGACGACTCAAATTCAAGAAAAGGAGGATGATGAGGACATCAACCCTAAGGATGCATCCACTGCTTCGACTCACTGCACTGCATCCACATCTTCTCTTATCGGACTTTCGGCAACTGCATTGCCATATTTTCCAGTTGGACTGAGCTGCCTCTACACATATATGTCGAACTACATCTACTGTTTCTACTCATACGTGTCAGGCTACGTCTACATGTCATGGTGCTACATCACCAATTGTTGGCCCATAGGTTATGTAACGAATGGGCTGATTTGACCACAATGGCCCATATGGCCCATATAGCTACACCCTAGGGTTTTGGGGTACTGTTCATGTGATACTATTCATGTGTGAACAGTACCACCGCCCCCTCCCTCTTCCTCCTATAGATAATGGCCGCCGCCCCTTTTGTTCTACGGGTTTTTGTTGATTAAAGTTTAGCTTTGCTACTTTATACTTTGTTCTCTTGGTCGGCGAGATCAACAGCGATATTGTTCTTCGGAACCCCACCTATCAATACATTCAATTTCATATTCGCAATTTCAGATTGCTTATTTATCTTGTTCTTGTGTGCTTCTTCAGTGTATGTAGGAATCAATCTTTGTGATCAGGTCAACCGGGTATTCGTGCACGGTTGATAACGACTTGTCGAGCAGTTCAGCGATTGCGTGGTTTCGGGCCTTACGAGTTCGTAGCCAGAATCGTGAGAGTTGAGCGACTACCACCGAACGTATCTTCTCATCGAAAGATCGGGCCAAAAATAGGACCTTCGGGTTCATCAGCAAGGGAACAAGAGCAGGTAAGGGAGGAGACAAGAGGGAGAGATGGGTACAACAGAGGTGACCGCATTTAATGTGACACAATAGCATTTAATGCGCGAAAACTTCTGCAGCAAACATGCAGGAAAGAGAAAGTGAGCAGGACAAGCTAGTTGAAACAGAGAGGTTGGTCAAGGTCAAAGGGGAGGTGTGACCAAGAGGGAGGTCTCACCGAAAGGGTGGTCCTAAGGAGGAGGTCCGGAGGATGAGGTCCTGAGGAGGTCCTAAGGAGTAGGTCGTCTTTGAAAAAAGGGTGGTGGCGACCAAGAGGGTCGTCTTTGCCAAAAAGGATAATGGCGACCAAGAGGGTTGTAATATCCCAAAAGCTCAAGAAGTTCGAGAAAGAGTTTCGGGAGAGACTTCTCAGAATCAGTAAAAGGATCAAAAGGAAATAGTTTATTTCGCAGCTAGCACAGGGGTGAAAGCGCGTTTTTACGCCAACCTGGGCCTGGGCTCCGGCCCAACAGGCCTTAGGTGGCCGGCCAAGGGGGGAAGGCACCACTTTTTCCCACCAAACCCTAGCCGAGCCCTCCCTCACCCTTTTGGCGAGGAAGGAGGTCAACTTCGCGGGGAGGTTTCTACTTCTTGCTGCGGATCTTCTAGGGTAACCTTGGGTATACCTCGCTGCTCGAACCGTATTAGATGTTTTGGTTGATGTTTGGTATATCGGGTCCTGTCTTTTTAATAGATTGCAATCTGTCCAGAATTTTGGACGAGGGTTCTCGCACTGTTAGAAGCAGAACCTGGGGTTCTGGTCTCCTAGGAAAAGTTGGGTTATTGTCTTAGCTTTCAGTGGCCGCCAAGTTCACTCAAATCCGATTAACGGTTAGAGAGTTATGATTTTTCTAAGACTGCTGTTCCACTGCTCTGTCAGTATTTAGGCAGATTGTAGAAAACCAATTAAAAGTGATGGTTAAAGTGGAAATCTGAGAACCCCAGTATAACGAAACTTGTAGATAATCCTTCCAGCTTTCAGGAAAACTAAAGATCATGAAATTCGGACGAACGTAGAGAAAGTTATGATAATTTCATTGTTGCTGTCCAGAGACCCGATGCGAGAATTGATACTCTGTTGTTTAGATTGGTAGGGCTAGTAAATGGCCGAATCAGAGAACCTCACCAACTAGATTTAGAAGGGGAATTCAATAACCTTTTCAGATTGTCCAAGATCACTCTATTTGGATTTCTGTACATTTAGTTATGATTTTTCGAATGGGGCTGTTCTCTGGAAAAGAAATCTGACAGCCAGCATTAACGTTGGGGATTGCGTTTAGTGGACGATGTACTCATGTTGTGTTTATGATTTTGTTATTAGACCCTTATGGTAGCCTTAGCTTGTCTCAATTGTTGTCCAGGTGTGGGTTTGGCTCCGGGAGCAGTACCTCATTCCCGACATCCACCTTCGCACGGTTGAGGCAAGTGCATTGTTGTTTAAATGATTGGCTATGCTGTGTGTTAATTTTTATATGGTTGCATAGCAAGATGGTATACTCACTGAATGTTTAAGTATGGTTATTGCTCAAATGATGCTCATGCTTTACTGTGGTTAAGTGTTGTTGTCTTTTGGTAAATTTGATAGTGATTAAATGATGAGCATGTGCATATTGAAATCATATTGAGGCTTGGTCATGTGGTGACCAAGTGTGTTTCCTTGAGATTCCGTCATGAATGTGACGGGCCGAGATCCTCACTCGTGGAGTGTGGGCTTGAGGTCCCCGTTACTTGCGGAGTAACGGCAATTGGTCCCTGTGCGCGCGCGCACAGCATGGGTATCTTGGCGGCGGTCGCATACTGTGATACGGTGTAATGCACACGTAAAGTTAAAGATAAAGGTTCCTTGAGCATTGCATTTGCATATGAGATGTTCTAATGTTATCTCCTTTTTATGTGTGTTGATGCTATAGTTTCTTAATGTACTTGCTGAGTCTATGGACTCACTCTTGCTTTTATTGTTGTTTTAGGTACCCGAGCCAAGAATGACATGCATGGGGGAAAGTAGACTGCTAGTCACACACATACCACATGAACTAAATAAAGTTGAATGATCTTCAGAGAGTGATTGATCTTAGATTATTATGTTTTGTCTTATGCTATGGATTAAATGTAATAATGAGGAGTAGTGGATCTTTATACCTCTCTAGTTATGATGGATTCTTAGCATGTCTCTGATTATCTTTTGATGACTTGGGATGGAAGTTTAATTAATATTTGATTATTCTGTGTGTTGGAACCTTCGTGTAATTGACTTTACAAGGGAGGTTCTGCCGAAATTTTATTATTATTGTCTAGTCTAGAGTTATTAGAGGTTGTTTAGTAGCATTCCAGGTTCATGTCGGACTGGGGTGTTACAGTTGGTATCGTGAGCGGGTCAGAGGTCCGTGGAATATGAAAGGTTAAATTTGACACACTATGCATGATGAGGTGGAATGGGTTAATGCATTGCATTATGCTGCTATTGAGTTTCTGATTTCTCTTGTGTGATAGCTACTAGTTAGACTACTCTTGTGGTCCCAGTTGATGTAATTGCTTATTGTTTGATTGTTTTGCTGTGATGTTTAGATATGGCAAGGGGTGGAGGCCGAGGTCGTGGTCGAGGCCGGCAGGGAGCCGGGCGAGGCCAGGCATCGCCCCGCCAGAAGTTCAGAATTCCGTAGTTGAAGAAGCTAGCCCTGCGGAGTCGAGGAAGAGGTTGCTTCAGTGCAGACAGAGAACCAGCCCCACCACCGCGCTGTTGTCGCTCTGTGGTGGCTCCCAGCGATGCACTGCGGTGTATGCCATGGGATTACATCAATGGAACGCTTTGAGGCTGGACACCTTCGACGGGTCAGGCACGCCTGTCGACGCAGCTAATTGGCTACGACACATGGAGAGGCACGGAGCTCGGGATGACATCGTAAATGAGGGCTCGGTTCGTGGCCTTCCAATTGAAGGCGGCGGATATCCGTGGGAAGGAGTCCCGATGGCGTGACAAGACTCATGGACCCGATTACAGGAGTATTTTGTTGAGCATTTCAGAAGAGATTTTATCCAGCTTCATATGTGGAGCGAATGGAAGTCTCTTTGCGTAACTTCAAGCGAGGTAAGATGACAAAGTGATGAGTATGAAGCGGTTTTAACAACCTGGTTCGTTTTGTTCCATTGTGGCCACAAATGATGAGGAAAAAGCCAAGAGGTTTCGCAGGGGCTCGTGCAAGAGTTCCGGCAGGTATTGGGAGCATTGGAGTTGCGGGATTTCAGCTCTCTGGTCGAACAAGCCAGGGGCATGGAACTCGAGATGCAGCTTGGTGAGGAGCTGCCAGGAGCGGAAGGCGTTGTGGTATCTGAGGGGGCTGGTGGCAGCCAGAAGAGGGGTTTTGGCAGTGGGGGTGGGACCTTCCAGAGGCCCACTTCCAAGAGGTTAAAAGGGCCGCAGAAATCATTCAAGACCAAGCCAGGGGCACAGTCTTCTTCCACCTCGCGAGCGTCGGCAGCTGCACCTAAGTTACGTCCGGTCCCAGGGCAGGGCATGAAGTGCTTCAAGTGCGGCAGTGAGCATAGAGCTTCAGAGTGCGCTTGGTCTGGTCTTGCCGCCATTGTGGTCGGGAGGGCCATAAGGCATTGGTTTGTCGGCGGAATCCCGCCAAGATCATCAAGTGGGAACTGTTCGATGTCGTCGCGCCGGCAGCCTTCTTCTCGGGGTCGGTGCGGATGCTAGCGCTACTCCTACTCCTACATGGGCACCGCCGGCCTTACTTCCTCGCTCCCGGAGGAGCCCCACCGCTGCAGTACTTTTGGCCGCCTCCCGTGGCCCCATTTCGATAGTGGCGCCTTCAAGACCTCCCAGAGTTCCCGCACCACCGCACCTGTGGTGTTGGAGCCCCTACCGCCCCAAACAGCTAGCCTCCTACGCTATGCCGACGGCAGAGTCGGTGAGTCGTCCTAATGTGGTGACAGTACGCTCTGGTGGATTCAGAGAGAGCACTTGTTCTATTTGATTCGGGGCTACCTTTTCTTTTGTATCACTAGATTTTGTTAGTAAGGCGAATTTGAGGTTGCGACCAATAGCTCATCGATTCTAGTTAATTCTCACGGGAATTCTCTCTAGCTCTGACGCTTGTCCGGTTGTGTGATTTCGTTAGATGGAGAAGAATTCATTGCTAACTGATGGTTATGAAGATGGAGCCGCTTGATGTTATCTTGGGATGGACTGGTTGCATAATTACCTGTCTTTTCATTTCTGCTTTTGGAAGACAATAACCCCGCAAGCTCCGTCAGGCAAGGGAGATAGTATTCCAATGTAGCGCTCCATCTCACTCACTTTTGTGATGGCTAGCCTTTTTCCCGTGGCCGATTTGCCAAGAATGGGTTTCTTTTGTCTCTAGTGGAGAAGCCGAGTTCATCTCAGAGTGCAGAAGATATTTTGGTCGCTCGGGAGTTCTGGATGTTTTTCCACAGAGCTACGGGGATGCCGCCACCTCGTCCGTAGAGTTTCGAATTGATTTGGTACCAGCGCCCGACTGCCTCTATGACCCTCACCGGGTTGGCCCGTCCGCTCGGGAGGAACTAAAGAAGCGAGCTGGATGATTTAAAAGCAAAGGATCTTATTCGTCCCAGTGTGTCTCCATGGGGAGCCCCTATTCTTTTACCAAGAAGAAGGATGGTAGTTGGCGCATGTGTATTGATTATCGTGTCTTAACCACCTAACCATCAAGAATAAGTATCCTCGCCTCGCATAGAAGATCTATTTGATCGCTTGAGAGGGGACAAGGTATTCTCAAAGATTGACCTTCAATCGTGTTATAATCAAATCCTCGTCCGAAAGGAGGATATTGAGAAGACGGCATTCTCCACAAGGTATGGGCATTTTGAATTTAAAGTTATGTCTTTTGACTAACGAACGCCCCCCGCTTTCATGGAGACTATGAGCAGGATGTTGCATGAATACCGGATGATTTTGTGGTAGTCTTTATAGATGATATTTTGATATATTCAAAAGACAAGTGAACATGAGCGACACTGAGGCTTGTGTTGGAAACACTAAGGAGCATAAGTTTTATGCCAAACGAAAAAGTGCGAGTTTTGGACGTCAAGTGGGGTTTCGGGCATGTCATCAATGATAAGGGAATCACAGCTTGATCCAAGTAAAATTTCTGCAGTGGTAGAATGGAAGACGCCAACCAATGTCAAAGAAGTGAGAAGCTTTCTGCATGGCGGGATACTATCGGCGTTTTGTGCGGGATTTCTCCATTATTGCTAAACCTTTATCCGCACTCACGTATGATGTGAAGTTCGTGGGATGATGATCGTGAGCGTAGTTTCCAAACCCTTAAGGAAAAGTTGGTGACCGCCCCTGTCCTTACACTTCCCGAGCCTGGGAAGCGATTTACGGTGTACTCTGATGCGTCTCGGATTGGGTTGGGTTGTGTCCTTATGCAGGAAGGGAAGGTGATAGCTTATGCATCGAGGCACCAAGAAGCATGAATGCAATTACCCAACTCATGATTTAGAGTTGGCGGTGTAGTGTTTGCCCCAAGCTTTGGAGACACTATCTGTATGGTGAGGGTTGTGATGTTTATACAGATCACAAGAGTCTTAAGTATATTTTCACACAGAAAGATTTGAATTTAAGGCAGCGCAGGTGGCTGGAGCTAATTAAGGATTATGATCTATCTATTCAATACCATCCTGGGAAGGCAAATGTGGTGGCTGATGCTCTTAGTCGCAAGGCGACGCCCGCTACATTGGATTATCTTATTGCTGATTTTAACCGTATGGGGATATCTTTTTGCTATGCGGGCACTGTAAGTGTTGAAACACAATTGATTTTAGAGTCAGCCATACCGGAGCGGGTACGGGAAGCACAACAGGAAGATCAATTATTGCAAAGGGTTCAAAGGTACCGGATTTGGGCAAGGACGAGATTTCGGCTTGATGAGTGTGGTGCGTTATGTTTAAGGGCCGCTTTGCGTACTACGTAAAGCGAAGGTCAAGGATGATATTTCAAAGAGGCACATCGCACTCGCATAATCGCTCATCGGGTGAAACGAAGATGTATCGTGATCTAAAGCGTAACTTCGTGGAAAAGGATGAAGGTGGACATAGCTAATTATGTGGCCTCATGTGGTGTTTGTCAACAGTGAAGGCGAACACAAACGCCCCGCAGGTTGTTGCAACCTTTAGAGATTCCGCAATGGCCGTGGGACGATATTTCTATGGATTTTGTAGTTGCGTTACCCGGTCACCAAGGGGTAAGGATGCATGTGGGTGGTAGTGGATCGTCTCAAGAAATCGCACACTTTATACCAATTCGCACTACTAACTCAAAGAAGTGATTTAGCTCCCATCTATGTGCGGAGATTGTGAGATTACATGGGGTGCCAAAGACCATCATTTCCGGCAGAGATGCCAAGTTTGTCTCCAAGTTTTGGGAAAGTTTACAGAGTGCCTTGGGCACACTCCGTCTCGAGTACAACATTCCATCCACGCATGGATGGGCGACGAACGCACCATCCGCACTGGAGGACATGTTGCGGACTTGTGTTTTGTCTTGGAAGGGTAACTGGGAGGATCAGCTGCCGCTAGTAGAGTTTGCTTACAACAACAGCTACCATTCCAGTGTTAAGGCTGCCCCGTTTGAGGTTCTCTATGGACGCAGGTGCAGGTCACCACTATGTTGGGAGGCAGGAGGTGAGAAAGCAGTGTTGGGTCCGGATTGGGTCCAAAGGACAGTTGAACGGGTGGCCTTAGTGAAACAGAATTTGCTAGCAGCCCAAAGCAGACAGAAAAGTTATGCAGATGTGAGGAGAAGGGACTTAGAATTCGAAGTGGGGGATCAAGTGCTCTTGAGAGTATCTCCCACCAAGGGTGTGGTAAGGTTCGGTACCAAAGGGAAGCTAAGCCCGAGGTACATTGGACCTTTCACTATCTTGGCACGGATTGGGAAATTGGCGTACCGCTTGGACCTTCCAGAAACCATGCGGGGAGTGCATAATGTTTTTCATGTATCCATTTGAGGAAGTACTTATAGATCCGAGCATCATGTACCGCTAGAGCCTCTACTCATAGAGCAAGATTTGACCTTTGAGTCAAAGCCAATGCGGATTTTGGAGAAATCAGAGAAGGTTTTGAGAAACAAAACGCTGAAATATGTTAAAGTCCTTTGGTCACAAAGAATCAGAAAGAAGCCACACAGGAGTTGGAGGCACGCATGCGCAAGCAAAGATCCTAATTATTCTCTACAAGTGCGTGTTGTGCTTTAAGTCTTTTCAGATTCGTCCCTTGGCGAGTGGGTTAGAATTCGAGGACGAGTGCGTGTAAGGGGGTAGAGTGTAATATCCCAAAAGCTCGAGAAGTTCGAGAAAGAGTTTGGAGAGACTTCTCGAGAATCGAGAAAGGATCAAAAGGAAATAGTTTATTTCGCAGCTAGCACAGGTGAAAGCGCGTTTACGCCAACTGGGCCGGGCTCCGCCCAACAGCCTTAGGTGGCCGGCCAAGGGGGGAAGGCACCACTTTTTCCCCCCAAACCCTAGACGAGCCCTCCCTCACCCCTTTGGCCGCCCCCCACCTCCTGTCCCTCCCTCCCCTTGCGCACCACCCCTTTGGCTGCCCACCTCCTGGCTCCTCTCCCCCTTGCGCCATCTTCAGGCCGTGGTGAGTTCTCGCCGTCGGCCTTGGTGCTCCATTGCCGGCCATAGGAGGAGGAGGAAGAGAGGCAAGGAAGGAGGTCAACTTCGCGGGGAGGTTTCTACTTCTTGCTGCGGATCTTCTAGGGTAACCTTGGGTATACCTCGCTGCTCGAACCGTATTAGATGTTTTGGTTGATGTTTGGTATATCGGGTCCTGTCTTTTTAATAGATTGCAATCTGTCCAGAATTTTGGACGAGGGTTCTCGCGCTGTTAGAAGCAGAATCTGGGGTTCTGGTCTCCTAGGAAAAGTTGGGTTATTGTCTTAGCTTTCAGTGGCCGCCAAGTTCACTCAAATCCGATTAACGGTTAGAGAGTTATGATTTTTCTAAGACTGCTGTTCCACTGCTCTGTCAGTATTTAGGTAGATTGTAGAAAACCAATTAAAAGTGATGGTTAAAGTGGAAATCTGAGAACCCCAGTATAACGAAAGTTGTAGATAATCCTTCCAGCTTTCAGGAAAACTAAAGATCATGAAATTCGGACGAACGTAGAGAAAGTTATGATAATTTCATTGTTGCTGTCCAGAGACCCGACGCGAGAATTGATACTCTGTTGTTTAGATTGGTAGGGCTAGTAAATGGCCGAATCAGAGAACCTCACCAACTAGGTTTAGAAGGGGAATTCAATAACCTTTTCAGATTGTCCAAGATCACTCCATTTGGATTTCTGTACATTTAGTTATGATTTTTCGAAGGGGGCTGTTCTCTGGAAAAGAAATCTGACAGCCAGCATTAACGTTGGGGATTGCGTTTAGTGGACGATGTACTCATGTTGTGTTTATGATTTTGTTATTAGACCCTTATGGTAGCCTTAGCTTGTCTCAATTGTTGTCCAGGTGTGGGTTTGGCTCCGGGAGCAGTACCTCATTCCCGACATCCACCTTCGCACGGTTGAGGCAAGTGCATTGTTGTTTAAATGATTGGCTATGCTGTGTGTTAATTGTTATATGGTTGCATAGCAAGATGGTATACTCGCTGAATGTTTAAGTATGGTTATTGCTCAAATGATGCTCATGCTTTACTGTGGTTAAGTGTTGTTGTCTTTTGGTAAATTTGATAGTGATTAAATGATGAGCATGTGCATATTGAAATCATATTGAGGCTTGGTCATGTGGTGACCAAGTGTGTTTCCCTTTGAGATTCCCGTCATGAATGTGACGGGCCCGAGATCCCCTCACTCGTGGAGTGTGGGCTTGAGGTCCCCGTTACTTGCGGAGTAACGGGCAATTGGTCCCTGTGCGTGCGCGCCAAGACAGCATGGGTATCTTGGCGGCGGTCATACTACTGCATTACCGGTGTAATGCACACAGAAAGTTAAAGATAAAGGTTCCTTGAGCATTGCATTTGCATATGAGATGTTCTAATGTTGATCTCCTTTTTATGTGTGTTGATGCTATAGTTTCTTAATGTACTTGCTGAGTCTATGGACTCACTCTTGCTTTTATTGTTGTTTTAGGTACCCGAGCCAAGAATGACATGCATGGGGGAAAGTAGACTGCTAGTCACACACATACCACATGAACTAAATAAAGTTGAATGATCTTCAGAGAGTGATTGATCTTAGATTATTATGTTTTGTCTTATGCTATGGATTAAATGTAATAATGAGGAGTAGTGGATCTTTATACCTCTCTAGTTATGATGGATTCTTAGCATGTCTCTGATTATCTTTTGATCACTTGGGATGGAAGTTTAATTAATATTTGATTATTCTGTGTGTTGGAACCTTCGTGTAATTGACTTTACAAGGGAGGTTCTGCCGAAATTTTATTATTATTGTCTAGTCTAGAGTTATTAGAGGTTGTTTAGTAGCATTCCAGGTTCATGTCGGACTGGGGTGTTACAAGGGTTGTCTTTTCAAAAGGCAGTTACGACTGAGAGGGTGGTTTTTGCAAAAAGAGCGGTTGTGACCGAAAGGGTGGTCTTTGCAAAAAGGAGGTCGTGACCACAAGGAGGTCATGACTAAGAGGAGGTCGTGACCAAGAGGAGGTCATGACTAAGAGGAGGTCGTGACCAAGAGGAGGTCATGACAGAAAGCAAACCTGAATTTGAATTACGGACAACAAGGATTGCTTGAAACACAAACCCGAGCTTAAGAAAAGCTAGGAGGTTTGAAACTAGGGATAGAAGGATAAACGAAGGAGACTGAAAACTAGAAAACTTCAACAAACTCGAAGCTAAACCAAAAAGAATTAGTTGGAGTTTGATTTAGTCAATTAAATCACTTTTAAAATTTCAGGTTTTAAGCTTTAACAAACCAATAAACCAACTGGTCCTTTTTATTTTGAAAGCTTCATGATTGAGTGCGATATGCGAGGTCTATCCGCTGAGGCGGGAGACTCCCTAGTCGCCGATGCATGGCCATTAGAACGACTAGGCTTTTGCGCGATTGAGCACGGCATCTTGGTTATACACTTCACACTCACTGATGTGGCCAAAAGTGCAATTACCACTTTGCTTTGTGCTACACCAATACAATCTGAAATTACAAGGTGAAGTGATGCTGCTCGAGTACATGGAGACAAGCTGAGTGCATGGCCGTGTGAAAGGGATGCTCGAAAGCCAGGTGCAAGCCAAGCCAGAAGAGAGCCAGGTCCACTATAACCAATTCCAAAAGGTCCATGACCAGTTTCACGAGGTCTACGACCAGTTCCATCAGATCTACGACCAGTTTCCCAAGGTCTACATCCTGTTTCACGAGGTCTACTAACAGTTCCACCAGATCTACGACCAATTTCATGATCAGGTCTACAAACAGTACTTGGCGGAAGGAGCACTCGTTGGGAACAGGACTCGACACGAACAGTACTCAGCGGAAGGAGTAGTCGACAGGAACAGTACTCGACGGGAGGAGTACTCGGTGAGAACAATACTTGGTGGGAACAGTCTACGACTAGCTCTAAGACCAGGTCTTCGACCAGATCTACGACCAAGTCCACGACCAGGTGATCCGAACTAAATCATGAAACTGATTCTTTGCGCTGAGATAATTCAGTTTTAGATAAGTTATAGTATATCTCTTAGTTGGAATCAATTGTAAACTTTCCATAACCATGTTAGGTAAAGAATCTGAGCAGGATACGTGGGTTAGAGATAGAATTGGTTTTGTGTCGTGCGTGAGTTTGTTTCGGCCTTAGGCTGTGCGTGTTTGGTCGCACCCTTAGGTGCCAATATTAGTCCAGGGCATAGCCCATTGTAAAGGGAGGAATTTTTGGAGAGAAGATATAGAAAAGTCAAGATGGTTTTGTGGCCAATCTCGTGCGTGTTGATTGAGAGTTTCCCGATTAGGGTTTGTAGCGATCTCGTAGAATGAGAAGCTCCATTGCGGATCTCAAGTCACCGATCGAATATTTATGATTCCTCTTTTCAATTTGTGAGTAGTACTCACGGTTTGGGAAGTTCTTGGTTGGATTGCTTCTAATCAACAACCTTGCTAATTAGTGCATTGCAACGAGAACCACTACCCTAGGCGCAAGGAAGAAGGAAAACTTTGTTGCCTGTACCGTGAAAGATCGGGCCACCCCTACGCATCAGCTAGTTTACTAGTTGGTCTGTATCATCGTGGTATCAGAGTGTGGCTGGTCACGGTATGAAAAAAATTTATTGTTGATTTCAGGATGCCAGGGGCGAGCATAAGGGGATCGAGTGGCTACCATAGTGACGACTTGGGAGCTCCGATCGATGATGACTTGCCACCCACTGTACGTGCATGATTCAAGGCAATCCCCAGCCACATCAAGCGCTGAGAGGACGTTATCCGTGTTGATTTCGATGGGAGAATCAATGGGTTGAATGTGAGGATCACATAGGTGCAAGATACGTTGAACGCTCACGCTCACGGAGGAGAGGTTACCGCTGCCGGGAGGTGCTAGTGCCCAGCATCTAGCACCAAACTTGGTGCGACGTGCGCATTCGCATGACGACACTCATTATTATGAAGCTAATGATGATGACATGTCCGATGGCCATGGAGGCTATCTACAACCACCACGACATGATTTTTTTTGACCGTTGAGCTATTGCACATGGAGGACACCGTGGAGGTGGTGTGGAACGTGAGGATGACGGTATTGGTTGAATCAAAATCACTATACCAGCATTCAAAGGCAAAGTTGAACCTGAAGATTATTTGGAGTGGGAGATGTGTGCCAATCAAATTTTCGACAACCATAACTACTCCAAAGAAAAGAAGGTTTGTGTTGCTTCAATTGAGTTCACCAAATACGCTATTATTTGGTGGGATCAATTGAACCGTGCGAGAAATCATCCACACACTTGGGAGGGGATGAAGCAAGTCATGAGGTCTAGGTTTGTTCCAGCATACTATTCCAAAATGTTGTGTACAAAGCTACATCATTTATCTCAAGGCTCTAAGTCCATGGATGAGTACTATCAAGAGATGCAAGTGCTCATGATCCGTACTGGTGTTTGTTAGTCCGCTGAAGCTGCCATGATGCGTTTCTTTGAAGGGCTGAACGACAATGTGTGGAATCGTGTTGATTTGATGCAGTATAACATCGTATAAGAGTTATTTCACCAAGGGGAGTGTGCTAAACAATGGGTGAGGGAAAACCATCTAAAGGTTGGCTGCACCAATATATCGAGTTGGAGGCGTCCAATTTACTAAGATGGTGAAGGTGGTTCCAGTTCTGCATTCCTATCCTAGAGCATTACCAGATCACGCCAACCTATCCCAGAGCATCACCAGATCACGTCGTTGCTATCTCCATCCATGCCCGTGCTTAACCCTCCTCCATGTCCTCTCCATTCCTCACTTCTCCTCTCGGTGGCTGAGGAGGAGGGAGCTCACTCTCGTGTTTCTCTCGGGTAGTATCCTCACCGCTGTGTTCCTTTTTCTCTACATTACTTGCCATCTTCATTTTTGCTAATATGAGCCTTTGCTTTCGCTTGTAGCGCTCAAAACACCGACTTGCGATCATCTTCTCTAGAGCATGGCCCGAGTGCCACCGTCATGCCATTTTCGACACCGGTGATATTCTTCCTCTCCTCTGTGTGTCACCATGTGTCCTATAGCGTAAGGAGTATTTCCCCTCAACTCATTTCCCTAATCTTTCACAAGGACTCCTAAATTTTGGTTTTCCTCCATTTCTGGTTGTAAGCCCTATCTTCTTCCTCATCTCCGTTCTGGTAAGGTATTCATCGATTTCTTGTTGTGACACCATTTCGTGGTCCCTGTTGAGCTTTCCCAACCACCATTTTTCCTTCTCCATCTCTAGGTCGTCTCCCCCTCGTGAACCGCATCATCGCCGTTAACATCACTAGCCCTCCACTGTACCTCTTCGACCCCCTTCTTGGTTTCGGTATGTACTCTATGCCTCATAGAAGCTCATGCATGCATTCATTTGCTCAATGCATCACCGAGTCGCTTTAGCCACATGAGCCGTAGCTCCAACGCCGCCTCTCGCCATCGCGTCGTCGCTACGGCCCACCTTCGGCCATGCTCTGACCACCCATGGGACTAGCAGGCCACAAGGAGTCCATTTCTAGTCTTGGTCCGCGCCGCCGAGGTCCACATCACCGACGACACACCGGGCAAAGCCGCAGCAGAGAGCCCTCTGTTCCGACCATGACTGTAGCACATGATTAGGGTAAATCTTGGTCGTTAGGACTTAATCAATGTTTACTGTCGGCAAAATATTTTTTTGTTGCTTAGTTTAATTGTGTTAAGTCAATGACATAGGCCCCATGAACAAAAATTGAGGAGAGATTAAACCAGGTTTTGCTTTGGAGTTAATGACATGCGGGCTCGGTCCATTAAGTGCAGAGTACACTGAACCATGGACCGGTGGACCATGCACTATGGCCCTATGACATGTCAGTAGGCGATTTTTTAGAAAATTGAATGAAAAATAAAAACACTATGCAATGGACTCCACCTGTCATGATAGAGGCTAGGTTAGCCTGGGTATGAAAAGTATTAAATGCAATAGAAAATTCATAAAAGAATTATTTTTCCACTGAAAATTCATTTTAACTTCAAAAATTCATAGAAAATTTATCTAAACTCCAAATGAGATGAATTAATTTTTTTGTGCCTAAAATTTTATTTTTTAGCTAACCATGTAGTTTTTGTCTACTGTTTTGCAAATTTTCATGAAATAATTAAATTCAGGTGAATAGTAATAGAACCTTGATTTTCCAGCTTTTTCTCCTAGCTGATTTTCCAAAGGCTATAACTCTCACATACAAACTTCAAATGAACTAATTCTTTCACCTAAATTCATCTAAATTCATAATCTCGTTACTATATAAATTTCATGCATTTTGAGCTATTTGAATTTTTTAGTTTTTCTCGATGTTATTCGATATCATCTTTCTATAGATTCCGAAGTGCCGGAAGTGAACGATTACGCAACCGAGAGCGAACAAGTGGATTTTCAATTAGGCAAGCATCATCTTGCATCATTTTGATCCCATCTTTTGTTAATTTAGTATTTTGAAATGCAATGACGCTTGCTTGCATGCTATTTTGGTATATCGATGTTTTTGTGAGTTAGTTAGCTATGTCCTACTCTTGCAAGTTATCCTTGATATTTCCATTACAAATATTCTTAAGATTAGATGGTTGTGATGATGTATCTATTATGTATGTTGAATGCTTAGCCATGCGAGTCTAGTAGATGCGTTAGATCGGTTGGTGGGGTTAGCCCGTCAATTGTGGGAAACACCAAACATTTTTTATATATATTTATGTTTTTGTCCAGATCTTCATATTTTGTTATTGAGTTTAAACTTTGTTTATTTTTGGTTTGGACAAGTGGCTAGAAGTGTGGGTGCCTTCGTGCACGAGACTCGGGTATGTGGGACTTGTTTAGACTGCGAAGGACCGAACTTTGGGCTGTCAATTCCAAGTATGTAACAGCCAAAAATCCACAAAGGCAAAAATATGGGATTTTTAAATTTTTTTGTAATAACTAATGTTGATCTTTTTTATTGCATTTCTGAGAGTTGTTTGAACGTATTTTCTCTCTTGTTAGCACAAGTCCAGTTAGAATTATCTAACAGATGCCAGATTTTTTATCTGTCATCGTGTTAGAAGTCCTTTAAGAAAATATCTAAATTTTCGCAAGTCTAAAATTTGGTTAAGCTACCTCTTCACAAATCTTCCTAGCCCTTCTTCTCCCTCCCTGCCATTCTTTTGGCTATGTACTGTTGGTCTGGTTCAGGTCCGACTCGACCAGCTTCCGCGCGTTTCCTTATGCCCTTCATTTCCAGCTGAGCCAGCTCTCGTGCCATTGCTCCCCCTCTCCTGTTCCTCCGACCAGCTCCTGGCCGAACTCGGTGCAGCCAGACCCCTGCACTATAGACCTGGGATAGCTATGTCTCCCCTGATCTTCTATCAAGTGCTGTGTATGATCAGGCTGGTGCGCTGGCCAAGTTCAGTCACTCGACCATTACTCCCCGCTGCTCAACCTGTCACATCGTCTGCACTGTGCTGGCAACCCTGTCAGATCGCCACCACTCCGCTTTGTCGGTTGTGCCAAATTTCCTATACATAGCAGCTCCGAGCCCCCCAACACCTTCTCCGCCACACCAACACTAGTCCACCTTCTTCCTCCCTCAAGCGAGCTTGAGCTCCATAAGGCTCGAGTGCTCACTTTGGCTGAGCACCACCATATCGCCGCCTTCTCTATTGTCACCCAGTGGAGCCGGTTTTGACCTCGTTCTTCCTCCTCTCTGACCAGAATAGCCCTCGCAGTCGAGTCGACCCCACTGGCATGGAGTTTCCCTAGGACCATCCCCTGGCCTCTCTGGAGCTATCTTCAAGGCTGAAGACTATTCTCCTTCCTCAGGCCAGCGTTGTGGCGTGGAGCTTCTTTTGCTGTCGCGGTCCACCGTCGCCAGCCCAGCTCTGGCTAACTCATCCCCTCAGCTCCATACTGGTACGTCCCTAGCGGCCAGATATTCATCATTCGAGCTGCCTTGTTCCTTCTCTGGTTCTTTCTCTGGTTCTCTCCCTGGCTCTTCCTCTGTTCTTTCGCTGGTATCTTCGACTACGCATAAGCAGTCAAATCCTCTATGACCACGTAGTCGAAACTCATTCAACTACATGTAACCAAATCTTCCGCGACCACATAGTCGAAACTCTTTCAACTACGCCCAACCGAGCCTCCTACGAACACGTAGTCGAAACTCATTCAACTACGTGCAACCAAATCTTCCACGACGCCTATACAAGTCTCCTACGACCACGTAGTCGGAAACCCTTCGACTACACCCAGTGGAACCTTCTACGACCACATAGTCAAAACCTCCTTGACTACACAGTCGTGCCTCCTCAGACTACATCCAGTCGTATCACCTCCAACTACAGGTAGTCGAACCCTTGTTTGACTACAGGTAGTCGTAACTCCTTCAATTATTTCTAGTCGTACCTCCTACAGCTACATCCAATCATACTTTCGACTATACGTAGTCGTGTCACCTTTGACTACAAGTAGTCGTATCCCCTCCAACATCAAATAGTTGTATTCCTCTTGTATCCCTCCTACGACCACATTAGGCAGTTGTATCCTTCCTACAACCACATTGAGCCGTTGTAACCTTCTTACAACCGCGTCAAGTGGATGCATCCTTCTCTGGACCTAGTAGTCCCCTTTCTAACTAGTTGATCGTACCCCTTTTTCGACTACATGTAGTCGTACCTCTTCGACTACACATAGTCAAACCTCTTTCCGATCAGGTAGTCGAATTTTTCTCGACTACACATAGTCGTGCCTACCACGACTACACCTAGTCGTACGTCTTCTTCGACTACACCTAGTCGAACCATCTTCTGATCACATGATCGTGTAGTCTTCACATATAGTCAAACCTTCTTCGACTGAAGGTAGTCGAACCTCATTCGACTACACCTAGTCGAACTTCCTCTGACCACGTAGTCGCTACGAGCACTGTAGCGTCCACAACCACTGTCCACGACTAGCGTCCACGACCACTGTCTACGACTAGGTTTGGCTACGACCAATTGTAGTTGAAGCCTTCTATGACTACGTTCAACCACGACCATTCTGGTGCTACGACCACGTAGCCCGCTATAGCACTGCGGCTTATACGAGTGTTGTAACATCGACGAGTACAGTAGCACCTACAAGTACTGTAACAGCTACGAGTACAGCAGCGCTACGAGCACTGTAGCCCTACAAGTACTGTAGCATTCGCGAGCATTATAACCCTACGAGCACTATAGCACCCACGAGTACTGTAGCACCCCACGAGTACCCACAAGTACTGTAGCGCTATGACTATGCAGCCCGCTATGACCACGACCACAGGATCGACCACTGTGTTTTGACCATAGTCTCAACCACCCAATTCCGACCATTGTGCCTCGACCACTAATTCTCGACCACTGTATTCGACCACACAGTTTCGGCCACTCTTTCGACCATTGTGTTTCGACCACCTCGTATCAACCACTGAGTCTCGACCACTGAGTTTTTACCCCTCAGTTTCGATCACTCATCTGATCACTCAGTTTCGACCACTGGGTTTCAACCACTCAGTTCGCCACTAAGTTTCCACCGCTCAGTTCAACCACTGAGTTTTAACCACTCAGTTCGACCACTTAGTTCCGACCACTCAATTCGACCAGATTAGTTTGACCATACTAGTCTACGCTTGCGACCACATTGGTCCATGGCTTCGACCAGATTACTTCGACCACCCTGGTCTAAGACTTCGACCATGTTGGTCTAAGGCTTCTGGTCTAAGACTTTGCCCGCATGTGTGTAAGACACACACGTGCTCAAGTCCAACAATAACAGTTGACTTCAAGGACCATTCTTAACTCGAAAGAGGATCTGAGAGTATCACCTAACCAGGTAATCACTCCTGGCTAGATAACCATTGAGGAATGTTCCTATGGAGATTCTCTCTCTCTCTCTCTCTCTCTCTCTCTTTGTTAGAGTTATCCGCTTTAATCTGAAGTATTCCATGATTGGGATTGAATCGCTCAATCCTCTCTCTCTCTTGGAAACCATTCAATGGTCTCTCTCGTATTTCTGGTTAAACATACGCAGAGAGGAAACTCTTTGGGATTGAATCACTCAATCTCTATTGTGCTCCATTCCTTTAATAGGAAATACTCGGCTTAAATAAGCCTCCTACGCATAGGGTCGCACGACCTAAATTCCACGCACCCACTAACTCCACCAAGGCCTATTCCCGTGCCACAACCACCTTGAACCTCTTCACGATCCAAAAGACTTGGCCAATTTATTTGATTCAGACTACCACTTCGTTCAGGTGTTCTAGCTCCTACGACCACCAGAACTTTATGATTCCTGCAGCTCTTACGACCACTGCAATTCATACGACAACTGCAGCTTCTACGACCACTGCGGCTCCTACGGCCACTACAACTGCAGCTCCTACGACCACTGTAGCCTTACGATTCCTGTAGCTCCTATGACCACTGCAGATCCTACGACCATTGTAGCTGCTATGACCACTGTAGCTACTACGACAACTTTAGCTGCTACGGCCACTACAGTTTATACGACTTCTGTAGCTTCAACCACTGCAACGTTTCTACAACTGTTCCCTAATCGTAAGCCCCCCCTACGATCAGTCAGTGGTCGTAAGCCTTTCTACGACCACCACCTAAATGTAAGTTCCTCCGCGATCAGTTCCTAGTCGTAAGCCTTTCTAAGACCACCACCTGAACGTAAGTTCTTTCGCGATCAGTTCCTAGTCGTAAGCCTCTCTGCGACCATCCTCTGGTCGTAAGTCCTTCTACGACTAGTCCCTAGTCGATGAGGCTTATAGTCGTGTAGGCCTGGTTGATCAGGGAGTCTTCCACGCCATATTGAAGGATATGGCCTGGTTGTTCTGTCGAGTTGTTGTTAGATATGTTTGCACTCATTTGGAGTGTTTCGTTTATTTGTATGTATTTGGACTTATTGAATTTCATTTGGTTGTTTTCAGTCGCTCTTGGGTTAAATCGTAGTCTGCGTAGTTAGACTCTGACGCTTTGATGGGACTACAATCCCAACAAGATCAAGATGGTCAGGCTATTGAACAGGATGATTATCAGCACGTTGAGCGAGATTATTACCTGGATATCGAGAAGGGTGAATATCAGGACATAGAGCTTTATCAGAATATTGAGCAAGGCGAGTCAACACTTTGATCATATTGCACCTACTCTTTGCAAATTATGTTGCTTTAAATTATAAAATTGCATTGCTATGATTTATGCAACTATATTTGGTCTAGTCATAGCCAATGCCTTAACCATAATTGTGTATAAACTTCCAATCCTTGAACTTGGACACTATCCTTTGTCACTCTAGACTTAATGGATTACATACTAGTTAATAAATCCATATCTAAGTGTCATGCTTAGCTTTGCTTAGATACATTGTCATGCGGGCATTAAATTGCCCGACAACACTTACTCAAAACATAAAAACTGGATTTGGACAGTCGAGGCTTGGAGTCTAGCTGGTATGTTGGATGAAAGGGTTATTTTCAAAACAAATAAAACCCAAAAACCGATTTCGACTCGGGTGGTTGGAAAGAGTGGCTGGTGTCTGGGGCACGAGAGGATGTGGGTATGTGGATGTACCGCCCGAGTCAATTAAGGATCGAATCCTGTGATGACCTCTTATGTAAAACAGTGCAACCACAAGTTGGTAACCCTTACGACCTTGCCAACTAATTTGTTCGCCTCAGCGTGGCTTCGGTGTTGGTGGATGCGGGTGGATAGCCGGGGGAGAATGAAGCCACTTGAACCGCACGGCGCTAAAGGGAGACCTCCGGGTGACCAAGGAGAGCACAAAGGAGGTGATACCTAGAGGTGCGAAGTTGCAAAGAGGTGGAGCATTGTAAAGGCCTTGTGATAATCAACATTAGCCACATACCTACGGAAGTGTGTCGGGGCAGTATAAGTTGATTTATCTCTTATGGGGAAAGTGCACAAACTCTGCAGAGTAAGAAAACTATCTAGATAGTCGTGCTCATGGTCAAGAGCGGTGTTGAGAACTGGCTTGATATAGCTTTCCTTTTTATAAAAACCGATTTGTGGATGGAATAGAAAAATGGGGCGAGACCACAGGGATTTGGAGAAGCTTGGTCTAGGACCAATGGTAGTTATGGGATAACCTGAGCATTGAGTGGCTGGGTCACTCAATGTTATAGGAGGTTGGACCTCCACTAGTACTTTACAACACAAAAACTCAGTTTATAAAACTTGTGTTAGCAAAATGCTAAGTTTTAGGTTTTGCTACTACTTACCTTATTTTAAACTGGTGGCTTTATGCAAATAAAAGGAACCATGAGCTTTCCCTTTGATTAGCCTTGCATTTATAACAATTGCATTGTGTGTTGGCTCGCGAGTACGATTGTGTACTCATGCTCGCTATTTACATACTTTTAGTCAGTAAACACAAAAGATGACTCTTTGGAATGACTCTCGAATACTATTCACCACAAGACATTCATCGAGTAATCGCTTCACCGACTACTATTCATGTTGAGTAATGTCCACGACGAGGACTGTTCACACCAAATACTGTTCACTACGAGGACTGTTCACCCGAGTACTGTTCACCTGAGGACTGTTCACACCGAGTACTACTCGAACCGCCCCCCTTCAGCGTAGCATGGCGGCATCTGGTCGTAGACATCGACCAGCGTGCATCGCACTACACGACTACAACCTCTGACCAAGACCTGGTCGTAGGCCTACCTCGGTGATATCTATGGGTGCTGATCAAGACCGAAGACCAGGAAGGCTAAGAACTAGGTCGTGAGCCCACAGTCAATTACTGGCGAGTGTATCGTGAGGGTTCCACGAGTTATACTCTGATGCTGCTTCCGCTGCTGTTTCTCTTAAGGTTTTTTGGCCTAATCGGCCCTTCCGCATGTCAAAGCTGTAAGGTATATTTATGTTCTGTCTAGTATTATGCAATAGCTTGCATTTTCATGATATGTGATTGAACTAATGATGTAACTGTGTGTGCTATCTACTGATCTAGGGAATGACACAAAATATGCACAGAGGATTCCAAGTTCCAAATTTGGGGTACGACAAAGTACCACTTGCACTTCCACACGTAGTGTGTGGGCACTTCTTGGTCAAGTAAGGGGAGGGTCTTATGGGGTGGAGTCACATGTGGTCCGACAAAGTACCACTTGCACTTCCACGCATAGTGTGTGTAACACCCCAGCTCATCATTGAGCCTAGAATGCTACTGAAAATAAATTAAACTAAAATTAATTACCAATTTTCGGCAGAACCTCCTTTGTATAGTCAACTATACCGAGGTTCTAACAATTAATCATGGCAATTAACAATAAACTCCATATTCAAGTTTACTCAAGCATGCAAGATAATCGAATAAACATAATCAAGACATGCTATTCTCATTAATACAATTAATCTGATACTCAAAACCATCCATGAGTGATTCTCAAGCAGTTTACTTATTTCTGAAATGAAACTAAATGGCAATCGCCTTAAGGTTGTGAGGTAGTGAGTGCAACCAACATCTACTCCCTCCCATGTATGTCGTTCCTGCCAGTTGTACCTAAAACATATCAAAGCAAAAGTGAGCCCAAAGACTCAGCAAGTATCAGCAAGGCTAAAACAAGTTATGATCATAGCATCAATAATCCACAATAACATTACACTAATCATAGCTTTCATACTTATGGAATGCGATCAATGCAATGCACCTTTTGACCTTTATCTCTTTTCGCATTTTACCGGTAATGCGGGGTATACAACCGTCGATGTATACCCTTACCTGTGCCCTCTGGCACAGGGACCAAGAGTCTATACTCCACAAGTATAGGGACCTTTGCCCATCATCTTCATGATGGTGACCTCTTTACTCATTGCCCATATTCCACGAATGTGGGGACCTCAAATATGCATAGTCACCACGTGACCAAGCCTCCAATATGATAGCATGATGCACATGAACAAAACTTTAAACCATCATACATATGTATTCACAACAACGTCATACATGAATAAACTTATTCATACTTCTAGCATTCCTCATCATTGATATTCATAGCATTCTAACATTCATGAATAGCACATATATTCATAATACTAGCAAAATAAACAATCCCTCATGAATAACAATTAATCATATCACAAGTTTTCACCATCCTTAATCGTACATATCACACTATCAACCATGCATAGTTATTACGCATCAAAGTACTAGCACCCTCTATCAAACATTCATAATTATTCTCTCAATCAGAGTACTTGCATTCACCAAGATAAATTGGAACTCATCATAATAACATCCATGCATAGCTATTATGAGCCAAACACAAACAATCACAACAAACAAGCATAATTATACGATAACCCGAATACTTGCCTCAACCGTGCGAGAACGGTGGACGCGAAGAGGGCACTGCCCCTGGGATCACGCTCCCACCTGAACACAAAGATAACCCAAACTAAGACCAACATACAGGACCCAAAACATAAATAACAACACAATTGAACTCGCTAAACTCCCAAACGTTTCCAATCTTCCAACTTCTAGCGATCGATTTAGTGTTCACTGCAGACAGTCAACTTATAAAATACATAACTTTCTGCTCAGGAGTCCAAATAAGATGTTCTAATACTTTCTCGAAAGGTAATTAAATTATCTAAATAAACTTAGTTGGGGAGCCCTTCTGATTTTGCCAAATACAGCCCCTACCAGGTCAATCTACAGAGCAACAATTATCACGTCGGGTTCTCTGGACAGTTCACTAAAACCATCATAACTTTTGCTACGAAAGTCCAAATCTTGCTTTCTTTACCTCTCTAAAAAGGTATGAAAAGTACCTACATTTTTGTTATATTGAGATCCTCTTATTTTTCCCTTTAACTAACAGTTTTATCCAGTTTTCTATAGACTGTCCCAATGCTCACAGATCAACAGGACAACGATACTAAAAAATTCATAACTCCCTGACCGTTAATCGGATTTTGGCGTTCTTAGCGGACACTGAAAGCTAAGAACATTATCTACATAACTCTAGGAGACCAAAACTCCTAATTCGGCCTCTAAACACACGAAACGGACCGCGCAATAATCTGGACAGAACGCGATCTATTAAACCGACGCAAATCAATCTACCAAACGACATCAACCGCAACTACTACGCATCAACCAACGAAGAACACGTGACGTTACCCTTGTAGAATCGCAGCAAGATGATGAACTCTCCCCGCGAAGTTGATCTCCTCTCCTTTCTTCACTTGATCGGCAGTAGGGAGCACCGACGGCGAGGAAGGGAGGCACCAATGGAGGGGGCACCACCATGGAGGAGAGGGCATACTACGATCGTCGTGCTACGGTGGTGGCGGCGGCAGAGCGTAGCTACTGTGCAGCTAGGGTTTCCCCTTCCTTTTATTGGTGGCCGACCCTCATGGGCCTCCCGGCCAAGACCAGAGGCCCAAGTTGCCAAGAACTGCAGAAACCCCCCTTTTTATGTTTAATTTCTCTTTTGAACGCTTTCTTTCGTAGAATAAATCGGAGTATTACATTAAAACCCCTCTTTCTCCTGTTCAATCGCTTTGCTAAAATAAATATTCTCCCGATTTAATCATTCTCTCCCGATTTAATTTTTGGGGTATTACAGTGTGTGGGCACTGCTCGGTCAAGTAAGGGGAGGGTCTTATGGGGTTGAGTCACATGTGGTGTGAGGACATGTGTGTTTGGTCATATGTTCGTAGGATCCGATGCAATTTTCTATAATGTGCATGAGAGCACTATTTTTCTTTCTTTACATTGTATCGGTATCTCCAACACAACTTGTGTGCCCACTTAGCAAGCTCTATCAGTAGCTTGTACTGAGTATAGGGTTCATCTCGCAAGGAGGATTCAACTCAATAGGGCCTTCTTGCTAAATAATACTGAGTCTCGATTTTTCCCAAGCAATATACCTTAGGAAATGTGTTATTATCCGGAGGCTTACAGACAGGTCGAGTCATGTGGGTAACGTTGTACTCCCCTATAGGGATTAATATATTCGAATAGCCGTGTCCATGGTTACGGACGACTACTTGGTATTGAATGACATCATCATTAGACTCTCAATTAAAATTTATGTGGGCAACAACTTGGTATCGGCATGAATGGGTATCCATACGATTTAAGTTTATCAAAGTGGACTGCCACTTTGGTATTGTTTGATCTTTGTATAAATTACTGTCACTTGTATATTCTTTTACTAAACATTTGTTTACAAAATGGCAATTTCAAACTAGATTGTGTAGGGCTGAAAAATTGGGTGTTTTATGCAAAAAAAAAAACTAGGCCACTAATGCCTCTCTAGCATGTATAATTTTTTGTGTGTAAGACTTGTGAGTACATTTTGTACTTAATCGGATTGTCTACTTGTTCAGGTGAGGAAGACTACACACTCGATCAATTCGTTAGCGTCGATTTCGGCGACGCTAACGAATGATGTTGTTTCTAACTCCTAGTCCGTTCCCTTTGGATTTTGGGAACACCTTGCTGGACTTTTGGTTTATTTTACTTGTTTTCGCTGCATACTAATGTTAATCTTTGAATTCGGCTAGTCGGCCACTTTTGTAACAGTTATGGACATAAGTCCTTTGTTGTATGTCACTTGTAATATTATCATATGTTGTATGGAATGGCTTTGAATGACGTTGATGAGGATATGTGCGTGTTAGTCCCTGATCTTGAGAGTTAACACGAGACACATATCCGCGGTGTTGAAATCCTCTTTGATTCAATTAAGTGTGGACTTGGGCTGTCGTGGAACCGACCACCATGTAGCACTCCCAATGGAGCAGTATGGATGGTGTCCGAAGATCTAGCTCAGCCGCGTTCCCTCACTTAAATCGAATTAAATTGGATTTCATTTCTCTGAGGCCCAGAGTTGAACTCGTAAGGCCGAGAAGGTCTGGGTCTTACGAATCTAACCCGGGGGTCCTCACAAGGAAGGCCATAGTGTTGTAGCATCGTTGAGCCCACGTCGCTGCCCTGCCTCGTTGATGAGGACATCAACCCTCCAGATATGACCGCTACTCAACGTCATGGTATAAGGAAGGTTTTCATGTCACTTTATGTCTAAGCCAAGTAAGAGTTCAAGTTGGACACATTCTGGAATCCAATTCGGCCTCCGGAGACAACCCTAACTTCAAACGTGCATAACTTTCACATACGAACTCCGTTTGAGGTCCACGAGTACTTGATTAAAAGCTTATTTCGTTATCTTTCAAATGGATCTGACCTCACCTTTAAATTCCTTCTATGTGCGCTGCAATCATCAAAATAAGGTGCTACATCACCTATTTGGGCCGCGGGCCTTGTAATTCGGATAGAAACCCTAGGGCTCATACTGCTCACATGGTACTGTTCATGCATGAATAGTACCACAACCCCTCTCTCTTCCTCCTATATATAGTGGCCACCATCCCCTTTATTTCTTTGGGTTTTGTTGATTGAACTTTAGCTTTGCTACTTTATTCTTTGTCCTCTTGGTTGGCGAGATCAACAGCAACATTGCTCTTCAGAACCTCACTTATCAATACATTCAATTCATATTCATAATTTCAGATTACTTATTTATCTTGTTCTTGTGTGCTTATTCGGTGTATACAGGAATCGATCTTCATGATCAGGTCAACCGGGTATTCATGCACGGTTGATAACAACTTGTCAAGCAGTTCAGCAATTACGTGGTTTCAAGCCTTGCAAATTCGTAGCTAGGATCGTGAGAGTTGAGCGAGTTCTACCGAACTTATCTTCTCATCGAAATATCAGGCCAAAATCAGGACCTCCGTGGTTCATCAAGTGGTATCAAAGCTACAATTCTTCGGTGAGAAATCAGTACCCTTAGTAGTAGATTCGTTTTTTTATACCTAGAGTCCAGAAAATTGCCCCAAAAAAAATTTCGCATCTATCATCCATACCGAACCAATCTGAGCCTTTGTAATTTTCTTTTCGGTATTTTCCTTGTTGAATTTTTTATTGCATCGTCGTGTCTAGTTACTGAATTCTAGTTTAGTTGGAGTCTAGTTCGTCGTTGTCTAGTTTGCATCTCGTATTTTCCTTCGCGTCGCTTGATCGTTCTTTTAGGGTTCTTAGTTTTTACATCTAAAACAAAAATTTGTGGGTTAGAACTCCTCTAATCCGCACCAAAAACAGAAAATTCGTGCTAATGTTAATCCAAAAAAACAAGAGGACTGATGTGATATTTTGGGAGAGTTGATGTTATTTGCGACTTGCGACAAACTCTAGGGCCGGCCAGATAGTAGAAGGAGAAAGAGGCAACCGCAAGAACAAAAGTTGTGGTAGAGAAAAAAAGAAAAGAAAAGCACATAAAAATTGGTAGAGACCTTCTACATATAGCCACAAGCTTTCATAAAAACTTTCAGCAAGTTTGGCCCACAGAATCAAAAGATATAACAGTTTCAATATTGAACCCGAGTCGGTTTCGAGTCTGCGGAGGATTCCGTTTTCAAGACACATTCAGTAAAATGGGCATAACTTTTGCATACGGTGTCCGTTTTGGACGTTCTTGTGCTCGTTTCAAAGCTAATGACGAGGCGCATCCTTTCCATGTAAGCCACTAGTCGCCCTCCAGGTGCCCCAAAATCGGCCATCTTCGGCCCCGAATTCGCGTCGCAAATTTTCGGCTTCTGTTTTTGCCGTTTCTTTCGGTCTTTTTTACGAAATTTGGGCTTCGCCTCAACTGAAAAGTTGTAGATCTCATCGAAAAATTTCAAAAGATTATATATAAGCCATATAAAACTTTTCCTTGTCATCGTTTGAGACTAGCTATTGCTTCATGCACGGTTGATAACAACTTGTCAAGCAGTTCAGCAATTACGTGGTTTCAAGCCTTGCAAATTCGTAGCTAGGATCGTGAGAGTTGAGCGAGTTCTACCGAACTTATCTTCTCATCGAAATATCAGGCCAAAATCAGGACCTCCGTGGTTCATCAAGTGGTATCAGAGCTACAGTTCTTCGGTGAGAAATCAGTACCCTTAGTAGTAGATTCGTTTTTTTATACCTAGAGTCCAGAAAATTGCCCCAAAAAAAATTTCGCATCTATCATCCATACCGAACCAATCTGAGCCTTTGTAATTTTCTTTTCGGTATTTTCCTTGTTGAATTTTTTATTGCATCGTCGTGTCTAGTTACTGAATTCTAGTTTAGTTGGAGTCTGGTTCGTCGTTGTCTAGTTTGCATCTCGTATTTTCCTTCGCGTCGCTTGATCGTTCTTTTAGGGTTCTTAGTTTTTACATCTAAAACAAAAATTTGTGGGTTAGAACTCCTCTAATCCGCACCAAAAACAGAAAATTCGTGCTAATGTTAATCCAAAAAAAACAAGAGGACTGATGTGATATTTTGGGAGAGTTGATGTTATTTATGACTTGCGACAAACTCTAGGGTAGGCGGATAGTAGAAGGAGAAAGAGGCAACCGCAAGAAAAAAGTTGTGGTAGAGAAAAAAAGAAAAGAAAAGCACATAAAAATTGGTAGAGACCTTCTACATATAGCCACAAGCTTTCATAAAAACTTTCAGCAAGTTTGGCCCACAGAATCAAAAGATATAACAGTTTCAATATTGAACCCGAGTCGGTTTCGAGTCTGCGGAGGATTCCGTTTTCAAGACACATTCAGTAAAATGAGCATAACTTTTGCATACGGTGTCCGTTTTGGACGTTCTTGTGCTCGTTTCAAAGCTAATGACGAGGCGCATCCTTTCCATGTAAGCCACTAGTCGCCCTCCAGGTGCCCCAAAATCGGCCATCTTCGGCCCCGAATTCGCGTCGCAAATTGTCGGCTTCTGTTTTTGCCGTTTCTTTCGGTCTTTTTTACGAAATTTGGGCTTCGCCTCAACTGAAAAGTTGTAGATCTCATCGAAAAATTTCAAAAGATTATATATAAGCCATATAAAACTTTTCCTTGTCATCGTTTGAGACTAGCTATTGCTTCTGCTCAATCTAGAGGGATGTTTATGTTGCACGTTATTCTGTTTTTGTACTCTACATCGTGCAAACAATCTCGTGCCCTTAGAAAGAAGTTTGAGTAGTTGGCTAGAGTCTCTCCTAGCACTTGTTGTGACGTTTTCCCTTGCTTACATCAAGTCACATTGATCATTGCGTGTATGTACATACACTTCTCTGCATAGGGCTTTAATTAGCTAGCTGTGATTAGGCTAGGATCAGCAACATTGACTAATACTTTGAATAATCTTTCAACTTGCATTAACTGATTTGATTATTGCTGATCCTTGCTACCATATTGAAGCCTTCCGAGCTCCACTCCCTACTAACTCAGAGGTGGAGTCAATGATAGGTTGGTTGAAGTTGGTAGATTACGATGTCATCGTGTGCGATTTGAACTCAAAGGGGACTACTACGTGGGCTACTATCTTTGAAAGCTACTTTGAAAGACAGGACATTGATTCTTATGAGAAGATGAGCATGGCAAGGTGATGAGGACATCAAACCTAAGGATGCAACCATCGCCCGACTTGCCTTTGACCGCATCCTCTACTTCAACAATATCTTCGGCAATAGAACTTTCGGCTAATGCAAGGATCGAGCTACGTCTACATGCCATGGTACTACGTCTACATGCCATGGTATTATGTCTACAAGCCACGATAGAATCAGCGACAACACAAACTTCAAATGGGCATAACTTTCATACAGAGTCCGTTGGAGGTCCACGAGTACTTGATTGAAAGCTTATTTCGTCCTCTTTCCAACGGATCCGTCCTCATCTTCAAATTCCTTCTGGACTGATCGCAATCATCAAAATAAGACGTCATATCACTTGTTTGGGCCAATCTAGGCCTTGTAATCATACTGAACTTGGCCCATCTGCCGGCGGCCCACCTGGGGGGCGTGTTACTGTTCACATGAACAGTAATCCGCAAATATTAGTCCCGCCCCGCTGTTTCTATTAGATGTGTGGCTCCTCATCCCCTATTTAAGGAGGTCGCATCCCCTCTAGTTTACTTGGATTTTGTTTAGTTAAAAGTTAGCCTTGTTGCAACTTCGTGTATTGGCTTGTGTCGACTAGACCAACCATAATACCACTTCAAAATCCCAACTCAATTCAATATTTCAATTCCTATTTGCAATTTCAGATTGCTTTATCTTTTTCTTGCGTGCTTCTTGGTGTATGCGAGAATCGACCTTCGTGGTCGTCATCCGGTATTCGTACCGTTGATAACGACTTGTCAATCAGTTCAGCGATTGCGTGGTTTCGGACCTTGCGTGTTCGTAGCCAGGATCGTGAGAGTTGAGCGACGCCTACCGAACTTATCGTTCTCATCGAAAGATCGGACCAACAATCGGACCTTCGGGTTCATCAGGTGGTATCAGAGCTACAGTTCATCGGTGAGAATTTTTTTTTCCTACTGTCCACAAGCCAAAAAAAAGGTTTAGTTCATCGTCCAAACCAATTTGTGCCTCGCATTGTTCTTTTCAGTTTTTGCATCCTTGAATTGTAGATTGCATCGTCGAGTCGTTGTGCTGGTGTCTGTCTAGATTGGTTTAGTTTAGAGTCTCTTACGAGTCGTTTATTGCTATCTTACCCTCTATCGCGGCCGCCAAATTCACCACCACTCCCTGCCATCTTACTGCCACGGCCACGGCAGTCATCCGCTGCATTTTTCTGCTTCACCAATTGCCAGCCTCGCCATCAAATTTTTGCGCCACCGATTCGGCAGCCTCCACAAATTGCTGCTGCCTCGCCTGTTTTTTCCGTCCACGTACACAGTCCTTGCGCACGTTTCCCACGCACGTCCATCTAGCCTCGAGATCGCCAAGTCCAGCGCGCGGGACCAGTTCGGTTGTGCCGACGCGAGTAAAAAAAATTCTGCATGCGCCACGCTACAGTAAAAGTTCGGTTACTGTAGCAGCCCGGAAAAAGGGCCACGGGTGTACCGGCGCGGCTCGAAAATTCGGTCTGCGACTTGCTACAGTAAAGTTGGTTACTGTAGCAACCCAAAAAAAAAGAGCTTCGGTTCCAATAGTTTTCCAGGGTAAAAAAATAAAAGAAGGAGAAGGGAAAAAAGCGGGCTGCGCGCTGCTACAGTAGAAATTGGTACTGTAGCAGACGGGAAACAAATAGGTCCGGCTTGCGTGTTGCTACCGTTTTTTGGTTACTGCAGTGACCGAGATAAAAAAAAAACGAGTTCTCTGTGGCTTTCTGAGGTGAAAAAAAGAAGAAAAAAAAAGAAAAAAAAAAGAAAGAGAAGAAGAAGAAGAAAAAGATTCAGAACTACCTCATTTCTTGACAGTTTTCCTTGTTCTATTTGGCATAGACATCCTTTGCTCGCTTGCTTTGATTGTGCTTGTGCTAGCCTTCCGTTGTTGCTACTAGTCGTTCTTGTGAGTTGCTCTAGCTAGGCTTGGTTTAGACTAGGACCAGCACTTGTGACTAGTACTTTGAACTACTTTTCAACTTTGCATACTTAATTGAATAATTGCTATTCCTTTGCTACATACTAGCCTTCCGAGCTCCACTTCCTACTAACTCAGCAGGTGTCGTTCCTCGCAATCGTTGGACTGATCGCAAGTGCGAGTATCACGAACCAGCCACCGGTTGTACCACTTCTTTGCTGCATTGGTAAGAACTTGTAAGAACTGGGTATAAGCTTGAGTGTGAGTGACTTGTGAAACTCCAGAACCTAGTAGTCATAGGGACATATACACTGTGATCTGTTCTTTGTTTTTCTACTAACGATGGCAGGTTCAGGGTCACAAGGGGAGAATAGCCGAGTCAACATTCAGAGCGCATTGAGAGAGTTCTAGATCGCACCAATAACGATCTTGCTGCGATTGCTACACGTGTGGAGCGAGCAGAGAAACTCCCCTCCCGTTGCCGCCCCGCCGTTGTTGGCGTTGCACAACGCGCGCCGTACTCCATCCGTTGCTCGCTCTCGCTCTTGGGCGATGAAGTGGAAGAAGAAGAAATGAACAACTACTGCTCGCGACACTGAAACAGATGGAATCAATGTTCACAATGATCGTAACCATCGTCGGCTTCATCACAATCGTCAAGATATGGGAAGAAATCAACGTGAGGTACGTGACCATAATAATGCAGTTAGTAAAATTAAATTCACTATGCCATCTTTTGCTGGAAAATATGATCCTGATGCTTATCTCACATGGGAGCTTACAGTAGAACAAAAATTTGCTTGTCATGAATTCCCTGAAGATAAGAAAGTTAGGACTGCTACTAGTGAGTTTTCTGATTTTGCATCAATTTGGTGGAGTGAATATGGTCGTACTCATCAGGACATACCTAGGACATGGAATGCTTTGAAGAGAGCAATGAGACATAGATTTGTACCTTCATATTATTCACGTGATTTGCTTAATAAATTACAACACTTAAGACAAGGTAGTAGTTCTGTAGAGGATTATTATCAAGAATTGCAAACGGTTTATTGCGTTGTGGTTTATATGGCGAAGATGCTAAGATGGCTAGATTTTGGGAGGTTTAAACCAGAAATTCAAGACATACTTGATTATAAAGAATACAATTCTATCACTCGTTTGTTCCATCTTGCTTGCAAAGTCGAAAGAGAAGTGTGTGGTCGACAATCTCGCCCTAGGGCAATTTTGGAGGATCTTTTGCAAGTCGGCCAAGCCGGCAACAACACGTGGTACCCTCCTCAAGCCGTCGCGCCCGCTGCTCCTTCCACTCCTACGCATGTCCCCGAGGCAAGCAACTCGCAAAGGTACAAGTCCTTACAAAAAGTGTTTCTTCTGTTGCTTCTACAGGGCGATCTAGAGATGTACAATGTCACCATTGCAAAGGATTTGGGCACTTGATGCGCGATTGTCCAAGTCAGCGAGCTTTACTTATCAAGGACAATGGTGAGTACACTTCTGCTAGCGATATTGAGGAAGAACATGTGTTGGTTGCAACTAACAATATAGGTGATGACATCGAGGAAGAACATATAAGCCATGAGGCAGCTGACATGTACCAAAGCTTAGTTGTCCAGTGTGTGCTAAGTGCTCAAATGGAGCTTGCTGAACAAAATCAACGTCACACCTTATTCCAATCAAAGTTCGTCATCAAGGAACGATCCTGTAAAGTCATCATCGATGGCGGAAGTTGCAACAATCTTGCTAGCACAGACATGGTCGAGAAGCTTGACTTGACTACAACTCAACACCCTCATCCTTACTACATTCAATGGTGAATTCTTGTGGTAAGTTGAAGGTAACTAAACTTGTGCGCGTACATTTTTCTATTGGATCATATCATGATTATGTTGATTGCGATGTCGTACCTATGCAAGCATGCTCATTATTGTTAGGTAGACCTTGGCAATATGATAGATATACTGAACATCATGGTAGATCTAATCATTATACTTTCACATATAGAGAAAAGAAAATCACTTTGCTTCCAATGTCTCCTTCTGCTATATTAAAAGATGAATTAGAAAGAACTGAGAGAACAAGTAAGGAGAAGATCAAAGATGATCATCGATTAAAGCTCCAAGTGACATTAAATTGAAAGCTCTGTTATGTTAGCAACAAAATCGATTGCATTGGCATAGAAAAATATGAATCAATGTTATACTATGATTGGCAAAGAATCTTTATGTCCATTAGAAGAATCGCATGTTTCTTTGTCTCTGTTGCTCTAACATTTTGCAGAAACTCATGATTTAAATACTACGATTGAGTCGAGGACGACTCAAATTCAAGAAATGGAGGATGATGAGGACATCAAACCTAAGGATGCAACCACTGCTTTGGCTTGCTGCACTGCATCCTCTACTTCAACAATATCTTCGCCAATAGAACTTTCGGCTAATGCAAGACCATATTACCCAATTGGATCGAGCTACGTCTACATGCCATGGTACTACGTCTACATGCCATGGTATTATGTCTACAAGCCATGGCGCTACTGCATGTGCCAAGCTGGATACGTTTTGGTCGATCGATTCGAATCACCGACAACACAAACTTCAAATGGGCATAACTTTCACATACAGAGTCCGTTGGAGGTCCACGAGTACTTGATTGAAAGCTTATTTTGTCCTCTTTCCAACGGATCCGTCCTCATCTTCAAATTCCTTCTGGACTGATCGCAATCATCAAAAGAAGACGTTATATCACTTGTTTGGGCCAATCTGGGCCTTGTAATCATACTGAACTTGGCCCATCTGCCGGCGGCCCACCTGGGGGGCATGTTACTGTTCACGTGAACAGTAATCCGCAAATATTAGTCCCGCCCCGCTGTTTCTATTAGATGTGTGGCTCCTCATCCCTATTTAAGGAGGTCGCATCCCCTCTAGTTTACTTGGATTTTGTTTAGTTAAAAGTTAGCCTTGTTGCAACTTCGTGTATTGGCTTGTGTTGACTAGACCAACCATAATACCGCTTCAAAATCCCAACTCAATTCAATATTTCAATTCCTATGTGCAATTTCAGATTGCTTTATCTTTTTCTTGCGTGCTTCTTCGGTGTATGCAGGAATCGACCTTCGTGGTCAGGTCATCCGGGTATTCGTGCACGGTTGATAACGACTTGTCAATCAGTTCAGCGATTGCGTGGTTTCGGACCTTGCGTGTTCGTAGCCAGGATCGTGAGAGTTGAGCGACGCCTACCGAACTTATCGTTCTCATCGAAAGATCGGACCAACAATCGGACCTTTGGGTTCATCACAAGGACGGCGCTGATCAGTGATATTCAACATTGGTGGTCAAATCTTGAGTACCACTACATATACACATGGGAGAAGATGAAGACGGAATTGCAACGTTGTTTTGTACCTCCATCACCCACGGTCACAAGCGAGGTGCAACCTAAAGTAACTGCAAATGTTGACATTATTTTGGCTCCTACTCCATCTATAGATACCACCGAGACGCTTAAAGAGATGAAAGACAGGGCCGTCGGCCGTCCCCTTTTTTTTCGTGTTACTGTTCATGTATGCGATGCAATGTGCAATGTAATGTAGTACGAGATTGCAACGGAGGCGCGGCTTCATGCTGACATGTGCATGCCTGCCGCGTGCTAGCGGTGTGGCTCTGTCGTTGCCTCCGTGGCGATACGTGATGGCGGACTATACCGACCGGTAATATGTCGCGGAGGTAGTGACAGCCGCTTGCAGGCGGTGCCGTTCACATGGTGCTTTCGTACTTTTGCATCTACAACCTACAGTACAATCATCATCTACTCTTTCATACAACCCACCGATCGGCTTGGCCGGCGACTTCAAGTCGGCTCGCGGTAGATTAGAGTGGATTTGCACCGTAGGAAACCAATCTAGAAAGCAACCATTGCAGAATTAAAAGCGATCTAGAAAACGATTCAATCTACGAGTGTCGTTCATCGATGGTTACCTTTTCGATGCGAGGAGAGTCAATCGTGCTGATAACGTGTTGAGGAACCGTCGCTGGCGAGTCCAGTCTGAGTGATTACCTCGTAGACAAGCGTAGAATCGTAAGAACAATGCATGAACAACAAGAACAGAATAAGAGATAGAACACAGAGATGTAGGGGGACTTCTTGCTTCTCTTTATTCCTTCATCCATCGATCAATCATTTACAATGAATAACACCCCTATTTATAGGCTACGACCCTGCTAAGGTTTGTGATGAGGAACTCACCTTGGGCCAGGTCTGTCGGCCTGGGCCCAGTTTCTTAACATTTGCTTTTGGTTGGGAAGAAACTACTCGCTTGTGACCACCGGTTTGTGCATGCTCCTGCGCCAGTTCGTTTCACCTGCACAGCTGCACTGCTTGTGTGCATTAATTGGAACCGGCAGAGCTGTGGGCCTTTTTGACTACATTAGATCCGATTCCTCGGAGAAATGAGGAGGAGGGACGACCAAGGCGTGGGCCTGTGGACTGGATGGATGAGTCAAGAAGCGCAAGCGCGAGGCCCCGAGCCAGAGCAGTTGTAAGTTGCAACACGAGTTTAGTTTTTAGCCGGTTTTTATCGGAAACCAAATATAAAAGCAGATGCGAATATCAGATCGAATACCAGTCAAACGCGTTGGTAGTGCGATTCAGTATTTTCGGCTCGGTTTATTCGGTTCGGTTTGAAAATGTACAACCCTAGTGGCAGATCCGATGGATGTGTAGATTTTGGGGGTGATTTCAGTGATCTTTTGTGGCCAAACTGTGCATGCACGAACGTGTGAGACTCGTGAAATCTTTGGTAGTCATTTAAGCGCCACATAACGCCATGTCATCGGTCACGGCGACAAAACCACCTAAAAAGTCAAGGTTAGGGTAACCATTTTTTCTTACTTTGGACGGTCAAGTGGCTACAACATAAAAGTTCAGGGCTAAACTACGATGCCCATGCATTCGATGGCCCGGCCCAGCCCACTGACGACGCCTCGCCTCGCCTCAGCCCGCACCGAAGGCTCACGGAAATCCACGCCATGGAATCTTCTCGCGTTCTCTCTCTCTCTCTCTCTCTCTCTCTCTCTCTCTCTTCCTCCCCGTTGCTCCCGTCCGTCGAGTCCGAATTCCCCAACTTTTTTAAACCTTCCGCTCCGCCACCTAGCTCGCCTCCTCACCCAGCCCGTTGCAGATTCAAAATTCGAATCCCTCCCCCCTTCCTCCTCCTCCCGCACCAAAAACCCTAACCCAGTTCCTCCCCGCATCCCACCATGAGCTCCGCCGCCGCCGCACCAGCCAGCGCTGCCGCCGTGGGCAGCGGCAAGGAGCTCGCCAACCCGCCGTCCGACGGCATCTCCAACCTCCGCTTCTCCAACCACAGCGACCACCTCCTCGTCTCCTCCTGGGACAAGGTCAGCAACGATGCGCTTCTCTTCTTTGCTTTTCCCCTCCGTTCCTCCGTTTAGTGAGCCGTAATAAACCCTAGCGCCTTGATCCGGCCGATCTGACCTGGTTTGGGTGCCTGAGCTCTGATCCAGACCGTGCGGCTCTACGACGCCGACGCGAACGTGCTCAAGGGGGAGTTCGTGCACCCCGGGGCTGTACTCGACTGCTGCTTCCACGACGACTCCTCGGGGTTTAGCGCCGGCGCCGACCACACCGTGCGGAGGTGAGGGTTTCTGTGTTTTCTGCTTTCCTGCCTTATTCCGCACCTTGGTTTGCTTTTGATTCGCGGAATCGGTAAGAGGTGTGTGTATAATCGATTCCATTACAATAGTTGCGTGTGGCGTAGGCTATGAGGTAATATGAGCTTTCTGTTTTACATCTGGTGAACGTTCTTCTGTACAAGGTTTATGGTGTTAGAATTGGTTAAAAAAGAGAATTAGCTGCTTTTGTGAAAACGTGGATTTATGTTGGCACAGAGGATGGTACACACTACACTGCAATAGTTCAACTCATAATAAGGAGAAGGAAAGCCAGACCAATCTTAGAGATTCAGAACCTCAGTTGCCTAGTTCCTGCACCATAAGGTGGATGTCTGATATGTAAAGAAATCAGTTCTGTAACCGACATGTAGTAGTTGTACACCAAATCACTTATTTGAGGATTTGGATCCCTGTGTGCTAGTTAGCACCTGGCAAGTTAGCAAGCATACTCAAATTGCAAAATCGGACCATAGATGTTATGGAGGCGTGAACTGCGACGAGCTACCGCAGCGGCTCGTGAACAGTAGCACCACGTGAACTACGACGAGCTACCGCAGCGGCTCGTGAACTGTCGCACCACGTGAACTGCGACGAGCTACCGCAGCGGCTCGTGAACAGTGCACCGCCTTTACTGTAGCACATTATTTCCGATATCGCTGATGAGTTTCCTAAGATAAAGAATACTTGGTTAGGTAGATTATGTTGGGATTCTTTATCTATCTAGTTATTGTTAGGAATATGATCTTATTTATTAGGAAGTCTATTTTTAATTGTTGGAAAGATTAGATTGAATTGATAGATTTCTTATAGATTATTTCTTAGGCGTCAACTCGGGTTGTTCCTATAAAAGGGATATTATGTATCTATTATCAATCTAAGGAATGAATAAACAAAGTTCTTAGTCTCTCCCTTTTCCCTACAACTAAGCCTCAGAGCCTTGGCGGTGGCATGGCCAACTGTTCAAGGGTGAGTGCCATACCCACGGTTCTCGGACCTGTACCCAACCAACGACCATAACATTTGGTATCAGAGTCACCCACTATGGCTTTCGGTGCCGAACTATCTCTCTTTGCACGAAATGAAAAATATTTAGTTACTAGTTGTAGGGTTGTTAATTCAGGATCCTAGCTAGAGTCGATTTTATGCTTACATGACCCTATTGTAGAATCATGAATATATTATGTTTTAAACATATCAAATATTTAAGCTGGGAAATTGTCCGGTTCTTCGTAAGATTGTTAATGGTCCATGAAACTAAATTGCTGAAGTTGTTCCCATCATTTGAACGCTTCAGGTAAAACTGACAAGCAACATGCCCATATTTGAATTTACATTTTGTTGTAAACTGAATGCTGCAGGTAAGACTGTCAGCTGTCAAGCAATATGACTAAATTAGTACATTGAATGTTACTTGTAAATTGAATTCTGTAAGTTTGATATTTTGTTGCTTGTTGTCCATTTTTTATTATCATTTATTTGCCTTTTTGTTATTATCATTTATGTGGATATTTAGCAAGACTAATAAGAATATTCCCAAATGACTATTTCAGGTTAGTATTTAGTTCGGCAAAAGAGGATGTTCTGGGGCGGCATGATGCTCCAGTTCGCTGCGTGGAGTACTCCTATGCTGCAGGTACTTGTACTTACATTTTTATTGAATTGCTTTTGCCTTTTGGATTTATGTTTTTGGTTTTAAGTTTTCATGGCAAATGCTGCAGCTTGATGCAGTCCAACCATAGGTCATTTACTGAAGTAATCATTATTGTGGATGCAAGTGGGTTTTTCAGATGTCAGTATATAAAGCAAAATTGCTAACTGAATTGATGTGTGAATTCTTAATGATACAATGTACAACTCAATGCTTTACGGTCTTGTAAGTCTTACTTTGAATAGAAGTGATCTTAGTTTATCATTTCCATTTTGATTGCAGTGCTACAAGAGTTTCTTTTTACAATGCGCCAATGAAATAGACCTGTTGGCCTGGGAAGCACCGACACGCCTGCAAGTTGCCGTGTCCGTGTCGGACACCGTGTCGGACACGGACACGGCTCCGACACGGCTCCGATACGTATCCAGCGTGTCGAAATTACGATGCAAAAATAATAAAATTAAAATCGGACACGATCGGACACATATATGACACGTATCGGACACTTGGGCCCATTTAATTTGGCCCAAAACAAAGAGCAAGCCCATTCCTATATAGGTTAACCTAGCCCCGAGCTGCGATTATGCGATCCCTTCCCGACGCCGTGCAGCCCACTTCCCTTCGATGCCCCCGAGCGCCCGGATCCGTGGCGATTGACGGCCGACGGCGATCCTCTCACTCCCGACGCCGCCTTCCATGCTCCTTCAACACCGCTCGCTTCTCCTTCGACGCGCGTCGCACCTTCGACGTCGCCATGATTCCCAAGTCCTCGCGATGCCGCTGCAGCCCGACGCCTTCTCCCTACTTGTGCTATTGTAACTACTTTTGCTTGAACATGATTAGTGATTAACTTAGAGATGGAACGGTCGGTTCAAGTGTTGAGCAAAGAAATGTGAAGACTCCGTTGTGGAATTCTAAATTTCTTGTATTAATATGAAGTTATGAAGTTATGCTTTATGAAGAATTGAAAAGATCGGGAGCGAGGATCATCTTTGAGGTATATATTCCTAACATTTTACACTTTCTGTTTGATAAATACGTAGAAAAGCATTCAATAATACATATGCATATATTATTATTATTATTATTATTATTATTATTATTATTATTATTATTATTATTATTATATATACCCGTGTCCCCGTGTCGCCATTTTTTAGAAAATGGCGTATCCCGTGTCCGATACGTGTCGTGTCCGACACGCGTGTCCGTGTCCGTGCATCCTAGCTGTTGGCTGTCTTATTAACATTGCTTTATCCATTTAGATAGAGAATTGGGCGGATGTCCTTGCCGTAGTCTTGTTTATGGTACCTAGCAATTTGTTTCTGTTAGATAGTTGTGTTTCTGTTCTACCTAGTTTAGTACTGAATTCATTTGTCCTGTGTGTGTTGGAATATTTATATGTATTTGTTCATTTTGCATTACCATCCACATCTATTTGTTAGTATTGCATCCATTGCCCTTAATTTAAGGACAATGCCAGTCAAACTTTGGTGTACAATTATTCTGTCAGGATGACTCACATGATGGTTTTTATTGTCTATATGTGTTCAAGGTTGATAAAGAAATCTGTTCTTAAGGACTTTTATTAAATTAAATAAGGATCCTAAACAGAGGAGATGCTGCCTTATTGAAAAAACAGGGTAAAATTTCATAAAGCTACAGTTTTGTTTGAAGAAAACTATCAAACAACTACAATTTTAAGAAGCAGTTTCACAAAACTACAAGTACTTTTGCAGTTTGTATTGGCAAGTTTACATACTGTTACAGCTCTGGCCCACCAGCCAACGACATGCACCTGCTTTAACCATGCCATGGTTATGTGAGGCTGCCTGGTGGGCACGAGGTGTCAGGCGTCGTCCAAAGCATCATGGTGTAGCTCAGCGACAAAATTTTCCAAAGTATATGTAGTTTTATGAAACTGATTCTTAAACATGTAGTACCTTGATAGTTTTGACAAAAACCTGTAGTTTTATGAAATGTACTAAAAATATATATATATAAACAAACCTTTTGTGGCTGAATGTAAATGGTGGTACTAGATGATTAAAATCAATAGACGGGCCTTGGATATTCTACTTATCCTAACTGCAATACAGACTGGGCTTTATTGACTTCTAATTGCCAAATCTTGTTTAGAATGTCTAAATATCTGAAAGTTGTGCTAAACTTTTTTCTGTTATGTTGCAGGTATTGTTTGAAAGAATTTCCAAAAATATACTACTTGTCTAGTATGAGATAATTTGTTACTTTCACAGAATAAGATGGAACTTGACTGCCCATTTGTGTATATTTATCTATTTAGGTCAAGTCATCACTGGCAGCTGGGATAAGACTATTAAATGTTGGGATCCAAGAGGCGTGAGCGGGCCAGAACGTACACTTGTTGGGACATATACTCAACCTGAGCGTGTATATTCTCTGTCATTAGTAGGAAATAGGTTGGTTGTTGCAACGGCAGGAAGGCATGTCAATATTTATGATCTGCGCAATATGTCTCAACCTGAGCAAAAAAGGGATTCGTCTTTGAAATATCAAACACGTTGTGTTCGATGTTTCCCCAACGGAACAGGTAACTTGCTCTCATTCTTGATTAGGTATACTGCATGACAGTACATTTCCCATTGTCACCCCTGTTTCAACCATGAAGGAACATTGTGTAGATTGTTGTAATATGTGGACATGGATTTATTTCTGCCTCTTGATATTCTGCAACATTTTTGTTTTCTTTTGAAAGCTGCGTTAGCTGTCTAGGCCTCTCGGTTTGTGATATAAATGGGATGCTTTTTCATGGGCACATGAGAAAAAAATCATGACTAAATTGCATAAGTAAGGTGAGCTTCCTTCCGTAGATTTTGATTTGAGTCTTATGGAATATGCTCCTCCAGACAGCATGTTAATCTTCCTATGTGTATTTGTTTACAGAGTCAATATTTTAAATCTTGAACTCAACACAGTTACTGTGCTTTCAGCTCTTTTATTTCAAGGATGATAACCAGATAAGAAAATATTTTTGAGTGCTTGTTTCTAGGGTACACCATTCTAGCTCAGTTTATTAATCTTCATTTTTTATATAGGTAAAACATATGATTTTTTTGTGAGAAAACACTGATTGTGATTATCCATTAAGTTGGAATATTACAACCGGCATTCGAGAATTAAATTCTATGTTTATCGTCTTGGTGTGGTCTGTATAGGACTGAAATGCTGCATACTCGTCCTATATATGTTTTATTTTGCAAAAGTTTGATATATATAGCACTCATAATTTATAAAATAGTAAAATACCACTGAAGTTTACAACCTTAGAAAATACAACAAATTTTGTCAAACTTTACTAAATATACTAATTTTTTAGTGATTCAAAACACGGGGGGGTGGGTCTCTAAATCCCCATCCCGTAAATGCCACCGTGCCCTTGTCTCCACCAGCACAGTGATCGTCGCCTTTTTCAGGAAAACGGTATGCTTCTGCGCACACGCTAGTGTCCTGAGGGGTTGTCTATGGGTACGATCATAGATGCACATGAAAACGTGGATGGTGGCCGGGCCAAATGCTGGCGTATGGGCCATGACAATGTGAGGTCCCAGCCGCCAATGTGTGTGTGTGTGTGTGGGGGGGGGGTCTCTAAATCCCCATCCCGTCCCGTAAATGCCATCGTGCCCTTGTCTCCACCAGCACAGTGATCGTCGCCTTTTTCAGGACAACGGTATGCTTCCGTGCACACTCTAGTGTCCTGAGGGGTTGTCTATGGGTACGATCATAGATGCACATGAAAACGTGGATGGTGGCCGGGCCAAATGCTGGCGTATGGGCCATGACAATGTGAGGTCCTAGCCGCCAATGTGGTGGTTCAGGTTGCACACTTGTTTGTTGAAAAGAATCGTAATCTGCTTGACAATCCTATCATACACATGCATGGCACAATACATATGGTGTCTCCTCGTCCATATACAATGGTTTACATGTTTGGTGCATACCTGTTTGATGAATTTTTGTACGCAAAATTCATTAAATAAAAAGAATAAAATAAAGAGACAGTGGCCCACATGTAAGTTAATAGAGCAACCTGTGGGCGTACAAAATTCTCTGAACTAAGACTGATATGCGGGTCTTGCGCGTTGTCAAATATTTTCTACGCATAGCATATCTAATATTGGACTCATTTGGTTGGATTCATCGTAAGGAACATAGAGGTTCAAACGAATTGTAAATCCGGCACTTGGTATAAAGAAACATGCTCTTGAAGTTTAGAGATCAAGTAGTGTAAAGCAAAGGAACGTCAACTTGTTGACCGACGTCAGCACCAGGTACGGTTTTTGTTTTATTGGCAGATTCGGTGCAGGAGAAAAGGGATAAGTACACATGCAGAGACGTGCGGATGTGTTGTTGCTTGGAGATAGAATCGTAACTGATTTAAACCAGGGCGATGTGTTCCCATGAACAGAACGCCTTCTGCCCTTTGGCTATAAAAGGCCTCCACCCTCGCCTCTTGCTGATCCATCGAGAACGGCGCAAAGAGGAGACACATGCAGGCCAACACGCAGGAAGTACAGAAGAAAAGGAGCCATTTTGTTTGAAAAAACAAAAAGGACAAAACATGGAATAGGGAACGTTGTATTTTATTAATTCTGTATTGAATATACAAAATACTTGTTCCCATAGGAGTTCATCCTTTGTCTTTGCGTCTATGCTTAAGGAGAATATCTAACTGGAGATTGCGTAGTTCGTCGATTCCTGGCGCCTTTGCATGGCGTTCGGTTAATTTCATCTTTAGGACAAGCCTACAGAATACCTCCGATTAAGCTGCGCCTGTGGTCGTCGTAGTGTTTATGTTGCTCGTCCATATGCATGTTGGTGCAGAAAAAGGTGGTGAGGATGAAGATGTGCGGATGTGATGCAGGTGGCTTTGTTTCGCCGATGCCTGATCACTATACACCATCGTTGTGTTGGTTCGCGGACATGATATGTCGATGAAGAGGATGACTTTCATCTAGCCTCGTCAGTCGTAGACAGGTGATATTAATATATTATAGATGATAAGCTGGCCTTTTTCCTCGTCGACACCCGACCATGGTGTCGATGTATGTAAATTATGCGGATTGCATGCCTCAGCCTTGCGACTGGCGATGTGCATATGATGCATTGGACGATGCTTGCTTTGAAGCATTAAATAATCTTGCTCCCGTGCGAGAGGCAAAATGAATATGAATCTGATATTTTCCTATATCAACAGAAGTATTGATTTGTAGGGAGCTGCAGTCGGTTAGGTCAACTAGGAAACAACTACGCTTTATATAGCTTTTTATGTAGCTGGTTTCGTCGTGTTGGGATAATCTGTACCACGCTTGTGTAGATTCCATGGCTAGTTCCATTGCATTGGGAGACCCTGAACTACGATTGCTTCGATTTATAGCCAATTCTCACATCAATGGGGAATATATGCTGCACTTAAAGTAGACATGGCTTGTTACACTATCATCCAATTGTTGGATTTGCTGCATGTTGTCGATGCTGGAGTCGAGTTGTGTAGGCAACAACAGGAGAAGATAGCAGCGTTTTGCTGCCTTTCTTCTTTCACCTCGACTTCTCTCTTTGCGTGTTTGATTCTTTTCTCCTGTGCTTGCGTGTATGCTCTTCACTGCGTACGTGCATGTGCCTCCTGTGCGCCTCTCTGCTTCTTGCACGTGTACTTATCCATTTTCTTTTGCACCGAATCCGCCAAGAAAACAAAAGCCGGTATTGACGTTTCTTTGCTCTACACTACTTGATCTCTAAACTTCTAGAGCTTATTTCTTTTAAACCAACTGTTGGATTTGCAATCCGTTTAAACCTCCATGTTCCTTATGATGAATCCAACCAAATGAGTCTAATATTAGAGATGTTATGTGTTGAACATATTTGACAACGCGCGGAGCCCGCACGTCAGTCTTGGTTAAGGGAATTTTGTACGCCCGTAGGTTGCTCTATTAACTTGCATGTGGGCCATTGTCCCTTTATTTTATTCTTTTTATTTAATGAAATTTGTGTACAAAAATTCATCAAACAACATGACAATACAAGACTACTCGTGGGTTGCATGCTTCCCATAGAAATACATAATAAAGAATTGAAGTAGGATGTCTTTAGTTACTTACGTATGTTGGACGGTAGGTGCTACTATCAATTTTTGAACAAGTAGCTGCTTCTTGCAAGTGAATGGAAGTTGCATGCAGGGCTGGTTAAATGGCTCCCAGCACTTGGGCTAGGCGTGTAGATGCGTGGGTGGGAGAGCCAAGCAGAAAGATGGGAAGGTGTAGAGCATGGCCATCGTGAGAACACAAGGGATATTTTTGGGTACTAGAGAAGCATACCCCTTTCAAATCACTTAATTTTTAAAGTTTCGGCAAGTTTGATGTTTATTTTTATAAGCCTATAAACTTCAGTGTTATATTTCTAAACTGTAGACTACAGGTGCTATTTATCCATTTTCCTTTTTTTTCCCTTCTAAGAATTGTTTTTTATGCGGATTCTACTGGACTTAAATGTAGATAATCCATTAAATTGGTTTTAAAATTTAAAACCAATGCCTGAAGAATTAATTGTTTCCTGTGCTGTATTTATATGATCTTTCAAATGCAGCATGACTCACCTTAGCATTGTAGGTAGCTAAGCAGTAAATGAGAGGCACCTTACCTGTAAGCGCTTATGCGGTGTGTGGCCTTATATGCGGTTTAACTATTATAAAAAATAAACATTTATGTATATAATGATATAGGATTAATGCTAGATATAGCTGATACATGAATTAAGACAAGACAAAGAAGGTCATAAGTGTTAAAATTTAGCTATACATGCAACAAATAACAGAAATGAACTATGCAGCATGCGACTAGTGTCATTCAGGAAAATGTAACAACTATATTTTGAACATTACAAACAAATAAGCGGCTGTGGACATAAGCTGCCGAGTTGCATAGCGGAGTAGTGGTCCAACTGCTAACGATTATGTTTCTCAAGCAGCCTATACCAATGCTTGCCCTATTTTTTTTTGGTTTTTTCTTTTTATTATTATATAGATTTTGTTTGTCAATCTTAATCTCATGTGTTCCAACTTGCTTCAGGATATGCTCTAAGTTCTGTCGAAGGACGAGTTTCTATGGAATTCTTTGATCTATCCGAGTCTGCTCAAACCAAAAAGTATGTTTTATGCATCTTAGGTTCAAGGGATCTGCTCATGTATTTGTAATGATTTTATATATGCTTACTTGAATGTTTCCCCCCTTAGAATATTATAGTTCAGATAATGGGTAATGAAACTTTGTATCAAAACATGTTTCCACTGTTTTGGTACATTATCTATCATCCCTTGCTAATGTATACTATCTTATATCTTAATATGTGACATACTAGGGGACATATCTAGTTCAAACTATAGCTAGGTGTACTCGTGCAAACCACTTTGGTTTGGGCACAAATTCAATTAACAAAATATAAAAATTGAGGTCCTAATCTACTGTGCTACCTTTCGAAAACTTCAAATTCAAACTAAAATGGTGTTAGAAGAAACAAAAGAAGTTTACTGTGAATTACTACCTTTATCTTTTCCTTTTCCTTTATCTTTTAGATTTATGATTTGTTAGAAATTTCTGTTTTTCATACCTCACATTATAGATCGAATTTGAAATAATCATTTTGTAGAGAGAGATAAATAAATTGAGAAGTATATTAATTTCCGTAATTTTTTGTGTTGATTACATCCTCAACCAAAGTATGGTTGAACGGGCCTAGGTACTACACTTGTTATATCCATAGTTTGATGAGCAATACTGGACTAATTACCACTATGTGGCTATCGACTTGATGTAGGTCTAGGGATATAATTTTGTGCTTAGCCATATATGATATAAAGCTTATGTCAAGGGTTGGTGACATTGTTGTTGCCATATGATTGTAATCACTGTAGATTGTTGTCATGAATGTTCAAAACAGATGTATAGTTCAAATTTTACACAAGTGCATCATTCTTTAGGAAAATATTTGGGGCAAACCACCAATTAGGCAAATATTCAAACTCATCCAGTTTGGTAACAAAATTCAAAATGATACAAAAAGTTCCCAACAAATTGAGGTTGTATACATGGAGGAGTGACCTACGGAGCCTTTGAAATTTTTTGCTGGGTAGAACACTTTCTATCTCTACCTAAAGTAGCTTTTTTTTTTAAGATGGAACTCTGGGATTCCATTACGATGTCAGGCTAGCTAAATCGACTCTGGGATTCCATTACGATGTCAGGCTAGCTAAATCGCTAGCAACCGTCAGAGATACAAAGACCAGGAAATGATCAAGCCACAATACTTGCTTCCCAAACAAGTGCCATGAGCTACAGAATTACACAGTCTAGGGCAGTAAACAACTTTGTAGTTAACAAATCCCAACATGAGCTGGGCTTTTGCCTCCCTGTAAAGTGCCGTGTTCTGCCAGATCACACTCCGTGCCAATGATAGCTTGCTTGAGCACCACCGCATCAGTTTCAAAGATAACCCGCTGCAAACCTAGCTCTGTCGCCTTACTATTGCATTTTGCAGCACCACCACCTTAGTTTGGATCGGGTATGCCGCCATGAGAGCACCTTGGCTATAAAAAGCAATGGCCTCCATCCTCATACAAGTGATTACAGACCGGGCATCCAGTACAAATTTCCACCCTACACCTTTTAAGCCTCATTCTCAGAGCTAGGCATTTTGGCAGTATTTAGTGGATATAAGGCTGAGGGTGACCAAAAGTAGGGTGTCCACTAGATACATCTCCCCTTTTATATGCAAAAAAAATGTTGAACACTGAAAAGATTGATGAAACCTGTTCATCGCCAGTAGTAATATAAACTACAAAGCTCTTAGTTGAAATGTTTGCTTGAGAGTTTTTTTTTAAATCTAGCTTTGTTTTGGTACTAGTGGTATAGTGAAGTTGGCTTTCTTTGTTCTACACAGCATTATACAAGGGAGAAAACTCATACGTCTTACCTTACTAAAGCACTACCGGCACAAGATAATACAATCAATACCATAGCCTGACTGGTAGTAGTGCATTCTCAAATCACTCTGCTGTGCCTGTGTGGGACCCTTTCCTGAAAAGCTGCTACACTTGAAGATACCATGTGCTTACCTTCATATGTAATCTACACTGAACCATGGTGCCGCTGACAGTCCAGTTTAAAAGACATATTTACTCATTGGTCAATTTCCCATTCAGGTATGCTTTCAAGTGTCATCGGAAATCCGAGGCTGGCAGAGACACCGTTTATCCTGTCAATGCAATTGCATTCCATCCAATGTAAAGTCCTAGTGTTTAATTTTCTTGGCCCTTCTATACTTCTATTTCTCACGGGATTATTAGTTCTCATTTCCTTTTTGTCTTATCTATCTTCGGCAGATATGGCACATTTGCCACTGGAGGGTGTGATGGATTTGTGAATGTATGGGATGGCATTAACAAGAAAAGACTATATCAGGTAACCAAGTGATAGTTTTGCTTCATAGGAATATGCAAATATCTGAAATGGTTCTATTGCTCATGATTTTCTACTTTGATTGCAGTACTCAAAGTACGCATCAAGCATCGCTGCTCTGTCATTCAGTAAGGATGGGCATCTGCTTGCTGTGGCATCAAGCTACACATACGAAGAGGGAGACAAACCGTAAGACTGAACTTTGCCTAGAACATCCTTTTGTTATCACAACAAGAACAAAATGTTGGCTTACCTGTTCTTTTGCATTTTTCAGCCATGAGCCGGATGCAATATTTATCCGGGCGGTGAATGAAGTGGAGGTAAAGCCGAAGCCTAAGGCATTGGCCGCTCCCCAGTAGTGCTGTCATCATTTCGTGACAGGGAGTCATATGGTTAGATGTGTCTAGTGGGAGAAAATATTATGAAGAAAGTGCTTTATGTGAGACGTTTCGTTCCCTAGTTCTCTTAAGTTAATGTCAATTACATTAGTTGACGGATTCCCTTCTTCATGTTGAAGTGGAATGTCAGTATCCATATCTGACCACTCTTCTATGGTGTTTTTCTTTTGTAATCTCTAGAAAAATCTGCTTTGGTGTTGTCATATTCTAGTTGATTGTATATGTCGGTACAAATGATGTTAAGTCTATTTGTTTTCTTTTTCTTTCTTTCAAATTGGGAGCTTATTTGAGCATTATCTGGAGAAAAAGGTTATCCTGTCGCACTTGTTTGTCACTAGGTGCTAAATCGACCAAAAGTTGGTTTTTTCAGACCTACCAAAAGTTGTAACAGAACCGAGTACTGGGTAACTGTTGATTAGCTGAATTTGATTAGTTTTTGTCAACAAAAAAATACAAGTTTTTTACTTGTCATTTTTTAAAACCTGTTTACTTGTCATCTGAGATGGCTATTTCATAATTGAGCGAAACTCATAATTTTCTACAAGAAGTTAAGATCCAACTGGCCGAATGTGGCAAGCAGCATCCCAATTGGTTAAGCATCTTAACCAGGAAGCATATCTACCATCATTACGCTTACCCTGCCTTTAGTTCAATTTTAGCCCTTCTTTTCCAGTGAGGAACACCGATGCAAGTGTACCTGCAGAAAGTTGCTGCTTGGTTCTCCTCTCTCCAAACATTAAGCAAATGAAAAAACAAAGGGTTTCGATAGCTCTCAGCCAACTGTTTTGTAGATAAAAATCAGCTAAATTTTGGAGCGGTGGATCGTCCTTGCGCTTTGTTTCTCTGATTGGATGAAACGAGCTCTTGCGGGAGTAACGCTATTCTGCACTCGGACCGTTTGGGTTTGTGAGTTGTGACCCGTTAGTTACTTTCTTGGACGCAATTCACTTCTGTCTTCTCAGACCATGCGTTTATGAGAGAGCGCAGAGATGGATACGTAGATGAAGTAGGAGTAAAACCGCGGCGATATCTACCGTGCCGGCGTTTAACTGGAGCGGCGATGGGGACGAGGTGAGGAGTAATCGCCGGCGATGTAGTGAGGAAATTGCTATTTCGCCTTCTCACAGATTGCCATCTTTGCCTTTGTTTTGATTTGTGTGAGATGGAGAGAGGGGGGCAGAGAGTTTACACGGTACACGGGAGAAAAATGGTAGCAGAGGTTGAGTCGTAAGAGTCCCTGACAAGTTTTGTGTTGTTTCGTGGATCCTATATCCTATATGATATATTTCTTCGCAGGTTAAGCTCTCAATTTGTTTTACAGAGGCGTAAGATCACGAGGTTTATCTCTCTACAGCTAAATTTTGTAGTCAAATATCGGCGCTACGCTGTTTTTTCTTTCTGATGTTTTAAGGTCCCTATGGTACTTGATCTAGAGTTCTGTCCATTTTTAGATTGTTGTATGAGTTCAGTCCATATATGCCTGTATATATTAGGCTTTAATCTGAGCTAAGTACAATATGGTGTATTGGGCGGTTATTTGATTTGATCCAAGGTTAAATCAACGTGGAAAACCCTCTTAATGCGAGAGGGAAAAAACCACGGGCGCCAGCCAGCAACAATCTTCACTATATCGGGGTGAGGTTACAACGCTGAGGATTTACAACTCTAATTCAATATCCCAAACAACGACTTACAGGAAATATATATATCAGGGAAACCCTAATTCGACTAGGATCCATACCGCGGGGCTTCGCAACCCCAAAGCGTCCCGGGTGCACGGCCTTGCACAATGGGTTGCCAGACTCCGCTCGCTCGGCCCTAAGCCTCGGCGACGGGCCTCGCTACGCTCCGTCCAGCCGGCCTAGTTGATGTATATAATTTGGATCACAAATCAACATACTCCACCTTGAGACAAATTCCTTCTGTAGCATAAATCAATCCTTCACCCCAACACAACAAAGAAAGAAATACTTTCGCGCCATACACCTCTTGGGCTAAGTTTGTAATACCAACTAAGCTTGAGCAAAGCTCAAACTTAGCAACAGAACCGACTTTGTCAACATATCAATAGGATTTTCATGAGTGCTAATCTTGCATACCTTTAGCTTACCCTTTGCTACAATATCTCGACATAATTATATTTAATCTCAATGTGCTTTGTCCTCTCATGAAACATCGATCTTTAGTGAGATAAATTGCACTCGGCTATCACAAAACAGTTAATGCAAGAATCAACTCCAAAGAAGCTCAAGAAACAAACCTTTCATTAAACCGACTCTTTACTTGCTTCACAAATAGCCATATATTACGCTTTAGTGGTGGGACGGCGCAACAACATCTCGCAAATGTGCCTTCCACTCACAAGACAACCTCAATGGTAAATACATAACTCGTGAGCGACCCACGCTTATCCAAATCACGGCATAATCTGAATCAACATAGCCAATGAGTTCCTTTTCAGTCTGCCAAACTTCAAACAAGCATCCGATGTGCCTTGCATGTACCGAAAATCCACCTGAACGGCCTTCCAATGCTCTTTACGAGATTAGCCATATATCTATCGACCATACTCATAGCATAAGATAAATCCGGACGAGAGCAAACCATGGCATACATCAAAGACCCAACAAAGACTAGCATACGGAACTCGGACATGTACTCAACCTCCTCATCGATTGCTAGGACATTGTGAAGTCGACAATTTAAAGTGAGGTGCAATGGGAGTACTAACAGGCTTTGAATCATGCATGTTGAAACGATGAAGCACTTTCTGAATATAATTTTGCTGACTAAGAAACAATAAACCAGAAGCACGGTCTCTAGTAATCTCCATACCTAGAATTTTCTTAGCAGCACCAAGATCCTTCATCTCAAATTCACTGCTTAACTGAGCCTTCAATGCAGTGATTTCTTTCTTGCTCTTGGCAGCAATCAGCATATCATCAACATATAACAACAAGTATATAGGTGATCCATCAACGAATTTAATGTAGACACAGCTATCATAATCAGATCTTTTAAAGTTATTTGATAACATAAATGAATCAAACCTCTTATACCACTGACGAGGAGACTGTTTCAAACCATATAAGGACTTCTTCAATTTGCAAACATGATCCTCCTTACCAGGCACTATGAACCCTTTTGGCTGGTCCATGTATATCTCCTCCTCAAGATCTCCATGCAAGAATGCTGTCTTCACATCTAGCTGCTCAAGCTCAAGATCATGCATAGCAACAATACTAAAGAATGTACGGATTGAGCTATGCTTCACAACTGGGGAGAACACATCATTGTAATCAACACCCGGAATCTGACTGAAACCTTTAGCTACTAACCTTGCCTTAAATCTTGGAGGCTCACTAGGAGATAGACCCTCCTTCCTCTTGAAGATCCATTTGCAACGCACGGTCTTCTTATTCAGGGACTGCAACATCACGTCCCATGTGCCATTTTTCTCCAGGGACTGCATCTCCTCTTGCATAGCTGAGATCCACTTCTCATGATCTCCAGAAACAATGGCTTCAGTGTACGTAGCCGGCTCATGAGTGTTCTCCACCTGTTCAGCACAACTAAGAGCATAATGAATCAAATTACACTCTTCAATTAATCGGGATCGAGGACCACAACTCCTCTTTTCTCTGCGAAGTGCAATAGGCTGATCGACTTGCTACAAAACAGGAGATAAGTGTTGAACAATATCAATAGTATCATCAATAAATTCATCTCCCTGATCATCCACGTGCTCCATCTGCACGCTCATATTCTGCTGCTCATCATCGATCATGCGGTACAATATCTATGGGTAACTGTCATTAAACATCACGATTCATTAAAAACAACATACGCTCATGAAAGTCTTTCTTGTTTCAGGATTCCATAGCTTATATCCTTTTACTCCAGAACCATAACCAAGAAACAGACACTTAATAGCTCTAGGCTCCAATTTTCCATTATCAACATGAGCATAAGTAGTGCAACCAAAAACTCTCAGTTGTGAATAATCAGCAGATGTACCAGACCATACCTCAATGGGAGTTTTCTTGTTGAGTGGAATAGAAGGCGACCTGTTGATCAAAAAACATGCGGTGTTGGCGGCCTCTGCCCAAAAACGCTTATTCATCTTTGCGTTGGACAGCATGCAACGAGCCTTCGATATGATGGTTCTGTTCATGCGCTCAGCCACACCATTCTATTGCGGAGTGTACGGGATGGTGTGATGCCTCACAATGCCTTCCTTCCTGCAATAATAATTAAACTCATGTGAGCAAAATTCACCACCATTATCAGTACGAAGCAGCTTTACCTTCTTCTCAGTTTGCCTTTCTATCATTACTTTCCAATCTCTAAAAGCAGCAAACGTATCATCTTTACCTTTCAGAAAATAAGGCCACACTTTTCTAGAGTAATCATCAATGATAGTAAGCATATAATTTGCACCACCATACGAGGTCTTACGAGAAGGCCCCCACAAATCAGCATGTACATACTCAAGTATACCTTTGGTGCGATGTACCGAGGCATTGAACTTTACCCTCTTGTGCTTACCAAAAATGCAGTGCTCACGAAGTTCATCTTACTCGAGTGCGACCATCCAAAGAGTTCCTCTTCATCAATTTCGCCATACCAAGTTCACTCATGTGTCCAAGACGCTTATGCCAGAGGTTAGTATTATTATCAGAGACAGTAGCAGCCGTAGTGGAACCACGCAATGTACTTCCTTTAAGCACATATAACTTGGCAGAATTCATATCACCAACCATGTAAATGAGAGAACCTCTTGATACCTTTAAACTCCACAGGCGGAGTACTTGTACCCTTCATCATCGAGTGTCTTTGAGGAGATGAGATTTCTTGCCATCCTTGGTATATGTCGCACATTGTCCGGTCATCGCGAACCATGCCATCATGTGTCCTCGATCGAGCAGATCCAATGCCCATGATCTCACATGGGTTGTCATCTCCCATGCGAACGACATCTCCACTGCACGGGCTTATAAGAATTAAACCATTCTCTGTTAATCACGGATATGAAACGAACATGCCGAATCGAGTATCCATTCATCATGACCAGCAACACAACTAGCAAATACGACAAGGCAATCTCGAATCAATACTATCAAGACCGAGACAACAGAGGCATTACCTTGATTTATTTTTCGTTGGTATGCGGCATTCCTCTTCTCCTTATTCTTTACCTTATAGCAATCCTCGATGAAGTGGTTCGTTTTCTTGCGATGCTTGCGAACTTCTTATCCTGGACTTTGAACGTCCTCTACCATGCTTTGGCTCTTGTCGCGATTGTTGTTATCATAGGACTTACGCCGGATCGCCCGACTGCAACGCCGCCCTTGGAGGACGACGACTCACCCGCACCATACCTTTCATCTTCTCCTTACTGAGCGCCTCATAAACCTCCGCTAGGTTAGTTCATCACGGCTTAACAATATGGTGTCACGGAAATTTGAATATGAACTAGGCAGTGAGCATAGTAATGAAGACCTAAATCCTCATCATCAAATTTTAAATCCATGGATAACAAATCGCCACGATCTCCTTAAAGATCGATATGTGGTTCATCACCGATCCTCCCTCCCGCAACTTGTGCGAGAACAACTTCATCTTCAAGTGCATCTTCTTGGTGAGATCTTTTGACATGCGATCGATTCGATTTCAACCAAAGTTCTCGCAGCGAGTTTTCACTGCAGCACTTCTTGCAAGATATCATTAGAAAGATGAAGTTGAATGAGCGATGAGCCTTACGATCTTTACGTTTCTCCTCGAGTCCATTGATCCTGCTCCTTCTTCCGAAGCAATCCGGGGCCTCATCCGGATCCGTGATTGGCGAGTATCGCCTCATCTTCACTTGCCACAGCGAGAATCTCGCCTTGTAGTCGAGTAGCGGTAGATCAAACTTCATCGACGCCATCGCGATGCCGATCCGAAGAACCTCGGCTCGATACCACTTGTTATACGCGACGGCGGAGGAACGACGAAGTAAACAAGATCAATCGCAGAGAGACACGAGATTTAACGTGGAAAACCCTCTCAATGCGAGAGGGAAAAAACCACGGGCGCCAGCCAGCAACAATCTTCACTATATCGGGGTGAGGTTACAAGTTGATGTATAGAATTTGGATCACAAATCAACAGGCTAGACAAGGCCACAAACAAATGCATAGAATTTTTGCCCAAGTCTCGGTCGGCTCTTTCCAACAAAAAACTGTGATTTTAAGAGTTGCGCTATACTGTAAGAGGATTAGAGTAAAATCTTTAGTAATCGGAGGAACAAGGCAACAACTACACATAATCTTCCTCCAATTCCATAGAATGTACACAATCGTAGGGGAAAACAGAGGAAAACATCCATGTCGAAAAGTTGGGCCTGATCAGTCATAGTTTTCAGTTGGTGCTGAAACAAAATTTCAGAAGTACGTGGAGATGGCACAACAGTTACTTTTACTGAGAGTAAATTTCATATAACTACAGGTATATTGGTATAACTATTAAGGAACTACATTTGTTTTTAAGAGAGATCACTGAAAGAAGCTTTATGAACCTTGATTTAAGAACTCATTTAAAGGAACTCATCGGTATAACACACAGATGCTTTATGGGCCTTACGGCCGAGGCATGGTGCTCAATCTGAAGTTGACGGTGCCATAGAAAACGCTGGCAACGGGAATCCACATTCTACGGTGGTTGCTGTGAATGCCGATCTACTCCAGTTGCCCATTGCAGGGCTGCTAGCGTCGTATGCTTTCGGTTCTTTTCCTACTGGGTTTCGGTGAATATGATTTTTTCACATGTATATGAATATCCATATACTATCACTACCATCAAATGGCTTCAGATTAATGCAAACTTTTAAAATTCAAACCATCATCACATTTTCTTGTCGTTGACACAAATCTTGGGACACCTGAGATGGTTAAGGCAGTATATTGTTGTCCATATACATACGGAGTTGCTTTTGTCAAGGCACATTTGTTGGTGGTGATAGTATATGGATATCCATATACATGTGGAAAAGTCATTTGTATTTTGGTTACTCTTTTTCCTTCATCTTTTTGGTGTATTGTTTGTACCCAATGTGTCCACGTTGGCAGACCAACAGAAAGGACCCCAACTGCAACATATGCGAAGCTGAAGGGCTAGCTTAATGGTACCCAATGAAAGCAGATGAGCCTGATTGCTGGAATGTGAACAGTGAGCAATTTTGATGTGCAGATTTGTCTCTACCTGTAGCTTTTTATACTAAATTTCACAGAACTCGTAGTTGTAGAAAACTATTATGTTTCTTACCTAACCTCAGGATATATATGGAAACTCTTATGTTTCTTACCTAACCTCAGGATATATATGGTAATAAGATTTCACAAAACTCCACCTTAATCAAATCACAACTTGACTATGTGGAGCAAATTGGCAACGGAGAGGAGCTCCATGGTGAATCCGGTCCCCAAAGACTCACGAGAAGCCAAAGGGCCAAATGGAGGCAAGGATCGATTTGGCTAATGTGGAGTTTTGTGAAACCTTGTTACCATAAAACTTGTGGTTCTCTGAAACTACGACCATAATAAATAATTTTCTGAAATTTATTTTTGAGGACAATGCCTACACCGTAAAACGAAGACCAAACCAGATAGGGACAAAATATAGTAGTAAGGAAGCAAAAGAGTATATAGCGGACAAAATATTTATCTAGCTAGTTACTTGGGATATTAGAAGTTGGTTCGAAGACACTAAAAAAAATGTTGCTTAAATAACTTTGGTACCTAACATAACTCACTACTACAGAAAAAATCTTCACAGACGGTTCAAAAACGTCGTCACAGACGGTTTCATGAGTTGTCTGAGTTTATGGATCAGTAATGACATGAGGTCATCACAGACGGTTCAAAAACCGTCTGTGAAAAAAGCTATCACAGATGGTTCTAAACAAACCGTCCGTGATAATTCGTAATTATCTCAGACGGTTCTTTTTCAAAACTGTCACATCCTCATTTAATAAACAGAGCTATTATGCATGTCATGAGCATACATCATGTTTTTCAAGCATTATCATAATCATTGCACTTGGAAAATCTCATTTAAAGACTATACATACACTTCAAAATGTAACTCTCAAAAGAAATCAGTAACAAAAACACTTGATCATCCCATAGAACTAATTTATTCAAATACTATATTAATTATCATGAATTATTATAATTTTTCGCAAAATTTTGGGATTGGATCCAGACCTCAGAAAATTTGAACTCAATCCAAAGACCTATTTTAAGTTTGAATTTAAATTATACAAAATATATCAATAATAGTAGGGTTTAAGAATTTTTATGAACACTAGACCTTCCTAGGAACTCCTATGATTTATTTCAGATTTTTAGGAATTTTATTCCTATTTTTAAACCCCTAGTCAAAGTAGAAGTTTTGATTTGAATCTTAGTCAAACTTTAGACTTAGACCATATTAGTTACCACTGTTCAGACTCGAGTCCGACCAGAGCCACTTGACTCGGTTGAGTCCCCTAACTGCACTGCACCACAACCGGGTTCGTCTCGCGCCCGTGCGAGAGAGGAGGCGACGGGGAGTGCGGTGCTTACCCAGGTGGCGCAAGGGTTCGTAGGAGTCGCCGGCGGGGACGTGAAGAGCGACGGCGCGTGCGGCTTGACGGCGGCGAAGCGGTTCCGGTGGCGCCCTAGCGAAGTGGAGGCAAGCACCAGGTCGGCGAAGGCGCGGTGAAGCCGATGGTGGTGGCAGCGAGGACGCGGCGGCGGTGGCGGCAGCGCTAGGGGGGCGGAGTGTGTGGCGGCCGGCGGCGAGGAAACTCTAATTCAGGCGAACTCGGAGGGGGAGGGTAGAAGTGGATGGTGGTGCTGCGATGAGGAGAAGGAGGCACACCCGGGGCGTGCTTTTATAGGGGCAGAGGGGCACGGAATAAGGAGGTCGTGGCGGCGGGGATCACTGCGGCGGTTTCCGATCCGGCGATTACGCGCATGATCGAGGGGGAAACGGGCGGGGACGGGCGCGGGATTAGAGGGCGGTTTGACCGCGCACACCAGCGTGAGAAGAGGGGGCGGGGATTGCGGCGCTGATGGGCTCAACGCGGTGGAGATGGCGGAGCTCGGGCGCGGCTGAGCGGAGAAGAAGGGGTCGCGGGGAAGAAAGGGGCATGGCCATCGGATTTGCATTCGACGGCGCGGAGGAGCGATGTGGCGTGGGGGCGTGGATGCCTTCCGATCCAATCGGATGGTGGGGAAGAGAGCGGGTGAGGCGGGGTGGAGCGGGCTGGCTTGGGTGGGCCGTGAGAGAGAGAGAGAGAGAGAGAGAGAGAGAGAGAGAGATGGGCTGGAGGGGTTTCGGCCAAAAATGAATTAGGGTTTTTAAATTGCTTTATTAATTGATTTAATTCCAGTAATTCATTTAGACTTTAGAAAATAGTAAATAAAATCCAAAAATTATGAAAAATTCACATAAATTGCTAGAGTTATTTTGGATTTAATTAAAATATTTCCAACTTATAATTGTCTCTTAATTTTGCAAAATAAATTATTTTGGCTTTAAAATATTTAGGAAAAAGCTTTTAAGATTCCAGAAAATTATAGAAATTAATTAAATTTTACTTTTGACTTTTTAAAACTTCAGAAATTCAAATAAAACAATATAGCTCTTTCAAATTTCAAAAAATCCAACAAAATAATAAATTTATTTATTTTATTTTGGTAAGAGCACTTTGGGATGTTACAAACTACCCCCTTTAAAAGGAATCTCATCCCCGAGATTCGGAAAGGCTAGAAAGAAAACTGCGAATTCAAGGTTTTCAACTAGAGTTGTTGTCGTCCACATCCTGCTCATCATCTGACAGAACTTGAGCTGTGACATTGTACATACGTCCTCGTTCAGAATTCTACGGCTTCTTGTTTGCTTGCATGATGTTGACTTCAGAGGTGGCTAGATTCGCTACCTGCTGCCTCTGTGGACATTTACTGGCGAAATGCCCAACCTCATGGCAATTGAAGCACGTGATGCTTGCGATATAGGATGGGTCCTTCTGTGCCTGGTCGCCATCAGGTGTGTTGGGGAACTCCAAGTTGACTGGGTTGTCTGCTGTTGGCTGGGATTTGACTTGATACGATGAAGTCCTTCTGGCTTTAGGAAAACTTCCAGAGTTGAACTTCTGTGCAGCCATTTTTCTATTGCGATTCTCTATCTCCCGGTGCTTGGCCTCTTGACGAATCGCCTTATCGACTAGCTGCTGGAAGTCAGTATAATCTTGGGCAATCAATTGTACCGACAGATCATCATTGAATCCTTCAAAGAATCTTTCTTACTTGTCTTCATCTCTCGCAACATCTTCTGGTGTGTAGCGTGCCAGTTGGTTGAACTTGTGCAGGTACTCATTCATAGAGCATTTGTCTTGGCGCAGCGAATGAAATTCCTTCTTCTTGAGGGTCATCATGCCCGCAGGAATATGTACACGTCGGAAGGCTCGCACAAACTCAGCCCAGGTGATGGACTGATCCTCATCGTTAGCTAAGCTGTAGTTGTCCCACCATTCGGCAGCTGGCCCCATGAGTTGGTGCGAAGCGAACAACACCCTCTCACGATCAGTGCACTGAGCAATTTCCAACTTCTTACTAATCGCCCGGAGCCAATCATCTGCATCCATGGGCTGAGTACTGCTTGAAAAAGTTGGTGGTCGCATCCTCATAAATTCCCACATGCTGGTCCTTTGAGGTGGCGGGGTTGGAGTTGGAGCTTGGGAAGCTGTAGCTTGTCGGACTTGATTGTTGTTGATGGACCGAGAGAGCAGTTCGATCAGACGGTTTTGATTGGCCATCATCTGCTGCCACTTTGGTTCATTGATTGGGGCACTTCCATCGTTGTTGGCGTTGGCTCCACTTCCTGAGTGACGAGTGTTCACCATCTGCTGGTTACTCCAGAAAGTTAGGGAAGGAGACAAAGGATAGGGGAGAGACAAGTAAGAAGAGCTAAGGGGATAGAGCAAAACAACCTTCCCAAACGAAAGAACCAACTTAAAAGCTTTTCAGACAAACTTAACACAACATTCTATCGATTGAGACTCTTTTAATTTGGTGAAACGACTCAATACATAGAGTGAGTCGTGGCAACTTAACTATATGGCTTGGCTGACAACGCATCTTCTGCTCGTGGTCTTTGATGACGATGCTTCCTTGATAGCTTCATGCCCTGTGGTAAGGGTTTGATCATCTATAGAAATTTCCAAGGGAAAGAGGATCCATTTAACATTATAAAATGGTGAAGAAAGAATTTAGGTGAGAAAGAATTTCTATAAGGAAGCTATAGATAGACGACCAAGATGAGGAGAGAACAAATTATTTTTCTTGTTTATAAAATAAATTTTGAAGTTTTCAATTAACGGTCATTCTAACTAAGTCACGACCTACAGTCGATATGGCTCTGATACCACTTTTCAAGACCCAGGATTAACACTCCCGAATCCTCTGTGCATTTCTGAACTAGTCCCATGATTAGTCGTTAGTTCACACAGTAAACAAATATGGTAACAAATTCATATCACAACTTTATTAATAATCAACAGAGTTTATTACAAAAGAGGCTTACAAGCCAACAATAAAGAACACAGCGGAAGACGAAGAAGAAGTAGGGTCCAACAATCTGCCACAGGTAATCGATTGGGGTAGCGGCCTAGTCGTCGAGATCCACCCTGGTAACAAAGTCCTTCTCCTCTAAAATTTTATTTGCATAAAGCAAGTATGAGCACAACTACTGTGCTCACAAGTTACACCCGTCAAATAACAGAATGACATGCATACATCGATGTAACAAAGGATGGCTTATATAGATAATTTGCATAAAGCAATGTTTTATCTAAATATATGTACTAAGTTCCAAAGCAGATATTTTATAATTACAAATCATTTTATAAATTCTCAGTTTTATAGTCAGATAACATTCACACAAGAATGGTGAAGGATACCCTCCTATCACAAGGCTAACTGTCCAAATTTCCCGATTGGATTGAAATCCAAAACCATTTGATAAGTTTTGTTGAAATCAAAACCAAAGATCTAACTCAGAGTGGTTCGGCCAGCATGTCCATGACCGTGGACACGGCTATTCGAATAGTTTTCTACTCTGCAGAGGTTGTACAACTTTACCCACAAGAGATAATCAACTTGTACTGTCCGCTCACACACTTCCGTAGGTGTGCGACTAAGTGATTATCACGAGGCCTTTACAATGTTCTGTCTTAATGTATTTATGCCCGCTAAGGTTTCGCTGCCATTGGACTGACCGTCCTCCGGGAGCCCCCTCTTGCGCCAGATGGGAATGCTGTCTGACCGACACCCATACAAACAACATAGCACAAATGACACTAAGATATCACAAATTATTTAGCTAAATATGTCCCATTCCAAACTTGTGGTAGTACGGTAAGGCGTAGCATCATACACTCGAAGACCGGTCCTTAACTGATTTGGGCGTCTTACAAATTTACCCCGGGCCTTAACCCTAACCGGATTAAGCCTATGCATAAACCTGCACCCACCTTTCATCCATTTCGCCCAAGTCTAAACCCATTTTGATTTTATTTTCCAAGTAAAAGCATTTTATAAACCTTCTATGGTAAAACAATACCATAGGTCCAATTTAAATCAAATTTGGAAGATTTGGCTAAAACTTCCCAAATACAAGATTTGATCTAAGCATTGGCTAAGCATATGATTAATTTTAGTATCATTTTGCCTAATGGTGACAAGGTATTCACGTTCAACATTCAAATTGGCTATACAAGGAAGATTGGAATAACTAGGAAATCAAAACAGGGAATTAAAATAATTGTATAAACATATGCATGCAGTAATAATTTAAAACAGAATATAAATAATTTGAAATAATGGGATCAATATGATCAAGGGTATAACTTGCCTTGCTTGATTAGCTGATGTTGTTTTCCTTAACAGGTCACCTGGTACTGAGGTGATGTTGTTTTCCTTAACAGGTCACCTAGTACTCACAAGTACTTTCTCCAAGTAGTCCAAGTGTACAATCACGATGATCATACAGTCAAAATCAATCCTCTTATGAGCTCTTCAAACGGCGTCGAAATCTGACTCTCCGAAGTCGTCAAAATCTATACGCGAACTAAGCCAAATTCAAATAAAATTCAAATAACAGTTCAAATGAACTCCAAATTAAATAATTTTGATTTAGTTGGCTACATCGCAATTTTATATGAATTTACAAATTTGAATGGACTCAAACGGAGTTCGGATGCAAAAGATATGGGCTTTGAAAGATTAAAATTACATGAAATGATAGAATTAGGGTTTTTTCAGAATTACATGAAATGAAGATCACACAATCGTACCATTGTGCCCAAGTCTAAAATATTTTATTTTCAGGTTTAGATTTCACAAATAAACAAAGCACAAGGTACTGATCATAAGTAAAAACAAATTTTTGTGTGATCAAGGTCATCGACTAAGTCGATAACCGCCCAATTCTACCGGTAACTAAGCATTGCTAAGCATGATATCGTAAAGACAAATATAAGAGCATAATTCATTCACCGGGCTCTAATGCACCAGTGAGGATATTAACTTAGGGCTGTGGCAGGGGTGAATAATTTCATGGAAACAATGCATTAGGATTAGCTACCTCTAAACGACAAAATTAACTTTGACACAAAGAAGTATGCATACTTAGTTTTTGCAAACAAGATATTAGACTTTGAAAGTAATGGGATCAATATGATCAAATGATGCTACATCTTCTTGCCTTGCTGGGGATCACTTGTTTGCTGCAGAGGGTCACTCTCGTACTCAACACAATCGTCGGAATCTATCGAAAGAGCAAGAAAATCCAATAAGAACGACGAACACCGAAAAAAACTCAAAATCCATATTACTCCAAAATCCATAAAATTTACATAGCAGGAAGAGCATGATTTTAGACAAATTTAGCAACAAGAATCATTTAATTTGGATGGATTAAGTATACAAAAGTTATAGCCTAAACATTTTCGGTCTGCTGGAAAAATCAAAATTAATTGCTATCTGTTTCTGTTCATTACACAAATTTCCAGAAAGTTTTTGAATATGAAAATTTTATGGTAGGCAGATAATGACATCCTAAGGTTAGCAAAATTGAGTTTACTTCATTTGGAGTTAAAATGAATTTATTATGATTTTTCTAAGTTGTGAAATTAGGGCATTCTCAATTTCAACAGCAAAGACCACCTTGAACCCTATCCTCCACTAAAGCATATTAATATAGGAACCTAACAAAGTTGAGTTTGCTGAATTTGAAGTTGTAGGGAATAACTTATGCATTTTATAAGTTTAAAGGAATTTTCTAGGGCATTATTAATACTAAAACAAGTTAATACCACTTAAACTATTTCCTGGTACAGAATGGTGTTCAAACAGACTTTCAGATTAAAGTTCAGTTAACTAGGAAGAAAACAAAGTTTGAATCACTCAAAAAGGAGTTAAAATGAATTAGTTATGTACTTTTGAAATTTTAAAACAATTAACAGTTTGCAATTAAAAGCTTTTGGGCTTCTCTTGAAAACTAACTCAACCGAGGAGGTCTTGGACCGTTGACCTAAAATCACACGGCTTAAGCGCACGGGAGCACAGCACACACGAGCACCCACGCGAAAGGACACGCGAGCACCCTGAGGAGGTCTAGGCCGTCAGATTTAGATTCGACGGTCCAGGTCTACAGGGAGGTCCTAAGGGTTAAGGTTTACATGAGGGAGGTCCGGACGGCTAGGATCTCCCAGAGGGAGGTCTTAATGGTCAAGATCAAATTGAGGGAGGTCCTAGGCGATAAGATCTAAATGGAGGAGGTCCTAAATGATAGTATCTAAAAAGAGGGGAGGTCCTGGACGGCTCAGATTTCCCTGGGAGGTCTTGAACGGCCAAGATCCCCACAGGGAGGTCCTAAATGATATCTCTACAAAAGCCTAGCGGGTGGTCTTGACGGTCCAGATCTGCACAGAGGAGATCCTGGACGGCCAAGATCTACAGGGGGTCCTAAAGTTAGTCAAATTGATGATCTAACTGATGACAACAGGAGTCCAATACAGCACCATTTTGCTCGCCGGCTCGCCGCTGGTGACTCCGGCCACGGCGGTGCTAACCACAGGCAGCAAAATGACCGCAATAACATTGCGCACCCAGGGGACGTAGTATTAACGGCTGAATCGACCCAAAACGGTTGCGAGCCAGAAAGTGGCGGCGGCGCAAATACGACCGAAATGAAAACGACAAAGGAGCTCCGCAGCGGTCCAGATAGCAAGTGCCCGAGCATCTAGGGACTACCAGAATGGTACCTGGGCACAGAGGAGGTCCAGAGGTGGTCGGGGAATGTAACACCCCAGCTCAGCATTGATCCTGGAATGCTACTAAAATTAAATTAAACTAAACTAAACTAAGATCAATTACAAATTTTCGGCAAAACCTCCTTTGTATAGTCAGCTATACCGAGGTTCCAACAATTAATCATGGCATTTATCAATATCTTCATAATCAGGTTCATTCAAGCATGCAGGATAATCTCATAAACATAATCAAAATTTGCTATTCTCATTATTACAGTTAATCTGAAACTCAAACCATCCATAAGTAATTCTTAAGATTGAGTGGTAGTGCGTGCATCCAAACATCTACTCCCTCCCATGCATGCGGGTCTTGCCAGTTGTACCTAAAACACATCAAAGCAAGAGTGAGCCCAAAGACTCAGCAAGTACCAACAAGGCTAAGCAAGTTATCGTTCATAGCATCAACAATCCAAGATAAACAATGCACCAAAGTATAGCCTTCATGCTCATGTGAATGCAACCAATGCAATGTACCTTTTCAACTTTATCTCTTTCGCATTTTACCGTGAATGCGGGTATACAACCGTCATTCAGATACCCTTACCGTGCCCTCCGCACAGGGGACCAAGAGCCTATACACCACACGTATAGGGACCTTTGCCCATCATCATAATGATGGGGACCTCTTTCTCATTGCCCACATTCCACGAATGTGGGACCTCAAGCCCGTCATCTACATGACGGGACCTCAACATGCATAGTCACCACGTGACCAATCCTCCAACATGATTGCATGATGCACATGAACAAACTTTAAATCATCATACATATGGATTCACAACAACGACATACATGAATAAACTCATTCATACTTCTAGCATTCATCACCATTGACATTTGTAGCATTTCAAAGATCCATGAATAGCACATATATTCATTAAACTAGCAAACATGAACATTCCTTCATGAATAACATTTAATCATTTCTCATTATCATGTAAGCAATAGCAACATGCGGTAGAACCATTTAACCATAACTAATGATCATCAAGATAAAACAAGAACTCATCTCATAAATAGGCAAGCATGACTATACTGTCAAGATACATCACAATCACATCATGCAAGCATACATATATAATAGCCCGAATACTTGCCTCAATCAGTGCGAGTACGGTGGACGCAAGAGGGCGCTGCCCCGGAATCACGCTCCCACTGAACATAAAGACATCCCAATCTAAGACCAACATACTGGACCCAAAAGCATAAAAACAACACAAACGAACTCGCTAAACTCCCAAACGTTTTCCAATCTTCCAATTCCTAGCGATCGCTTTGGTGATCACTTCGGACAGTCAACTTCCAAAATACATAACTTTCTGCTCAGGGGTCCAAATAAGGTGTTCTCAGACTTTCTGGAAAGGTAATTACATTACCTAAATAAACTTAGTTGGGGAACCCTTTTTATTCTGCCATTTACTGCCCCTAGCAATCCAAATTATCAGGTCTCAGAATTCACGTCGGGTTCTCTGGACAGTACACTAAACCTCCATAACTTTTGCTACGAAGGTCCAAATCTCGTGTTCTTTATCTCTATGAAAAGGTATAGAAATTACCCACATTTTTCGTTATACTGAGATTCCCTGATTTTCCATTTAACTAGCAGTAATAACCAGTTTTCTATAGACTGCCCAAAACTGACAGATTAACAGAGTAGCGATACTAAAACATTCATAACTTCCTGACCGTTAATCGGATTTGGGTGATCTTGGTGGCCACTGAAAGCTACGAACATAACCTACAACTCTCTAGGAGACCAAAACTCCTAATTCTGCCTTTAAAGCCACGAAACAGACCATGCAACATTTTGGACAGATTTAACTTTCTACTCGCAGCAATACGATCTAATCAAAATTGAACCAAAACACATCTACCACTAATCAAACGATGAGGATCGGCACTCGTTACCCTTGTAGCAACCAGGAAGTTGAAGATCTTGCCCCGCAAGATCATGATCATCCCATCCCTCTTCTTCTTCCCTTCTTCCTCTTGTCCCTCCTTCCTTTGGCTGGCTTCAATGGAGGAGACCACCCATGGTTGGAGATGAGCAGCAAGGATGCAAGGGGAGGTGCTGGACACGTGGAGGCGCAAGGGGAAGAGGAAGTGGCGGCCAAAGGGGTGGAGGGGGGGAGGAAAGATGGGGGGGGGGCGGCTAGGGTTTGGGGGAGGGGGGTGGCGCCTCCCCCCTATGGCCGGCCAGCCCCACATGGGCCTAGGCCCAAGCCCAAAGTTGCCCACAAAACGGAAAACCCCTCTCATTTCTTGATTTGGTGTTTTACTAAAAGAACCCTTCTCCGATTCAATTACTCTCTCCCGATTTAATTAATTTCTCCCGACTAATCCTTTCGAATATAATTTAGGATATTACATTCTACCCCCCTTAAACAGAATTCGACCCCGAATTCTACCTGTCATCTACTAGCAGAACAACAAGAACCCCAACTGAAATTCAATAACCAACAAGATGTACCCGACGTGAACAACTTTGGTTAACGTTCGATCAAGCAAAACTACCTCCCAAGTCTCTTCTCGCTCAGACCGACGTGAACATATCACCATAACGTATACCCATGTCTAAACCTCAACACTCTCTCGGACCTCTCCAGAACATGTATCAGATGAGACTCGAAGGCGAGATCTTCCTCGGCGGTCGACGGCGTTAACACACCCTCAAACTCTGGATCTTCCAGGTACTCACTCAACACCAGAACAAACAAGACGTTACATACTCCGCGCACGGACTCGAGACAGTCCTGGCGATACGCCAACTAGCGAAAACAACCCAATGTACCTTGGGGCAACCCCCCTAGTGGTACCAAACCACGCGACATGCGCACAGAACACTGAACTCTTGTTCCACCTCTCAATCGAACTTTTGCACCCAAACAAAGATCTCCTCCTTTAATGAGGGACACACAACAGCACTCGCTTTAAACACACTCTTTTACCGATATAGCCCAACTGAAAATGAAAGACTCTCATCGCAACCAAACGTTACCAACTCGGTACTAAAAGAGTCAAATTCAGAATCGAAGATTTATCACGAAAATCTTTCCACCTTCAAATTAGAAAATTTGCAATTAAACTCCACGCCCACCAAAGGAAAATCACTCGAATAACCAAATCCATCATTTCTTTTATTCTTTACGAATCGATAAGAACCACACATACCAAAGATAAAGCCAAACTCAACTGCGAAAGACAATGGTCAAACAGCATAGAACTTAAACGAAAATCAGAAAAACGATTCACTTCTTGAGGAAACATCAATTTAACAGTTTCTCTTTTAAGACCAAAATTTCCCTCAAGTTATGCAATTCCAAATCATCGCACAACACACTAACTTGTTACTCTTAACTTGGCAATCTCAACGCCAAACCCAAATCAAAACACCTTGTCAACACCTTTGAAAAGGGACTCTGATGATCTCACAAAACATTCTCTAACCGATTTTCTTTCTTGTGTAATTACTTTGATAGATAACCGATGCATCCCAAAATGGATCTTCACACGTAATCACGTTACTTCAATCCTCAAGAATGGATAACTCGGAATTCACATCACATATTCTCATGTATTTCATAAAAATATTTCTATCAATGCCCATCCCACTGTTCGAAATCCACCCTTATACTACTTTTCACATTATTAATGGGCGTTCAAAGTTCTAGCACAACAATGCAAAGCCCAAATTTAACCTCCAAGACTCTTGCAACGAAATTCTCATATAAAGTATAGGGAAATCCTCATATTAAATTCCTAAAAATCCACAATTCCAACATACTCACTCATTAAAATCATCATGAAAATATTTTCTTGACCAGTTAACCATTACAAGGATTATAACTCTCAGAAGGTTACACATTTAGAGCCAAATCACTCTTGACATTACTCAACATTTTTCATTATCCCATTAATTGACATGACGATTCGATTACTTTATAATCCCACTCTCATTAAACCACATCATCAAGTTTAACTCTCATAGCCTTGCAATACTACCAAATTGTAATACTCTATAAAATTGATCAATATTTCTATACTTTCAGTAATTCTAATGTTCCTTGAAGTGAACCGGAAGATCTTGGACCACACTCACTATAGGTTCTACTAGCTGTAACAATGCAATCAGTTTAACCTCATAAGACAAACTTCCATTGAGTTAGACTTCTCTCAAAGAACTATATTACGAAATTATTTCATCCTCCAGTAGCTTATCGAATAACTTACAACCCACGTTTCACCACTACAATTATTCAACACCTCAAAAGACTCGGGTGAAACGAATAGGTTGATTCTTCCTCAAAAGAAAGAGCGAATGGAATCAATTTTTCAACAACTTGGAAAACATGTGCCACTTAGGCCAAGAACTCGAAAAAAAAACATAAGGAAAGTCAATAGTCAAGGGCTCAAGCCCCACCGAAAGCGAATACCAAACCACAAAAGAGAAGAATGTAATACCCTTTGAACATTGATAAACCCTTATGCAACAACTGCATAAGGTTTAAGTACTCTCCAATAAACCGCAAGATGCGAAACGACTTAAATCTCAAGCACTTAACTTCTCTCCTTCCTTTAACAATGATAGTTATTTTCTGTGATTACTACATCACCTTGCGAGCTTAAACAAGATAAACTCTTATGACCAAATCATAGGAACAACTTGAGAACCAATAAAATCTTTCAACATATCACTTTGCTCAAGCAACTCAATCACCACATAACTCAAGAGGTCCAAATGATCCCCATCGCAAAACTCGAAACACTCTTACAAAATCCCATTTACGAAAGACGATCAATTACTTTACTTCTAAAAGAATCATCACCACACACTCAAGTCACTATCTCTTGCAAATAATCTTACTAACATCAGAATAATATACTCTGAACACGAATATTTATCATCAACTATTCCATTAGAAAGGCCCCAGAGTTTCACCAAATTGTTCCATACTACCTTTGCATCCCATCTTCGAAATGAGAGTATACCTAGAACCATACAACCTCACTACATCGACCTCTTATGTTTAGAAGGGGTCTACTACACAATTAAAAATCTCCTACCAAAACTCTTTCATCAAGGACACATTATCATCCGATTATTTCACAATTATGTGGGCATAAGCCCATATCAGTTCAACTCTTAACGATGCTCATCATCAACTTCAACACACAACAGTTATTCCACAACCATTGTTGTTATCAACTGGCTTCATTATGAAATCTAGTTGCTACCTACTTTTATTCCCAAATCACATGGATATTAACAAACACGTATCCAACTGTTCCTCCTCATATTTGGATTTTAGCAAAAATACACTAAAACTTCAAAAATCGAAATCTTCTATCGATCAAAAGTCTTAACAACGTTACAACCAAATTCATCGCGTCATTCTATACAGAAGAACTACATAGAACTCCTTTCATAAATTCTAGATCCACCGATATTCAATCCAGTCAACCGGTTATACACAGTTCCAGTATCTAATCATACTAAGGAATACGTAAATCTGGTATTCCCTCTAATTTTTCTTTCCACACAATTAAATTAATCCATGGGAACCAAAGAACCCAACAAGTTTAGCAACCTAAACAGTTTTTTTAATGACCAGACTAGTTCATCAAGTTCCATACTTCTTGATATCTCTCAATCACTACTCATATATACCGTTCATCAAGAACTAGAAAAAGACAACATCAACTTAATCAATTTCACTTCCAAGGTTACTAATTAATATTAATTTTGCACCATACCAATGACTCATCTTGATACCCATACCATATCAAGTTATTTGATTACAATCTCTGATTTAACCATAACGAGGCATCACAAAAAGATTTTAACAATTTCCAATGTAATGTAAATGCCTTAAACTTCAACACTCGGTGTAATCCAAAAGGAACACATAGGGCCAAAGCTTCTCATGCTAACAAACTTGCAACTTCAAACTCTCAATACCCAACTATCAAACGAATAAATGAGTCATTCTTTGCTAAAGAGAAAGAAGGAACAACCAAGGAATTATCGATAATTGCCAATTGAGAAAGATCACAAGTAGCCAAAGCGACTCAACAGTCGGAAAACAATAATTGATTCAGAGAACCATAAGAGACCATTGACACTCAACAACCACCATAAACCAAGAACCCAAGAGAAAATCATCATCCACCACAAAACAAGAATTTACCAAGATTTGAGGTCAAGAAAGAAAATAACTTTCTAAAGCAGCTCACGCTCAACTCCTGCAACTATGGTATTCGGGGTAAGTACTCTATTCGTCTACCACGAACGGTGGTATAACTCGACAAAGTCCAAGGTCACAACCACGGCCTCCACTTCTTAACAACCTTATCGACACACATAAACAATATAATCAAATATGATTATACATGATCATCTCATGGCAATCATAGAATAGATTCATAGATATAGAATATCATAACCTATCATAACATAGATTAACAACAAGAAAGATAGCACAGAGGCAATTCAACAATTGCTCAACAAATAAAACATATCAACAGATAATGCGGAAGCAATGTAATTCCCAATCCCACCCATCGTGTACAAGTGTGTCAATTTAATATTTTTCTATTAACCACGGACCTAAAGCCCGCTCGATACCAATCAGAACACCCACTCAAAGATTGAGCCTAGAATGCTACTAAAATTAAATTAAACTAAACTAAACTAAGATCAATTACAAATTTTCGCAAAACCTCCTTTGTATAGTTAGCTATACCGAGGTTCCAACAATTAATCATGGTATTTATCAATATCTTCATAATCGAGTTCATTCAAGCATGCAGATAATCTCATAAACATAATCAAAATTTGCTATTCTCATTATTACGCTTAATCAAACTCAAACCATCCATAAGTAATTCTTAAGATTGAGTGGTAGTGCGTGCATCCAAACATCTACTCCCTCCCATGCATGCGAGTCTTGCGATTGTACCTAAAATACATCAAAGCAAGAGTGAGCCCAAAGACTCACAAGTACCAACAAGGCTAAGCAAGTTATCGCTCATAGCATCAACAATCCAAGATAAACAATGCACCAAAGTATAGCCTTCATGCTCATGTGAATGCAACCAATGCAATGTACCTTTTCAACTTTATCTCTTTCGCATTTTACGGTGAATGCGGGTATACAACCGTCAGATATACCCTTGCTCGTGCCCTCGCACAGGGACCAAGAGCCTATACACCACACGATAGGACCTTTGCCCATCATCATAATGATGGGGACCTCTTTCTCATTGCCCACATTCCACGAATGTGGGACCTCAAGCCCGTCATCTACATGACGGGGACCTCAAACATGCATAGTCACCACGTGACCAATTGTAACAGCCCTAACTTAGGGTTTGTATTTCAAATGTAAAATTTTGAGGAGAAATAAAAACTTTTGTTGTCTCATCAAATCGTTTGAAAGTTTCTACATTTTTCCCTAGCAATTTCCATTTTCTAAAATTAAATTCTTATGAATGGAAATTGTTGTCAGCACATTCTTAGCCTTCAAACTTGTGATCATCCCCTAGGAATATTTTTCCTGTCATCTTGATCATCCTATGTACCTCCCTGAATTATTTCACAATTTCTAGATTTTGTTTGCTATTTCAAATGCCCAAGTCAAACCAGTTTAGAAATCTGGTCAAACCTCTGGACAGCAGCTCGTGAATTTTGTTGGGAGAAATCTAGTGCATAAAAACTCCTGGAAAAATTTCACAAGGTTTTCCTCTGTCCCTAGTAGCTACCATAAAAATTTCGAAATTTTTGGAGCTCAGGAGCTACCTCTAAAAATTCTCCAAACTCTCTCAGCCTTTTAAAACTCCAAATCAGTATTCACTGTTCCTCGGGCTCGAACCCGAGCCCGACTCGAGTCCGACCGCACTAATGGACTCGGTCGCGTCAACTAATCGCACCGCCCGAGTCCAATCGATCGTGGCCGTCCGATGAAGATCGAACGGTCCTCATTGCTTGCCTCGTCGACTGTCCGAATGCATACACCAATCTCACCGCCCATTTCGGATCCAACGGTCGGTGCGCATCGATCGAGTCAAACCACCGGTTCGCACGCGCCGTCCGTCGCCGAGAGGTGGACCCTACTGTCGCCGATCCGCCTCGTCTTCTCCGCACTCACCGGAGCTCGGGCGCGCATGCATGCTCGCACGCACTCGTCGCCGCCACCTTTTTGTCCTCGTGTCGGTCACCGTGAAGCATCGCCGGGTCTCATCTACCCACCGAGCCCATCCACTATCCCGCGTCCATTCTCGTGCCTTCTCCGTCCAAGTTTTCTTCTCGTTCGAAGAAGAACTCGAGCGTAGCGCCGCCGTTTCTGAGCCGCCCTTGAGCCAGCGACCGCACCGTCGTGTTCCTCTTGCCTCGCCGCCTCCATTTTGCCTATTCCGGGTCCTTGGCGTCCAGTGGATCACCAGGGGCGGTATCGTCGTCTCCGCCTCCGGCGATCTCGGTCCCGTGAGCTCGTTTGCGACCTGGTGAGTTTCCAGCTCCGCCACCTAGTCCCTTAGGATCGCATTGATGCACTGAGTCTAACGGTGACTTCATTTTCATCTTTGGTGCATCGTTGCGGGCGTGCGACCAATTCTTCTCCAAGCTTGGTTTCCGCCGCCGGAAATTCCGGCCACCTCGGGCCTTCTTCGTCAGCGTTATCGTGTGCTTCTTGCTCCTGGTGTTGAGGCGAAGCTTAAGCACACCTTCCGGAGTCTTCTAGAAGTCCGTATCGCCTTCTCCGTGCAAACCGTGTCTTCTTCTCCGCCTCCGTTCGCCGCCAGCTCGCCGCCGGCATCCCCGTGGGTCCGCGTCACCGCCATCGTGTTCGCAAGATCTTCGCGGACCTGAAGGTATCACCCGCTCGCCGAAACCCTCCGTTAGCTAAATCGATTCGCGCGCGCGCCGCGTCCCGTCGCGCGCTTGCGCGCGAGCCGCGGAGTTTAGTTATCGCTAAACTTTGTTTAGTTAGGTCACTGACTTGTGGGACCTCTCTGTTAAATCGCGTTTAGAAATCCTTTAATCCAGCCCGTTATGTTTTGTCTTAGTCACTGTCATGTGGGTCCATGCTGTCAGTTAGGGTTGGGTAGTTCTGGTTATGCGTTTTTCTCTGTTTGGAAGCGTATTTCTCTGTGAGTATGTGTTAGAAGTACACTTTGGTAAGCCGAAGACGTATTCTTAGAATACGCCTTCGACGTCACCTTCGGCGCAATCTGCTCAGTCAAGCACCTTTTCGCGGGCCCACCGCCGCTGTCCGGGGCTAGATAGCTGTGGGTAGAAAAAGGTATAAATGCTTTAGTATTTCTGAAATGGTTTTCTGTTGTGTTGTTAATTCATTTAAACTTAGAAAATGCATAACTAATTCAATTTATCTCCAAATCGCATGAAACCAGTGCTGTTCATTTTCATTTTAATTGTGCTATTTATTAAAATTAGTCTCAACCTTGTCTCTGTAGAAAAATCTGTTAATTAATTAAAAGGTGTTTTATGTATTTTTCCAAATTAGAAAATTCATATCTCTATCAATAATTGTCCAAATCCAAGAAACCAACTCTGTAAATTTTCATTTTTAGTGTGCTACTTATCGGGTTAGGTTTTAGATACTGTTTTTGTTCATGAAAATTTGTTAAGTAATTGACTAGTGTTTTCATGTGTCTTTGTTAGCTTTGAAAATTCCTAGAAAATTCATAACCACTTAAAATGAATTGTTCTCTGTTTCTAAAATTTTGTTATATCATGCTTAGGTTGCTGTGTGAGTTTGGTTTGTTTTGATATTGTTGTATGTTTGAGTTTTGCGGTGTTATTCGTTCTTATTATTGTTTTGTTCAATCGTTAGGTTTCGATATTTGCGGTAACCCCGAGAACGACCCTCCGCAACAAATTGAGCAACAACAACTGTGCAAGCGGTTTGATCATGTTAATCCCAGTATTTTAAAGTCTAATATTTTGTTTCAAATTGTATGTATGCATTGCTTAATTTGTGTTAAATTGATTAGTTAAATCAGTAGTTGCATATCCTGTAGACAAAATATTGATCTCTACTACCGAGCCTAGGTTATTTGTTGTGATTAGAGGGTTGGATGATCTCTTGTCACTTAGTAGATCCGAGTCAAATTGCTTAGACATGCTTAGTATCGGTAGAAATGGGCGGTTATCGACTTAGTCGGTAACCTTGATCACACAAAACTTTCTATAACTTTATATTTCAGCATTTCGCTATGTTTAATTGCAAAACTAAAAATGAAAACAAAATGATTTAGACGCGGGCACAATGGTAAGATTGGTGTGATCTATTGGGTGTGATGGAAAGGTGCCGGTCAATTAAGGACCGAACATCTTGTGAGTTTCATTATCCAGCATTTCGGCGTGCTAACCACACTAGAGGTATGGGACCTCTCTTGACCTAGTACTTTGGCGTGTATTGGCTCCGGTCGCAGGGGTCACGGGAGGGATGGAGGTGGGAGCATGGTAGTTGTCCAAAAGCTTTATCTGAGTGGGTAGTTGTCTTTTCGGCTTTACCATGTAAGCATATGGATTTCTATCCATACGAGCGGCTCGTAGTTGATACACAATATTGGAAAAAGTCTCGTAGGACTTAGTGTGCTAGCATACCTTCGGAAGTGTGCTTTGGCTTAAAGGCGATGCGAGGTGTGGGTGCATGGTACACCCTGCAGGTTAAAACTATTCGAATAGCCTCGTCCTAGGTGATGGACACGCTTGGGTAAGCTTATCGAGAGTTAGACTACAACATTTAAATTAAAACTTGATGGGTGGTACGAATCTGGGATTCGTGCTATGTTGTGGTGACTATTGGGATAGTCACTTCTAGGTGGTTACTTGTATCTATCTTTATTTCGCAGTTATTTCAACAGTAAAAATGAATTGCAAACCTGCCTTCAAACTGTATTATATTATTGCAAATGAAAATTGGCTTTATGCAAATGAAACATATGGCCTCCACTAAACAAGCCTGCATGTAGCATATGAACAGGTCTGCTAGTTCACACGTCAGTCTTGCGGGTACAAAGACAATCTTTGTACTCAGGTGCTTTGCTTAATGTTTTTGTTGCAGAGGAAGAAGGTGAGCCCCAAGGGCCTCACTTCTGTGAGCTGTGTTGCCGTTTCGTGGACGACTAGACTTGGCGGTCCGGTCAGATGCCTTGTGGGTTGGAGGCACGCTGATTGGCTTTGTTTATAGCCATCTTATGGCACTTTTGCTTCCGCTGTCGTTCTTGTTTATTTGTGTATCTTGGCCTGTCGGCCTTTGTCTGTAATAACTCTACTATTTGTTTATCTTCCGTTTGGTAGTGTGGTGTTTGGACTCTATGTTTGGAATGGAGTTCTTTGTCTAATTTTGTAACAGGTGTGTATCTGCTGCAGGAAGTATACATATCTCGAGGAATCAATTTATTTGATTTGTGATGCTAGGACCAGGTGGTTGGTTAAGCATTACAAGCCAAATAAATTGGGGGTCCTCACACCAATCCTCCAACATGATTGCATGATGCACATGAACAAACTTTAAATCATCATACATATGGATTCACAACAACGACATACATGAATAAACTCATTCATACTTCTAGCATTCATCACCATTGACATTTGTAGCATTCCAGCATCCATGAATAGCACATATATTCATTAAACTAGCAAACATGAACATTCCTTCATGAATAACATTTAATCATTTCTCATTATCATGTAAGCAATAGCAACATGCGGTAGAACCATTTAACCATAACTAATGATCATCAAGATAAAACAATAACTCATCTCATAAACAGCAAGCATGGCTATACTGTCAAGATACATCACAATCACATCATGCAAGCATACATATATAATAGCCCGAATACTTGCCTCAACCGTGCGAGTACAGTGGACGCGAAGAGGGCGCTGCCCCTGGAATCACGCTCCCACCTGAACATAAAGACATCCCAATCTAAGACCAACATACTGGACCCAAAAGCATAAAAACAACACAAACGAACTCGCTAAACTCCCAAACGTTTTCCAATCTTTCAATTCCTAGCGATCGCTGTGGTGATCACTGCGGACAGTCAACTTCTAAAATACATAACTTTCTGCTCAGGGGTCCAAATAAGGTGTTCTCAGACTTTCTGGAAAGGTAATTACATTACCTAAATAAACTTAGTTGGGGAGCCCTTTTTATTCTGCCATTTACTGCCCCTAGCAATCCAAATTATCAGGCCTCAGAATTCACGTCGGGTTCTTTGGACAGTACAGTAAAACCTCCATAACTTTTGCTACGAAGGTCCAAATCTCGCGTTCTTTATCTCTATGAAAAGGTATAGAAATTACCCACATTGTTCGTTATACTGAGATTCCCTGATTTTCCCTTTAACTAGCAGTAATAACCAGTTTTCTATAGACTGCCCAAAACTGACAGATTAACAGAGCAGCGATACTAAAACATTCATAACTTCTTGACCGTTAATCGGATTTGGGTGATCTTGGTGTCCACTGAAAGCTACGAACATAACCTACAACTCTCTAGGAGACGAAAACTCCTAATTCTGCCTTTAAAGCCACGAAACAGACCACGCAACATTCTGGACAGATTTAACTTTCTACTCGCAGCAATACGATCTAATCAAAATTGAACCAAAACACATCTACCACTAATCAAACGATGAGGATCGGCACTCGTTACCCTTGTAGCAACCAGGAAGTTGAAGATCTTGCCCCGCAAGATCATGATCATCCCATCCCTCTTCTTCTTCCCTTCTTCCTCTTGTCCCTCCTTCCATTGGCTGGCTTCAATGGAGGGAGACCACCATGGTTGGAGATGAGCAGCAAGGGATGCAAGGGGAGAGTCTTTGGACAGGTGGAGGCGCAAGGGTGAAGAGGAAGTGGCGGCCAAAGGGGTGGAGGGGGGAGGAAAGATGGGGGGGGGGCGGCTATGGTTTGGGGGAGGGGGGTGGCGCCTCCCCCCTATGGCCGGCCAGCCCCACATGGGCCTAGGCCTAAGCCCAGGTTGCCCACAAAACGCGGAAAACCCCCTCTCATTTCCTGATTTGGTGTTTTACTAAAAGAACCCTTCTGCCGATTCAATTACTCTCTCCCGATTTAATTAATTTCTCTCGACTAATCCTTTCGAATATAATTTAGGATATTACAGGGAAGCTCTGGTGATGACGACCAATGCCAGAACTAAGGAAGACGACGTGGGGACGATGGTCTGAGCGAATTGCAAGGCACCAAAAGGTGAGGTCAGCTTCACAATATCTTAAAGGTGGTCCACGAGCAACCGATTGAAAGGGGAAGACCTTACCGGAGTTGAGGACAAAAACGACCTCCTTCGGCCGCACGTGGGAAAATCCAGAATTAGTTGCTTCCTATTAAAGCAAACCAAAATTTGATTAGGGGATTTGCTCAAGGTGATGAGAGGGACCAGGCGTCGCAAAGAGATCTGGAATGGAACCACTGGAACACTATTGACGATGAGGAGCTCGAGCGATCGGCAATGGCGGAAAAGAGGGTCGTCTGGTGTTTTGAGCGCAAAAACACAGAGGGGTGTTTTGGTTTGCTAGGCGATGTGGAAAGAGAGTTAAGGAAGAGCTTGAGAGCCTTTTATAGCTGGAGAGTGAAGGAGTGGAGCAAGGTCGAGTTCCACGGGGAACTGGGCTTAGGGCATGGCCCTGGACAAGCTTGAGTGATGGGAGCAGTTGAAGACCAGGACTTTGGGGGAAAGGTTCTGACTCGCATTTAATGGTGGCAGTAAAGAGCCGTTGACGAGGACGAAGAAGTGATAAAGCACTGCAAGCTTCACTGCCATGGCTCTGGCACACACGCACGTGCGCGAAGACGATGATGACCAGGCTCGGGGAGGTCCCACCGTCAGTGAGAAAACGCCAAGGAGGTCTGGTCAAAAGAACATAACAGGTTAGATGAAGTCAAGAGGCCGAGTTAGGAGGTCTTGACGGTTGGATTAGAAATGGAGGGCTGCGATTTAAAGTAAGGTTTGGATGTCGGAATGTCCAAGGAGATCTGAGACACCGATCTAGATATGGATGGCCCACGATCACCCTGGCGCTAACAGAGGTGGTAGCCGAGGGTGGTCTAGAGGGTTATCTTTGCAAAAGACCAACGGGTGGTCTTCGGAAAAACACTGAAGGTGGTCTAAGGGTGGTCTCACGGGAGGTCTTTGAGGAGGTCTTTGCAAACGACCTAGGGTGGTCTTTGCAAAGATACAGAGGGTGGTCCAAGGGGAGGTTCAAGAGGGTGGTCTTTACAAAAAGACCCGAGGTGGTCGTGACCAAGGGTGGTCTGGTCGAGAGGAGGTCCGATCACTCCCGAAGATCTCAGCGGTAGGTAAGAGATCCGACGGCTGACATTGATCGCACCTAAAGGACTGAGCACGAGTGCGCAAGGAGGTTGAGTTCGACTAGGAAGTCGAGTTTGACTCAAACCCAAACCAAATTTTGACTTAGGGTTTGATATTGGGCTGGAAATTTTGAGAATTTTTTAAATGGAGCAAACTAACTCCAAAAATTCCAAATTTTTTTACAAGAGCTTGCTGACTTTAAGATTGACCTTCTGTAAAATTTCCAGAGGTTTTTATGCAAATCATTTTCTCTAGAAATTCTGCAAGGTTTATTCTAGGGTTTGACCAAGAGTCAAAATAGTTTGACTGCCTCTTCAAATATTTAAACAATTTCTATAAATTGTCAAATTTTTCAGAGGGGTCACACAACCAAGGAAAAGTACTTCCAGGGAGTAAAACCCAAGATTTTCAACAAGGAGTTTATGACTTTAGTCAAATGAGAGGTTGTTTTTGATTTCCCACAATTACTTTACAAGAATTAGAGGAAAGTTCAAAAACTTCAAGCTACAAGAAAAGTTTTAATTTCTACATATTTTCTTACATTTGAAACACAAGTCCAGAATTGGGATGTTACAATAATCAACTTAGTCGCACACCTATGGAAAGTGTGTCAGGGACATTATAAGTTGAAATATCTCTATGGGTAAAGTGTACAAACTTTGTAGAGTAAGAAAACGATCTGGATAGTCGTACTCATGGTCAAGAGTGGTGCAGGGAATGTGCTTAAACTAGCTTTCATTTTTATAAAACCATTTGTGGGTGAATTGAAAAGGTAGGTTGGGGTCCTAAGAATTGAGAGAGCCTAGTCGAGGACCAGTGGAAAGTACAGGAATGTGACCCGAGAAATGCAAATGAGCATTGAGTGAACGGAGCCACTCAATGGTATAGGAGATGGAATCTCCACTAGTACTTTACAACAAAACTCAGTTTATGAAACCCGTGTTAGTTCAAACTTAGCTTTGTGCAAATAAAAGAACCATAAACCTCTCTTGATTAGCCTTGAATATATAATAATTACATTGTGTGTTGGCTCACGAGTACAATTGTGTACTCATGCTTGCTCTTTATATTCTTTCAGTCAGTAAGCATAAAAGAAGGCTACATGGACAATTATGAGTATTGATCAAGACTGAAGATCAAGAAGGCTAAGAACTAGGTTGCGAGCCCCCGATCGATTGCCTGTGGGTATATCATGAGGCATTCCACGTGTTATAATGTTATTCTACTTCCGCTGTTGTTCTTTGAAAGGTATTTGTCCTGTTCGACCATTCTGCAAGTCAAAAGCCGTAAGGTATATTTACGCTTTGTTTATTATTATGCAATAGTTTTACATTTTCATGATATGTGTTAATATCCTATGATGTAACTGTGAGTACTAGCTACTAATTCAGGGACTGGTGCTGTGAACACAAAGGATTCCAAATTACAAATTTGGGGTCTAACACGATGGTTGTAGGTGTTGAGAAACCCTAGATTAGGGGTTGATGGGCGGCATAATACCGAAACTACCCCTGGTGGGTTCGAGTCTTTAAATAGGACCTCCTTGTACTCAGAAAGAGATCGATCAATTAATAAAGATGTTCCTCTATATTGTGTGTCCATCTATTGTCTCTCTATTGATTGTCTCTTATTGGTGATTGATTGATTTCTTCCTACGGCGACTGCGTTCTTCAACATGTTATCAACACAAATCGCTCTACATGGTCGAATCGGTATGTCATCGGGAATCCATCTTTCAACCTCTAATTTTGCTATTAATTAATCTAGTAGATTAATTTGCTTGAACCCGATTAGATCTGTTAATTACTAATTAGGGTTCTATATTTTTTAATCGATAACTACAATTAATTAGTGCTTGTCGCAATTAGATTGAATATTTTTCTATTAAGATCAAATCGGATATATTCATCTTTACTATTCACATGATTTTTTTGGTGATCTGTTGCCAGCCCAACGCCGACAATCGCCCCTACTAGCTAGATGCCACCACGCACCGCCACGTACTACTCGGTTGTGTCGGCGCTTGCCACACCGCTCGTGTACGCCCACCTCACTACGCCCTGCAGGCCGCGCGCCCTCCTTGCTGGCCTGACGCCGACACCGTTGCACCATTACCGCACGGCGCCCCACGCTCAGCGCTCGGGCTAGTCGCCATTGCCACTTACATAGGGGTAGGGGAAACACGAAGTCCCCCTACCCCTTTGCGAGCAGACCGGGTGGCCTTGTGGGCCAGCCCAGCCCAGCCCATGAAAAAGAAAAAACTTCACAAAAAAATGAAATCCCAAAAAATTTGCAAATGGACCCTCAGAGTTCTGAAAATTATGATAAAACTTTTAAAGAAATTTTGCAAAAAAGCCCGTAGAGTTTTGGGAAATTACGATGAATTTTGGATTTTTTATATTCTTACAGAATAACCCCTCAGGAATCTGATTTTCATGACAGATTGATATGTTCCATGGTTATTTTATAATTTAGACCCTTAGTTTATGGTTATTTGCTTTAATATTATTTATTTTTATGCAATAACCTCAAATAATCGTATGTAAGGACCCGTGATTAACATCCCAAATCCTCTGTGCATAACGGAACTAGTCCCATGATCAGTTGTAACAACACAATTTTTAAATTTCAGTAGAAATTAAAATTTATGTATTTTTGTGGAATTTTTAAAAAGCTTTTTATAATTATTTTAAAGTCAAAACAAATTTATTTATAAAATTAAAAGCCAACATTTAGCTGAAATAATTTTATTAAGTCCAAAATAAATAATGAAATTTCTGTGAATTTTTTGCATCATTTTTGGAATTATTTTGCTATTTTATAAAGCCTAATTGAATTACTAGAATTAAATTAATTGGAAAAATCAAAAGAAAATCCAGAAAACCTAACGGGGCGAAAGCCCTTGGCCCATCTCTTTTCTCGCCTCGCCCCACCCACCGTTTTCCCTCTCTCTCTCTTACATGGAGGCCCCACCCGTCAGGGCCTCCTTCTTCCTCCCTTTCTTCCTCCCCACCCCGAGCCGCCCGCGCGCCATTGTTGCTTCAAGCTTCACAACCGGCCACGATTTCATCCCTAATCTTCCGCGAGAACGTGCGCAACTTCTCCCCCTTATTTCGCCGCCTCTTTTCCCGCCCTTACCGCACCTTCTCCAAGCCCGGTTCGCACGAAGCCGCAACGGCCGCCGCCATAACCGCAAGCACGATCTCCTTGCCCCGACTCCCTCCGCTCCTATAAATAGGAGCACGGTGAGCCCCTCACTGCACGCATCTCCTCCCCCAACTCTTAGCCCCTCCCCTCCCCTCCTCCGGCCACAATAAGGGTTTTTCTCCGCCGGCCGCCGCAACTTTGGCGGACGATTCCGCCCCACCGTCGACGCCCGTGCCTCACTGATGACACCACCGGCATCACCGCCCTTAGAGCTACCTCGTGCGTGTGCTAGCTTCGCCGGAACGCCGCCTGAGTCACCTCGCTGCCACGACCCGAACATCTCTGCCGCCTTTTGAACTCGCCGCCGACCATCCGCCGTGCCCTTCCGCATCTGAGGTGAGCACCAAAATCAGTAAAGCCCGCTCGTTCTTTTGGTACCATCACCGGCCGTCGGAGCGCCGCCATCCTCCCGCGACCCTCGGGCCAGGAGCGCCGCCGGCTCTATGCCTGCGTGGCATGCCACCGAGGCGCCACCTCCTCGCCGTGTCACCTCCCTTGCTCGCGTGTCCGCCCATGTGGTGCATCGCGTGTCACCGACGTGGCAGAGCCATAGTGCTATGGCACCGGTCCACCATAGACCAGGATTAATTTCGTGGACTCGGTCCACAAGACTCGGGCCCACATGTCAGCGACCCAACCCCTTTTTCTTTAGAAAAAGAATTTGGCCGGAAATCCAATTTTCTGTGTGCTGACCTCATCCTTGCGCAATAAGTTGATTTTCCTTTAGAAAAATAAATCAGGAAAATCTAATAAATTTAGAATTTAGGTTTTTAAATAGATTTAAACTTCAAAAATTCATAACTTTTGCATCTGAACTACAAATTGGGTGATTCAAGTTGCAAAATTTGTATAAAATTATAATCTAGCTAAATAAACCAAAATATTTCAATTTGGAGTTAATTTGAACTATAGTTTTTAATTTATTTGAATTTAAATTTGAATTTGTCATATTTTCGCGTTTAGACTTCGACGACTCCGGAGAGTTTGACCATTCCGAGGACCTAGATTTCCAAGACGTCAACGAAGGCAAGTTACACCATTGATCATGTTGATCCCAGTAATTTAAATTTATTTTTAGTTTCTAAATTATTTAATGCATGCATATGTTTATACAAATATTTCAATGCCCTGTTTTATACATAGTTATTTCAATATTCATTGTATGGACAATTTGAGTATTGTACATGAATGTCTTGTCACCATTAGACAAAATGTTATTTAAGCTAGTCATATGCTTAGCCAGGCTTAGAACACACTTATGAATTTTGGGAAGGTTTAGCCAAATCGTTTACAAATTTGTTTCAAATTTGACATGGTGGTATTGTTTTACCACATGAGTTTATAAAGAGGGTTTTACTCTAAACAAAATCAAAAATGGGTTTAGACTCGGGCGAATTGGTTGGAATGGTGGGTGCAGGTTTATGCACAGGATTAATCTGGTTAAGATTAAGGCCCAGGGTTTGTTGGAAAGACGCCCAAGTCAATAGAGGACCGGTCTTTGAGCCGCTTTTTGCTATGCCTTACCGTACCACCACATGTCCTGTATGGGCAGGATTTGGCTAATTAATTTGTAATGTTTTAGTGTATTTGTGCCATGTTGAATGTCTGGGTGTCGGTTAGACTTTTATTCCCACTTGGCGCAAGAGGGGGCTTCAGGAGGACGGTTAGTCCAAAGGGGTGAAACCTTAGCGGGCATAAGTATACTGGAACAGAACATTGTAAAGGCCTCATGATAATTGCTCAGTCACACGCCTACGGAAGTGTGCTTTGGCTGACATAATGAGCATGTCATCTTGTGTGGGTAAAGCTGTACAGACTCTGCAGAGTAGAAACTATTCCAATAGCCGCGTCCGCGGTCATGGACATGCTAGCAAGGCCACTTGAAGTTAGATTTTGTTTTTGGTTTTCAAAATGATTTATCAAATGTTTGAGGATGATTAATCCTTATGAAAGATTGGGCAGTCAGCCATGTGTAGGAGGGTATCATTCACTTGTTCATTGGAGGTTATCCATATTATAACATTGACATTTTAAAATTTGATTTTAGTTATGATATGAAAATGGCCTTGGAAATTACTATGGATATTTAACCTGAAAATGTTGCTTTATGCAAAATAACCCCTGCCTTAATCAATTGTTTACCTTATGCATGCATTTCCATTCCATATTGGGTGTAGCTTGCGAGCACGGTAGCAGTGCAAACTCTTGCTGAATAACTCTTATTCAGGAGAAGACTTTTTCCCCGACGGTGAGGACCAGGATGAGTAGGCCTTCGATCCTAGACGTTTGCCTGTGGCGCATCGTGTGGCTCACTTATATTATTATGCTTCCGCAATGTTATTTGTTATTTGCTTATAAGACTTAGTTGTATTAAACATTTGATTACTTAATGTTATTTACTTTTTCATGATATGATTGTGATATCCACTTTGTGAGACTGTGTACACTAGAAATCCTGGATCGGTGTATGAACATAGAGAATTCGGGATCCTTCGCTCCCGGATTCGACATCAGTGGCTAGCTCACACAGTAAACAAATGTGGTAACACAACCATAATTGCAAAACTTTATTGATAAACAATAGAGTTGATTACAAGATAGACTTACAAGCCAACAATAAATAAACACAGCAGAAGACGATGAAGAAGTAGTGGAGTCCAGCTGATCTACCACAGGCAATCGACTGGGGTAGCGGCCTAGTCGTCGAGATCCACACCGGTTGCAAAGTCCTTCTCCTCTGAAATTTGTTTGCATAAAGCAAGTATGAGCACTACTACCGTGCTCGCAAGTTACACCCGTCAAATAATAGAATGACATGCATACATAGATGTAACAAAAGATGGCTTATTGGTTGAATTTGCATAAAGCAATGTTTTCTTTAAATACTTGTACTAAGTTCCAAAGCAGTTATTCTATAATTAAAATTCATTTTATAAATTCTCAGTTTTATAGTCAGATAACATTCACATAAGAATGGTGCAGGATACCCTCCTATCACATGGCTACCTACCCAAATTTCCCGATTGGATAGAAATCCAAAACCATTTGTTAAAGTCTTTTGAAATCAAAACCAAATTCGAACTTTGAGCAGTTCTGCTAGTATGTCCATAACCGTGGACACGGCTATTCAAATAGTTTTACACTCTGCAAAGGTTGTACAACTTTACCCACAAGAGATAATCAACTTGTACTGTCCCCTCACACACTTCCGTAGGTGTGTGACTAAGTGATTATTACGAGGCCTTTACAATGTTCTGTCTTAATGTATTTATGCCCGCTAAGGTTTCGCTGCCATTGGACTCACCGTCTTCTGGGAGCCCCATCTTGCGCCAGATGGGAATGCTGTCTGACCGACACCCATACAAACAACATAGCACAAATGACACTAAGACATCACAAATTATTTAGCCAAATCTATCCCATTCCAGACTTGTGGTAGTATGGTAAGGCGTAGCATCATACACTCGAAGACCGGTTCTTAACTGACTTGGGCGTCTTACAAATTTAACAGATTACTCGATCGTAAGGATTAAACCGGTTCATCAACATTTCCACACTTCTTAATAACAATGGGTCCTTGAACAGTATGAACAAACTCTTATCTAAAATTCATCAGGTACCAAATACAACAACCTTTCGCATTAGTCAATTCACTTCCATGGATACTAGTTAAGAATAAACTGCTTGCACAAAGCCAATAACCCAAATCTGATAACTTATCTCATAGCGGTTAATTCATTTAATTAACACCTCTTACTTAAGCATGACAAGACATTACTTAAATGTTTTAACACAATCTTTCAGAAAAAGAGGTATTCAATTTCACAACTGAAAGAATTCAAAAGAAATACATAAAGTCAAAGCTTTCACATGATAAAGAACTTGCAAAAAAAAACTTCCAATATCCAGAATACCAAGCGAATAAATGATTCGTATTCCCCAACAAGAAGGGCAGAACTCCCAAAAAAAGATAAATTTCGTCGATAACTAACGTTTCTAAGAAACAACATTAGACCAGCAGTCAGGAGAACAAATAAGCATGTAGTAATAATTTAAAATAGAATATAAATAATTTGAAATAATGTGATCAATATGATCAAGGGTATAACTTGCCTTGCTTGATTAGGTGATGTTGTTTTCCTTAACAGGTCACCTAGTACTCACAAGTACTTTCTCCAGGTAGTCTATATGTACAATCATGATGATCATACAGTCAAAATCAATCCTCTTATAAGTTCTTCTAACAGCGTTGAAATCTGACACTCCGAAGTTGTCGAAATCTAATCGTGAAAATAAGACAAATTCAAACTAAATTCAAATAACAACTCAAATGAACTCCAAATTAAATAATTTTGGTTTAGTTAGGTAGATCTCAATTTTATAAGAATTTACAAATTTGAATGGTGTAACACCTTGGCTATTCGAAAGCCAAAGTGCTACCTAAAGACCTAACATATAACCATACAACGGAATAATTTCAACAAAAATTCATCAACTAAGTTACAAAAGATCAACATCTTTTAGAACCTAAGCAGGTATTAAAACTGAATCCAACAGCAGTCCACAAATTCCAAATATTTAAGTCTACTGAATCCATTAAGATATTCATATCCAACGAATGATTAGGGAACATAAGCAGTTATTTAAACAACCTTAACATAGAAAAAGTTATCATCCACATCTAATTTTATTTATTATAGTCCATCACTTATTGAAAGAAAAACATAATCTAATTCTTTTATTGAAGCTGGTGTAAGGTGAAGTGAATGAGTAGTACGTGTCTACTCCCTCCCAAGAGGAACATCATCAACGATCACCTAAAAATAAATAAACAAAGCAAGAGTGAGTCTAAGACTCAGCAAGTACATGGAATAAATTAACATACAACCAATATGGACAAGTCAACCTCTTCACAAATTCTGAACATACCACGAACGAATATTTAGGAATGCATAAAATGAATGAATGTAATCAAAGGATGGACTGCACACATGCTTATACCGGTATAGCTAGTGACACACCCGTCGGTGTTCACTTAAGCCTGTATTTATCAAAATACGGGGATCCAAAATACCGTATGAAGAACATTTCATACGGGTGTCCAAAACTGCCAACATTGGAATGGTGGGACTTCACTTGCCCATACTGGAATTGATGGGACTTTAGACTCCACTCCCGTGTAGCTCCACTCCCGTGGACGGAACATGAACATGGATGCATGAATAAACTTATGAATAATGACTAATATCATCTCCACACATGTGAAAGAGCATACGCAAAGAACATAATCATCAGAACCTCTTGTCTACTATAATCTCCACTCCTGTGGATATTCCACTCCCGTGGACGAAACATGAACATTGAAGCTTCTCACATATCAAACAAAACACAATACTAATCATTGAACATCTAGTGTTTACAAATCACACAAAATCATTGTACTTGCCTTTAGCGTTGCGATGCGTTAGGAGGTAACGACGATGCCGCTAATCTCAGAGCTTCACCTCCTACACCATTAGTTTACTCAATAACAACCATGAAGTCAAGACACTACTTGTTACACTTACCCCAACACCCCAACGTTTAACTACACAATTTTACTCCAATTGAACTACATTCCATCAGAAAACTATAATGGGTAGTAATACTAAAATTGACATAACGTTTGCTCTGAAATTCATAAAAATGTAACCTTAGGCTTGTTTGAAAGGTAACAAGATTATCTACAACAACCTAGTTGATGGAAAACCCAAATTCTGAATATACCAAGCCCCAAAAGACCGATGAGCATCCTCTGTCAAAACTGCCCGACACTTCTGGGCAGCGGCACGAAAATGGCCATAACTTCTAATTGGATAAACCAAACTTAGAGTTATTTATCAATATCAAAGCTAAGACCCAGGCCTACAAAAACCTAGTTGGGTGAAAGCCCTGAATTTTCCATTAACTTGATCATAAATTAAAAGGCAATTCGACAATTCATTCTCGTCAGGGTTCTGGACAGTCAACTTAAAACGTGCATAAATTTTGTTCTACAAATCCAAATAGGGTGTTCTTTAACAATCCTGAAAGCTAATAAGATCACGTACAAAAGTCGTTATGGGCAAGACTTCTGAATAATCTTCTAACTAGGTCAAATGTTAACTGTAACATCCCCATTTTGGCTTGTGTTTCAAATGTAAGAAATTGAGGGTAAATTAAAACTTTTCTTACATCCTTGTGCTTTTGAACTTTTCTGAAAATTCTTGTAAAAGAATTTTGGAAAATTCAAAATCAAAAGCCTCATTTATCAAGTCAACAACCTCCTTGGTCAAATCTTTTGTTAAACCCTTGGTGATAATTTTCCCTAGGTTCTAGGGTTGCTTGGTAAAACCTCTGAATTATTTCATAATTTTTGGAAATTATTTGAAATATTTTAGAGACAAGTCAAACCTTGGTCAAACCTTTGAATTAGCCTTCTGGAATTTCTTGAGAAAATCCTAGTGCACAAAAATCTCTGGAAATTTTATGGAAGGTTAATCCTTAAGTCAGGAAGCTCCAGTTAAAATTTCATAAATTTTAGAGTTGATTTGATGCCTCAATTAAATCCCAAAAGATTCAGCTTTAAAATCAAAACCCTAACTGGCTTACACTGTTCCTCAGGCGCGAGTCGGGCTCGGGCTCGAGTCAATTGACTCGGCTGAACCAACTAACGCCAAGCGGCTCGCGAGGGCGCGGCGATGGGGACCGTTGGATCTCCATCGAACGGCTCGCATCCGTGTAGGCATTCAGACCCCTCCGATTGCCCTCTGATTCTCGGCCGTTGGATCAAAATCGGACGCCGTTCCCGTCATCTCCTTCCTCGCTCCCGCTCGCGCGTGTGCTGCGCCATGGCGGCGCGAGAGAGAGACGGCGATGCGCCTCGTCACCTCCGTCTTCGTCAACGGCTCTGCAGCGCATTAAATGCACGTCGCTCCACCGCCCGATTAGTCGTCGTCTCAGCCGCTCCGTCGCTCACGGCGGCCGTAGCGGCGATGAGAACCCGAGGTGGCCAACGGTGCCCTCCTCGCTCCACGAGCCTACTTAAGCTCCCGCTTCCTCCACGAGCATCTTTTCGCCATCCTCACCTCTTGGTTACCTTCTACGAGCTCGGCGAGTTCAGCGCCCGGCCTCATCTCGCCATTGCCGGCGCGGAGCTTTGGCGTCGGCGGTGTTCGGTGGCTCTCTTGCTCCCCTCGTTCCCTCACCTTCGCCTCACTTCGGTGAGTTTAACCCCACTCCATTTCAGGTTCCGTCGGGAGAGCTGCTGAAATCGGAGATTTCCCCAAATTTGCCGCAAATCTCCATCTTCTTCCCGACACGATAAGACTCCCATTTCCCAATCCATTCCTCGGGAGCTTCTCGTGGTATTGCGAAGCTCATGGTACCACCGGTGTTGCTAGTTTGGCCCGGTCGGCCCCTCGCGTTGAGGCATCCCGCGCGCCGGCGATCCTCGTCGCGGGCTGCTCCGTTCATCCTCCGTCCACCCCAACCCGTCATCATCTTGATGAACCTGGTGAGCCTAAGCTCTTCCCGTTTAGCTTTTCTTTGCACCGTGGCGTGGTTCCCTGTTTGATCGCGCCGCCGCCGTTAACCTCCGGCTCGCCGCCGGCTACCGTATGGACTCCGGTTGGTCGCGTTAAGTCCATAGGACCCCGTCATAGCTTTTGCACCCGTCCATTTGCGCCTAGCTTAGCCATGTCATCGTTTTCATTTTCGGCCGTAGCACTCCCTCCGCCTCTCGCCGTCGCGCCGCCGCGTCAGGTCGCCATTGGCCTCGCCGCCGGTGCCATCTGGTGCGCAATAGTAGTAGGTTTCCATTTTAGCTCCTTCCGGGCCTCGCCCTGAGCTCCCTCGCCGGCGACACGCCCGGCGAGCTCGAGTTTTGCTCGGCTCTGTTGTCGGACGGAGCTCCAGGTCGGGGGCGACGTGGCTCATTAGTGGTCGTCCGATCTAGAGATCTACGGCTCTCAGCTCTCCACGTCGCCGCCCTCTTCTGCGCGCTCAGTGCCTGTGTCGCTCGGATTCAACCGGGGACGTCCGATCTGAGATCGACGGCTCTCAATCGTCCACGTCTCCGGGTGTTAGGAAAATCCCCGAAAATGCTAAGTCCAAAAACTGAAGAACTTTAGAGTCTTGTCATTTTTGTATCTCTGTAACTATAGATCCAAATTAGATGATTCCAATTTTGTTAGCTTCCTTATACCTTGAACTTAAATATAAAAATAATGGTAGACCACGATCAACCCTGGAAAACCGTTTTCAAAAATAGTAAACAAGTGAACTTAGTACTTTTTTTCAGAACTTTTAGCAAACTTGTAAAATGCATATCTTTTTATCTACAGCTCTTTTTTGTATGAATCCAATTGGATTAGCTTCCAATGCTAGTGTATTTGCTAGGAAAATTGGTTTCACAAATTTTACTATTTTTAAAAATCATAAGGATCATATTTTAGTTTAATACCCTAAACAATTTAGACAAATCATAACTCTTTCAATATAACTCCAAATGACCCAAAAATTTACATGTAACCTTATAATACCAGTAGCTAACTACCATAAAAATTTCAGCTTCCAAATCACTCTAGAAAATATTTTATGAACAGTACTAATTAAGGGTAGCATTTTTGCCAAAAATGAGTATTTAGATCATATCTTTTTCTTCACTAATCCTTTTTAGTTAGTTCTTGTTCCTAAGGTTAGATAGGACCTTAGACTACCTTGTGTATAAATTTTGTTGCATTTGGATAAATTTTGCTTGCTCTTTTGTTTAAGTGTTGCTCGTCTTATTGGTTGTTCTCGCTTCTTTTTGCTTTTAAGCTTAGGCCCGACATTTGCGTTAACCGAGAACGATCCTCCGCAGAGATTTGAGCAACGACAAGCGGGCAAGCAGTTTGATCATTTCCATTTGATCCCATTACTTTTAAAGTCTAATATTTTGTTTAACTTCTATGTATGCATTGCTAATTTGTTGTTACATTGATTAGTTAATCCTCTAGTTGCATAATCTGTAGGTAAATAATTATCCTCTACTACCGAGCCTAGGTTATTTCTTTGTGATTAGAGTTCGTTGGATGAGCTCTTGTCACTTAGTAGATTTTCGAATAAATATTGCTTAGCCATGCCTAGTATCGGTAGTATTGGGCGATCATCGACTTAGTCGGTGATCTTGATCACACAAATGCTATTATTATTCCATTATGTCCAACCCTTGTGTTTTACCATTTTGCAAATCAAAAGCGAAAACAAAAATTATATCTTGGCTTGGGCACAATGGTATGTTGGGTGATCTGTGGGTGTGATTGGAATGGTGCCTAAGTCCCTAAGTTTGAGTTACTTGTGCCATTGATCCAAGCAATTGTTGCGTGCTAACCACGCGAGAGGATATGTAACCTCTCTTGACTAAGTACTTTGGGAGGTGTTAATTATGAGCTGGTCGGTGGGTGTGTTGAAGCGTGTGTGTGTGTTGTGGTGTTTGGAGGAGCATTAGCGGACCGGTTAGGGCATCTAATGTGTCTTTCTCCGTGGGTTGCGGCTCTTAATTAGCATCGTCCATTGGAAATCGTCTTGTTAGACTTAGCCATGCACGCATACCAAAGGAAGTGTGCTAACCGTGGTGGTGGAAAGCGGTCTATCGTGTGGGTACATTGGTACAACCTGCGAGGTTAAAACTATTCGAATAGCCTCGTCCTAGGTTATGAACACGCTTGGTTATTTCCACAAGAACTAGACTACAACCTTTTAAAAACTTAAACTTGACATGGGTGGTATGAAGGGTACTTCATGCTATTGTTGTGGTGACTATGGGTTAGTCACTTCTAGGTTGGTGTTGTCATCTATCTATTGTTATAATTGTCTCTCTTTTATTTGAACAATAAAAGTTAATTGCAAACTTGCTTTGAATCTATTACCTTATTGCAAATGAAAACTTGCTTTATCTTTGCAAATAAGTCGAGCCTCATCTACTTAAATAAAGCTTGCATGTAGTTAATTATAGTTCTGTTATCTCACACGTCGGTCTTGCTAGTACAAAAACAATTTTGTACTCATACGCTTGCTTAATATTAATTGTTGCGAGAGGAAGAAGGTGAGCCCCAAGGGCCTCACTTTTGTGAGTGTGTTGTGCTTGTGTTGTTTGGGACGATTAGCTTGGCGGTCCGGTTGGTTGCCTTGTGGGTAAAGGCACACCGATTGGCTTTTGTTTATTGCCATCTTATGGCCATTTTGCTTCATTGTTTAAATTAGTTACTTATGTGTTATTTGGCAGTCGGCCTCTCTTTGTAATAACTCTCTTTATATTATCTATGTCTTTGATTGTTGCTTTTGCTTGGCTCTATGTGTATGAATGGAATTGATGCATGATTTTGTAGCGGGGTGTGTATCTGCAGTGCAGGAAGTATACATATCTCGAGCTTAGTTTATTTGATTTGTCTTTGTTAGGACCAAGTGGATGATTAAGCAGTACAAGCCGAATAAACCGGGGTCCTCACAAAGTTGGTATCAGAGCCATTCCGACCGTAGTAACCCAAGCTTGATCGTCTTTAGGATATTTTGGAAAACTTAATTTCCAAGTATCAAATGATTTATGAAAGCTTAAGTAAGTTCTCAGATTTTACTCCTTACCTATCTTAGCTTTCTTCTCTCATCTTGCTCTAATTTATGTTTTGAAAGCAGATTTCCTCTCCTCCCCTTTAAAGATAGTTGTTATCGATTAATTGGGTTTTGGGAACCAATGAGTTTGGCAAATTGAAGTGTTAGCTGCCCTCTACAAGGTTTTGAAGCTTCCGAAGTTGAAGATTTCAATTAGGAGGCTTGGATGCGAAATCTGGACAGCGAGCCTTCGATTTCTGGACAGCAAGCTCAAAGGTTCTAAATAGGGTAGAAAATGAGAGGTTAATCAATTAAAACTTGTGGGCATAAAAGGGTAAGATGTGATACTAGTTAGCTAAGTATCTAACACTTATTTCGCTAGTTTAACTTTGCTCTCGAGTAGTGTTAGACTTGTTGTAGTGTGCTGAAATTTTTATCTTCTCACATTATTACTCGTTCATTCAATACGGGTTAATGGCATTGAGAAGTTGAGCTTGGTTTGGAGTTTCCTTGCGGTTTTGGAGCTTCTTTGGAAACATTTAAAGTTTGTTTACTTGCTGTTCTTGGCTTTCGGTTAGGGTGATATCTCATTCCCCGAATCGTTAGCTTTTCGCTTTCATCAACTTCTAGTATTAGTGCTTTGGTTTCTAACCTAAATTTCTTGAAGCGAGGATGGTGGAGGTACTCGCAGTGGCCGTGGTCGTGACTGGTTTGGATGAGGAGCTCCCGCCTCCTCAGACCATGGTGAGTCCTTCTTGGTCAGCGCAACCGTTGAGAGGACGGAGGTCTGCTGGATGTTATTGCGCGCAACACCTCTGCCCTTGCCGGAGCCTCGGGATCCGGGCGGGCGGACATCGATCTCGTGGGGTTTGGTTGAGTTTCTTCGCACTCGGCCCCCGTTTCAGTCGAGGACCCATTGGGCGCGGATGGACCGGCTGCGTCGGAGTTGGCGTAAGCTTCGGCGTTGCTCGATGCTGGACCGGGACGGGGCACTCTTTGCCTCCCATCGGTGCGAGGCGGCACTCTCTGGTGGGAGAACTTCTTGGCCATGCAGCCGCCGGCCACTGCTGTCTCTTGGGATGAGTTTGGACGGCGTTCGTCGAGCTCACATCCTGCCGGCTTGATGAAGTGAAGAAGAAGGAGTTTCGCACTCAAGCAAGGCGTAAGTCGGTGATGGAGTACATGCGAGTTCAACCACTTGGCTCGTTATGCTCCATCCGAGGTGGCCCCGATGAGGCCAGCGGGAGAAGTTCATGGAGGGCTTATGCGAGGCTGCAAGACAAGCTCTCCATTGTGGACTTTCTTGACTTTCGGGCCTTGGTGGACAAGGCCATTGTTGCTGAACACAAAGCGAAAGCTGGCGAGTCCATAGCGCAAGTGGGAGGCCCGATGTCCGCGCAGTCGGCTCTCTCGTCCCCATGTCGGGCCTACCCGGGGCCGTTACGTGGCTTCACTACCACCGAGGCCACGGCACCGGCTCCTAGCCCTCCGCGGGCGTGCCCCGATCACGTGCGCTGCGAACCGGCGAGTGGCCCCGCAATCCGGTGCCGGGTCACTTGCTATTCATGCAACGAAGGGCATTATGCCAATAGTTGCCCTAACAGATGTGAGCGGCCCCTCGTCCTAATGGAGGGGCGGGCGGGAGGTGGTCCTCCCGAGATCGAAGGTTGTCCCGCTACCCAAGGCGTGGGTAGTGGCGCGTCAACCTCATCTCCGCGGAGGAGGCACGGGAGGCACCGGCGTCGTGTTGGGTACCCTTTCGGTTAACTCTTTCCCTTCTGATTTTGTTTGATTGAGCGCATCTCATTCGTTTGTTTACGAGTCTTTTCTTTGTGGTGGGGGTCTTGATTTACTCCATTGTTGGTTCCATTGCTCATTCGCTCTCCGGTTGGAGTTGAGAGCGAGTCCGAGTGTAGGGATGTCCTGTGGAGATAGAGGGTAGGATTCTTAGCAAACCTTATCCTCCTTCGATCGGCGAGCTTAGATGTAATCCTAGGCATGGATTGGTTGTCTCGGCACATGGGACAAATTGATTGCGCTAGGAGGCTCATCTACCTTACGATCCTTACGGCGGCGAGTTCGCTTTTAGCGCGTGCTGCAGGTCGCGCATCTCTTCGCGCTCGGCGAAGCCGCTCTAGATATTAGTGAAGTCGGTGGTATGTGACTTTGTTGATATCTTCCCGGCGACCTTCGAGGATGCCACGATTCGAGACCTCGAGTTTGTCATTGAGTTGGTTCCGTGCACGCCCGATTTGAAGAGGCCTTCGGATGGACCCAATTGAGTTGGTGGAGTTGAAGAAGCGGTGGGTGAGCTTCAAGAGAAGGGTTTCATTCGCCTAGCTCATCTCCACGGGATGCTCGGCAATCTTTGTCGAAAAAGGACAAGGCGCTGCGCATGTGCGTTGATTACCGTCCACTTAATGAAGTAACGGTAAAGAACAAGTACCCTTTGCCCGTATCGGCGACCTCTTGATCAACTAAGCGGAGCTCGAGTCTTCTCCAAGATTGATTTGAGAGTGGGATATCATCAAGTTCGGATTCGACACGAGGATATCCCAAAGGCGCTTTTCTACTCGTTATGTCTTATGCGAGTATACCGTCATGTCATTCGGCAACCAATGCTCGGCCTTGTTCATGAACCTCATGAATTCGGTGTTCATGGAGTATTTGGATAGGTTCGTTGTGGTCTTCATCGATGATATCCTTATCTACTCCAAGAGCGATGAGGAAACACAGAGCATTTGAGGCTTGTGTTGGGCAAGCCGTGAGCACCATTTGTATGTGAAGTTCGGCAAGTGCGCGTGCAGTTGAAGGAAGTAGCCTTCTTAGGCCATGTTCTTTCAGCGGGAGGTGTAGCTGTGGATCTGGCAAGATCGGTGATACGCTTTCTGAGTCGACCCGCCGGTCACGAAGTTGGAGTTTTCTTGGTTTAGCGGGATATTATCGTCGCTTTATGAGAACTTCTCCAAGATAGCGAAGCCGATGGCGGAGTTGCTCAAGAAGGACAAGAAGTTCTCGTGGTCCGCTGATTGCGAGAAAGTTTCCAAGCGCAAGAAGCGATTGACCACCGCTCCGTTCTTGTTCTCCGGATGTCCGTGAGCTTCGATATCTTTTGTGACGCTTCTCGTCGAGGCCTCGGTTGTGTCCTTATGCAAGAAGGCAAGGTAGTGGCCTATGCATCAAGGCAATTGAGACCTCATGAACTCAACTATCCTACCCATGACTTGGAGTTGGCCGCTGTGATCCATGCACTTAAGATTTGGCGACATTACCTAATCGGTGTCGTTGTGAAGTGTATTCGGATCACAAAAGCCTAAAGTATTTGTTCACCCAACGGATCTGAACCTCAGGCAAAGGAGATGGTTGGAGTTGATCAAGGACTATGACATGGGTATTCACTACCATCCGGGCAAGGCCAATGTCGTTGCGGACGCGCTTAGTCGCAAAGCGCATTGCAATGCATTGTTGCTTCAGGAGCATCAGCCCCCCTCCTGGAGGAGTTTCAGCGTCTCAACTTGGGTTTGGTTGAGCACGGTTCCCTTCTTTGCCTTGGTCGTCTGACCAACCTTGGTGGATCGGATCAAGTCCGCTCAGCAGTCAGACGTTGGAGTGAACCGCATCAAGGAAAATGTCAAGAATGGAACAGCCAAGTGCTTCTCTGAAGATGAGCTTGGTGTTGTGCGGTTCGGGCAACGCCTTGTAGTTCCAAAGGACATGGAGTTGCGGGATTTGATCCTCCGCGAAGCCCACGATTCTCCGTTATCCATTCATCCTGGGGCCACGAAGATGTATCAAGATCTCCACCAGAGGTTCTGGTGGACCCGAATGAAGAGGGAGATCGCAAGGTTCGTTCGAGTGCGACATGTGTCGTCGCGTCAAGGCCGAGCATCGGCGCCTGTGGATTGCTTGAGCCCTTGTCCATTCCGGAGTGGAAGTGGGATTCGGTCGGGATAGATTTTATCACTGGCCTACCTAGATCACCGAGGGGCAATGATGCCATTTGGGTTATCATTGACCGGTTGCGAAAGTGGCGCACTTTCTTCCGATCAAGACCAAGATTCGCACGGTCACCTTGCGGAGCTCTATATCGCGAGGATCACGAGCTTGCATGGGGTGCGAAGACGATCATTTCGATCGTGGTTCCATCTTCACTTCGATTCGGCATAGCTTGCAGAAGCTATGGGAACTCGTCTTTCTTCGGCCTGACATATCACCCCAAGCGGATGGTCGGGCCGAGGCGGTCAACCAAGTTTTGGAGGACATGCTTGCGAGCTTGTGTCCTTTCCTTTGGGAAGCATTGGGAGAAGTGCTTGCCATTCGCGAGTTTTCTTACAACAACGGTTTCAAGCGGTCGGCATGGCACCATTCGAGGCCTTATACGGGAGAAAGTGTAGAACCCCGTTGAACTGGTCTGAGACCGGTGAGAGACCTTTCTGTGGCCCGGACTCGATCAATGAAGCCGAGAGTCAAGTCTAGCTCATTCGTGATCGCTTACGCACAGGTCAATCCAGGCAAAAGAGCTATGCGGATCGCCGTCGTCGTGAGTTGAGCTTTGATCCCAATGACTTTGTTTATCTCAAGGTTTCTCCTCTGAAGGGTCACCAGCGTTTCGGTGCCAAGGGCAAGTTAGCTCCTCGATATGTCGGTCCCTACCGTATTATCGAGAAGAAGGAGCTGTTGCCTACAAGTTGGAGTTACTGCTGCACTTGCGGGGGTACATGACGTGTTCCATGTGTCCCAGCTAAAGAAGTGCCTCCGTGTTCCAACAGAGGAAGCTCCGTTGGAGACTCTTGATGTTCAGGAAGATTTGACCTATCGCGAGCACCCTGTTCGCATACTCGAGGAGGCTGAGCGAAGAACAAGGAATAAGACCATCAAGTTCCTTAAAGTTCAGTGGTCAAACCATTCCGAGGATGAGGCTACTTGGGAGCGAGAAGATCGTCTCCGTGCAGACTACCCCTCTTTCTTTTCCGAGTAAACCAAATCTCGGGACGAGATTTTTGTAAGGGGGGGAGGTTTGTAACATCCCCATTTTGGCTTGTGTTTCAAATGTAAGAAATTGAGGGTAAATTAAAACTTTTCTTACATCCTTGTGCTTTTGAACTTTTCTGAAAATTCTTGTAAAAGAATTTTGGAAAATTCAAAATCAAAAGCCTCATTTATCAAGTCAACAACCTCCTTGGTCAAATCTTTTGTTAAACCCTTGGTGATAATTTTCCCTGGGTTCTAGGGTTGCTTGGTAACACCTCTGAATTATTTCATAATTTTTGGAAATTATTTGAAATATTTTAGAGACAAGTCAAACCTTGGTCAAACCTTTCAATTAGCCTTCTGGAATTTCTTGAGAAAATCCCAGTGCACAAAAATCTCTGGAAATTTTATGGAAGGTTAATCCTTAAGTCAGGAAGCTCCAGTTAAAATTTCATAAATTTCGGAGTTGATTTGATGCCTCAATTAAATCCCCAAAGATTCAGCTTTAAAATCAAAACCCTAACTGGCTTACACTGTTCCTCAGGCGCGAGTCGGGCTCGGGCTCGAGTCAATTGACTCGGCTGAACCAACTAACCGCACCGAGTGGCTCGCGAGGCGCGCTGGCGATGGGGACCGTTGGATCTCCATCGAACGGCTCGCATCCGTGTAGGCATTCAGACCCCTCCGATTGCCCTCTGATTCTCGGTCGTTGGATCAAAATCGGACGCCGTTCCGTCATCTCCTTCCTCGCTCCGCTTCGCGCGTGTGCTGCGCCATGGCGGCGCGAGAGGGAGACAGCGATGCGCCTCGTCACCTCCGTCTTCGTCAACGGCTCTCTGCAGGCGCATTAAATTCCCGTCACTCCACCGCCCCGATTAGTCGTCGTCTCAACTGCTCCCGTCGCTCACGGCGACCATAGCGGCGATGAGAACCCGAGGCGACCAACGGTGCCCTCCTCGCTCCGTCCAGCCTACTTAAGCTCCCGCTTCCTCCCGAGCATCTTTTCACCATCCTCACCTCTTGGTTACCTTCTCGAGCTCGGCGAGTTCGAGCGCCCAAAGACTCATCTCGCCATTGCCGGCGCGGAGCTTTGGCGCCAGCGGTGTTCTAGTGGCTCTCTTGCTCCCCTCGTTCCCTCACCTTCGCCTCTTCACGTGAGTTTAACCCCACTCCATTTCAGTTCCGTCGGGAGGAGCTGCTGAAATCGGAGTTTTCCCAAATTTGCCGCAAATCTCCATCTTCTTCCCGCACCAGTAAGACTCCCATTTCCCAATCCATTCCTCCGGAGCTTCTGCGTGGTATTGCGAAGCTCATGGTACCACCGGTGTTGCTAGTTTGGCCAGTCGGCCCCTCGCGTTGAGGCATCCCGCGCGCCGGCCGATCCTCGTCGCGGGCTGCTCCGTTCATCCTCCGTCCACCCCAACCCGTCATCATCTTGATGAACCCTGGTGAGCCTAAGCTCTTCCCGTTTAGCTTTTCTTGCACCGTGGCGTGGTCCCCTGTTTGGTCGCGCCGCGCCGCCGTTAGCCTCGGCTCGCCGCGGCTACCGTATGGACTCGGTTGGTCGCGTTAAGTGCATAGGACCCGTCATAGCTTTTGCACCCGTCCATTTGCGCGTAGCTTAGCCATGTCATCGTTTCGTTTCGGCGTAGCACTCCCTCGCCTCTCGCCGCGTGCGCGCGTCGGTCGCCATTGGCCTCGCCGCGGTGCCATCCGGTGCGCAATAGCGGTAGGTTTCCGTTTAGCTCCTTCGGGCCTCGCCACGAGCTCCTCGCGGCGACACGCGGCGAGCTCGAGTTTTGCTCGGCTCTGTTGTCGGACGGAGCTCGGTCGGGGCGGCGTGGCTCATTAGTGGTCGTCCGATCTAGAGATCTACGGCCTCGGCTCCCACGTCGCGCCCTCTTCTGCGCTCGGTGCGTGTCGCTCGGATTCAACCGGGGCGTCCGATCTGAGATCGGCGGCTCTCAATCGTCCACGTCTCGGTGTTAGGAAAATCCCGAAAATGCTAAGTCCAAAAACTGAAGAACTTTAGAGTCTTGTCATTTTTGTATCTCTGTAACTATAGATCCAAATTAGATGATTCCAATTTTGTTAGCTTCCTTATACCTTGAACTTAAATATAAAAATAATGGTAGACCACGATCAACCCTGGAAAACCGTTTTCAAAAATAGTAAACAAGTGAACTTAGTACTTTTTTTCAGAACTTTTAGCAAACTTGTAAAATGCATATCTTTTTATCTACAGCTCTTTTTTTGTATGAATCCAATTGGATTAGCTTCCACTGCTAGTTTATTTGCTAGGAAAATTGGTTTCACAAATTTTACTGTTTTTAAAAATCATAAGGATCATATTTTAGTTTAATACCCTAAACAATTTAGACAAATCATAACTCTTTCAATATAACTCCAAATGACCCAAAAATTTACATGTAACCTTATAATACCAGTATCTAACTACCATAAAAATTTCAGCTTCCAAATTACTCTAGGAAATATTTTATGAACAGTACTAATTAAGGGTAGCATTTTGGCCAAAAATGAGTATTTAGATCATATCTTTTTCTTCACTAATCCTTTTTAGTTAGTTCTTGTTCCTAAGGTTAGATAGGACCTTAGACTACCTTGTGTATAAATTTTGTTGCATTTGGATAAATTTTGCTTGCTCTTTTGTTTAAGTGTTGCTCGTCTTATTGGTTGTTCTCGCTTCTTTTTGCTTTTCGCTAGGCCGACATTTGCGTTAACCCGAGAACGATCCTCCACAGCAGTTTGAGCAACGACAAGCGGGCAAAGTAGTTTGATCATTTCCCATTTGATCCCATTACTTTTAAAGTCTAATATTTTGTTTAACTTCTATGTATGCATTGCTAATTTGTTGTTACATTGATTAGTTAATCCTCTAGTTGCATAATCTGTAGGTAAATAATTATCCTCTACTACCTGAGCCTAGGTTATTTGCTGTGATTAGAGTTCGTTGGATGAGCTCTTGTCACTTAGTAGATTTTCGAATAAATATTGCTTAGCCATGCCTAGTATCGGTAGTATTGGGCGATCATCGACTTAGTCGGTGATCTTGATCACACAAATGCTATTATTATTCCATTATGTCCAACCCTTGTGTTTTACCATTTTGCAAATCAAAAACAGAAAACAAAAATTATATCTTGGCTTGGGAACAATGGTATGTTGGGTGATCTGTCGGGTGTGATTGGAATGGTGCCTAAGTCCCTAAGGACCGAGTTACTTGTGCCATTGATCCAAGCAATTGTTGCGTGCTAACCACGCGAGGATATGGAACCTCTCTTGACTAAGTACTTTGGGAGGTGTTAATTATGAGTGGTCGGTGGGTGTGTTGAAAGCGTGTGTGTGTGTTGTGGTGTTTGGAGGAGCATTAGCGGACCGGTTAGGTCATCTAATGTGTCTTTCTCCGTGGGTTGCGGATCTTAATTAGCATCGTCCATTGGAAATCGTCTTGTTAGACTTAGCCATGCCCGCATACCAAAGGAAGTGTGCTAACCGTGGTGGTGGAAAGGCGGTCTATCGTGTGGGTACATTGGTACACCTGCGAGGTTAAAACTATTCAAATAGCCTCGTCCTCGGTTATGGACACGCTTGGTTATTTCCCACAAGAACTAGACTACAACCTTTTAAAAACTTAAACTTGACATGGGTGGTATGAAGGGTACTTCATGCTATTGTTGTGGTGACTATGGGTTAGTCACTTCTAGGTTGGTGTTGTCATCTATCTATTGTTATAATTGTCTCTCTTTTATTTGAACAATAAAAGTTAATTGCAAACTTGCTTTGAATCTATTACCTTATTGCAAATGAAAACTTGCTTTATCTTTGCAAATAAGTCGAGCCTCATCCACTTAAATAAAGCTTGCATGTAGTTAATTATAGTTCTGTTATCTCACACGTCGGTCTTGCAGTACAAAAACAATTTTTGTACTCATACGCTTTGCTTAATATTAATTGTTGCAGAGGAAGAAGGTGAGCCCCAAGGGCCTCACTTTTGTGAGTGTGTTCTTGTGTTGTTTGGGACGATTAGCTTGGCGGTCGGTTGGTTGCCTTGTGGGTAAAGCACACCGATTGGCTTTTGTTTATCGCCATCTTATGGCCATTTTGCTTCCATTGTTTAAATTAGTTACTTATGTGTTATTTGGCGATCGGCCTCTCTTTGTAATAACCCTCTTTATATTATCTATGTCTTTCGGTTGTTGCTTTTGCTTGGCTCTATGTGTATGAATGAAATTGATGCATGATTTTGTAGCGAGGTGTGTATACTGCAGTGCAGGAAGTATACATATCTCGAGGCTTGGTTTATTTGATTTGTACTGTTAGGACCAAGTGGATGGTTAAACAGTACAAGCCGAATAAACCGGGGTCCTCACATTAACAATTACAGTGTTTGCTAATTCTCGTCAGAATTCTGGACAGCAGAAACCAAAACGAACATAACCTTTGATCCGTACGTCGGAATTTAGTGTTCTTGGCGGCCACCGAAAGCTAAGAATAATAACTACATTACTGTAGTGTAACACCCCAACTCTCAAAGAGCCTGGAATGCTACTGGAATTATACTATTCTATCACAAACTACCAATTTTTGGCAGAATCTTCTTTGTTTAAACAGCTATACTGAGAGTTCAACAATAAAACATGACCTTTAACAATATTTCTCATAATCAAGTCTACTCATTCATGCATGATAATAAAATGAACATACCAAGACTGGCAACCTCATTATTACAAATAATCAGATACTCAAACCAAAACCATATATGGTGATAACCAAACAGTTTATTTATTTCTAAATTGGTGCTAAGTGGCAAACGCCTTAATTGTGTGAGGTAGTGAGTGCAACAACTTCTATTCCCTCCCATGCATGTCGTTCCTGCCTCTGGTACCTAAAACACATTAAAGCAAGGGTGAGCCTAAAGACTCAGCAAGTATCAACAAGGCCATAAACAAGAACACAAACATAGCATCGATGATCCTCAATTAACATCACACTAAACATAGCCATTTAACTTATGATATGCAACCAATGCAATGCTCCTTTGAACTTTATCTCTTTTTGCATTTTACCGGTAATGCGGGGTATACAACCGTCGCTGTATACCCTTGCCTGTGCCCTCTGGCACAGGGACCAATAGCCTATACACCACATGTATAGGGACCTTTGCCCATCATCTTAATGATGGGGACCTCTTTGTTCATTAGCCTACATTCCACGAATGTGGGGACCTCAAGCCCGTCATCTACATGACGGGGACCTCAACTGTATGTGCTTGGTCGCCACGTGACCAAGGCACCTGCATGCTCTCAACATGCATATGCACCATGATAACATTTTCATATGCAGGAATACAACATATTCTCATTAGCACGGAAGCAATAACAACATGCGGAAGAACCTTTAACCATAACTAGCAGTCATCAAAATAAACAATAACTCATCTCATAAACAGGCATGCATGGCTATACGATCAAGATAAACCACAATCATATTATGAAAGCATACATATATTATAGCGAATACTTGCCTCAACCGTGCGAGAACGGTGGACGCGACGAGGTGCTGCCCTGGGACCACGCTCCCACCGAATTTTAAGATAACCCAATCTAAGACCAACATACTGAACCAAGAGCATAAGAACAACACAAATGAACTTGCTAAACTCCCAAGTGTTTCCCAACTTCCAATTTCTAGCGATCGATTTGGCGCTGCATGAGACAGTCAACTTCCAAAATACATAACTTTCTGCTCAGAATCCAAATAAGATGATCTTAGACTTTCTGAAAAGGTAATTAAATTACCTAAATAAACCCAGCTGGGAGCCCTTTTGATTCTTCCATTTACTTCCCTACCAAGCCAATCTACGAACATCGAATTCACGTCGGGTTCTCTGGACAGTGCACTAAAACCACCATAACGTTTGCTACGAAAGTCCGAATCTTGCGTTATTTATCTCTCTGAAAAGGTATAGAAATTACCCACATTTTTTTGTTATATTGACATCCTCTGATTTCGTTTTTAACTAATAGATTAATTCAGATTTATACAGACTGTCCCAATACTGACAGATCAGCAGGACAACAATACTAAAAAATTCATAACTTTCTAACCGTTAATCGGATTTGAGCGTTCTTAGCGGCCAATGAAAGCTAAGAACAAGAACTACATATCTCTAGGAGACCAAAACTCCTAATTCGGCCTCTAAACACATGAAACTGGCCACACAACATTCTGGACAGAATTGAACATTGAACAAAATTAATCCGATCCAATCGATCTAATAACAATCGCCTCTGATGACTATCACACATCACAAGAAACCCGTCGTTACCCTTGACGATGTCTTTGACGCTGACAATGAACAGGCCCAAGAAGATCCTCCTTCTCCTCTCTTCCTTCTCTTCTCCCTTTTCTTCTCCCTTCTCTTCTTTTCCCCTTCTTCTTCCTCCTTGGCCGGCTGCAATGGGGCTTCCTCTTCCCTTTGGCCAGCAGAAATGGGGGTGGAGGGGAGGTAGGGAGGAGGAGGTTGGGGCACCGGTTGGAGGAGGGGAGGGGTGAGGGAGGTGGCGGCCACAATGGGGGGAGGTGGGGAGTGGAGGGAGGGAGATGGGGAGGCGGCTAGGGTTTGGGGAGGGGTGGCGCCTCCCCCTATGGCCGGCCTGCCCATATGGGCCAAGGCCCAGGGCCCGAGTTGCCAACTAAATGCGAAAAACCCCCTCTCATTTCCTGATTTGGTGGTTTTCTAAAAGAACCCTTCTCCCAACTACTTATTCTCTCCCGGTTAAATCCTTTCGAATATATTTTGGGGTATTACATTTAGGAGATGGACCTCTCAAATTCGGCCTCTAAGATCACGAAACAGGCCTTGCAACATTCTGGACAGAACTAACTTTCTAATCGCAGCATTTCGATCTAATCAATTATGATCCAAATCACATCTACCACTAATCAAACGATGAGGATCGGCATTCATTACCCTTGCAGCAACCAGGAAGATGATTGTTGATCCGCAAAGATGTTCCCCTCCTTCTTGATCAGCCAATTCCACGAAACACCACTCCTACCTTCGCGAGAAGCCGACAACGGGGAGATCGGCACCAAGGGACGGCTCCAGGAGGTGGGGGTGCTGCACTAGGGGCTTGGGGCGGCAGTAATGGAGGTGGAGAAGGGGCTGCAACTAGCAGGGGGAGGCGCAAGATGGAGGGGGAGGGGAGAGGATGGAGGCGGCGGCCAAGGTGGGGAGGAGAGGGGGAGGGGCGGCTAGGGTTTTGGGGGAGGGTGGCACCTCCCCCCTATGGCCGGCCAGGCCTCATGGGCGAAGGCCCAGGCCCAGGTTACCAGGAAAATGCAGAAAACCCCCTCTATTCTCCTGATTAAATATTTTTTTCAAAAGAAACCTTCTACCGATTAATTATTCTCTCCCGAAAATTATTTCTAGCACTACCGGAGAATTACATTAATTCTCTCTCAATTTTTATTGCACTCTCAAATGAAAGTCGGAATCTAAACGCCGATCTATACGAAGGAAAACTGTGACTGAGATACTTAATAACGGTAACACGTACCTGTTGCGAACAAAACTGGATACCGCTCGCACAGGAGAGACTCCAGCTCCCAAGTCGTTTTTCGCTTACACTGACGCGACCAATGGCACCTCGACGGATACCAACGTCTTATGCCTCAACGCTCGTTTCCATCTCTCCAGCATACGTACCGGACAAGACTCGGATATGAGGTCTTATTCGCTGGACCACCAATCTAATGAAACCTCAAAACTCCGTATTTCCCAGGTGCCCACTCAGCACCAGAACAACCCAGACAATGCGTACTCCGCGTATGGACCCGTGGCGGTCCTAGCGATACGCCAACCTCTTAATCCTCGCAATTGTCGAGAACAAACCAAAGTATTTTGGGTTAACCATCCCTTTGGTACCAATCCACACAACATGCGCATAGCACACGGAACTCTTGTTCCACCTCTCAATCGAACTCTTCACCAAAACAAGGATCACCTCCTTTAACGAGAGACACAACAGAATTTGCTTTGAACAACTCTATTACAAACAGAGTCAACTGAAAGTAAGGATTCCCGTCGCAACCACACAATGCCCACTCGGTACTAAAAGAGTCAAATCCAGAATCGAAGATTTAGCACGAAAAAAAAACTGTCCACTTTCCAGGTGGGCGGTTTGCGACTTAAACGTCACAAAAGCCAAAGGACAAATCATTCGAATAACCAAATCAATCATTTTTTTTTCTGAACTGATCAGAACCACACATGCTAACATAAAGCAAAACTCAATTTGCGGAAGACATCAGTCAACAACACACAACTCAAACGAGAATCAAGAAAACGCTTCACTACCGGAGAAAACGTCCTTTTTCTCAGTTTCTCATTTAGGAATAAAATTTCTATCAAAACTTGGAATTCGAACTCATCGCATACCACACGAGCTCAACCCTCTTAATTTAACCCCCTCAAGTTAGGCTTAATCCGAAATACATCATCCATACCTTTGTGGAGAGACTCTATTGATTCGACTAAACATACTCTAGCAAACTTTTGTGCCGATGGAAATACTTTGACAGATGACTCTCAATACATCTCAAAATAGCCCTCTCAAACAACCACATCACCTCAATCTTTTCATAATAAACAACTCGGAATCCTCGGCACACGCGTTCATATAGTTCATCAAAAGGGTTCTATCAATGATCATCCCATTGTTCGGAATCCACCCTTATTCTACTTTCTCTACACATAATCATTGGGCGACCAAAGTCCTAGCATAAAAAAAATACGAAGCCCAAAATTAAACTCCAAGACTCCTACCATGAACTTCTCATATGGAAGATAGGGGAAACCTCAAATTAAATCCCTAAAATTCTCACAATCCAAACATACTTGCGCATTGACATGAACACAAAAACCTTTCTTTGACCCAATTATCTTTAAAGATTCAAGCTCTTAGAGAGTTACTTACTACATCCAAGTCATTTCTAATAATAATCCAACAATCTCGGCTACCTCATTAATCGCTTTAACGATCAGATTACTTCGCCAATATTACTCTCATTACAACACCATCATATTTCATCTGCACAACCGTAATACATCAATTAAGATTCCCATCCTTTCAAAAATTCTAATGTTCCACCCGAATTGAACAAAGGATCTTGGATCACAAATCTCCATAGGTTCTAATGGTTGCAACAACACAATCAGTTTAGCCTCAAAGGCAAACATTCTATATAAATAAAATTCTCTCCAAGAATTATACACGAAATCAGTTCATCCTCCAATGCTCATCGAATAACTTACAACCCAAGGTCTCCCAATCACATTGAATAACACGTCGAAAAAGAAACCCTGTGAAACGAGTCGGTGGATCCTTCCTCAAAAGAAAAAGGCAAAAGAAGACATTTACTGCCCGAAGTAAACATAGGACCAAGGGAAAAAGTCGCTTAGGCAAAGGACTCAGAAAACATCAGAGGGAGTCAACAGATGAGGGCTCAAGTCCTGTTGTAAGCAAAAACCAAATCAAGAATGAGATGAAGGTATCGCCCTTTGAAAATTGGTAAACTCTTATGGAACAATTGCATAAGGTTTAAGCACACTCAAATAAACTGCAAGTTGTGAAACATGACTTAAATCTCAAATACTTTTACTTCACTCCTTCCTTTAACAAGGAAAGTTATTTTCTGTGATTACTACATCACTTTGTCAGCTTAAACAAGATAATCTCTTAAGACCCAAATCACAAGAACCACTTAAGAACCAATAAAACCTTTCAACATGTCACTTTGCTCGAAACAAACTCAATTACCACATAACTCATGATGTCCAAAAGATAACAAACGCAAAACTCGAGACACTTTCACTAAAACCATATCATGCAAACGATCAATTTCTTTTACTTATAAATCATTCAACATTATCATCACAACCACAGTCTGACAATCACACTAATCAACGAAATAATATGCTATTAGCAAGAATCATCATAACCTCTTATCACTTCATGAAATTTTGAAAAGAAACACAATGAATTACTTCATTATGTCTCTAAAATCTAAATATGATTGCATATACTTGATCTAGGGAAAGCCTAGTGCAAAAACCTCATAATTGAAACAAACTCTTTCATCCATGACAATCTCACCAATGTACACCAATAGAACATGACAATCTCACCAATGTACACCAATAGAAACCTCTAATTAGCTTTCATCCATTTAACTCTTACTGACACCCGACGCCAAGGTGGTACACACTAAATGCTCTCTAGCCACACATGGCACAATCATGATCCTATCTCTGATTGCAAACTCAACAATAGATATAATGATAGATTCAACATTCTACCTTATGTTCAGAAATTAGAATGAAATGTCTTAAACTTCAATATTATAGGATGCATCAGACAAGGTTTCACAAAGCGATACATCATCGCTCATCTAGTCATTTAAACATGTTTCAATAATTTTTGGCATGGCAAAAATTAGGTAAAGCTATCATTCGAATAAGATCATCAATATCCAAATAGAAGACAGATTCAAGATGAATATTTATCAAGGCAACATTCGAACACATCCTTAACATAACCATCACTAGCGGTTAGAATAACCGAAAGAGGACCTAGATTCCAATCCATCTAACAAATTTAACAGATTACTCGATCGTAAGGATCAAACCGGTTCATCAACATTTCCACACTTCTTAATAACAATGGGTCCTTGAACAGTATGAACAAACTCTTATCTAAAATTCATTAGTTTACACTTACCCCAACACCCCAACGTTTAACTACACAATTTTACTCCAATTGAACTACATTCCATGAGAAAACTATAATGGGCAACAATACTAAAATTTACATAAATTTTGCTCTGAAATTCATAAAAATGTAAACTTATGCTTGTTTGAATGGTAACAAGATTATCTACAACAACCTAGTTGATGGAAAACCCAAATTCTGAATATACCAAGCCCCAAAAGACCGATGAGTATCCTCTGTCAAAACTGCCCAACACTTCTGGGCAGCGGCACGAAAATGGACATAACTTCTAATTGGCTAAACCACACTTAGAGTTATTTATCAATATCAAAGATAAGACCCAGGCCTACAAAAACCTAGTGGGGTGAAAGCCCTGAATTTGCCATTAACTTGATCATAAATTAAAAAGCAATTCGATAATTCATTCTCGTCAGGGTTTTGGATAGTCAATTTAAAACGTGCATAACTTTTGTTCTACAAATCCAAATGGGGTGTTATTTAACAATCTTGAAAGCTAATGAGATCACGTACAAAATTTGTTATGGGAAAGACTTAGTTGGGCAAAGTTCAGATTTTTCTCTAATAAAATTTGGCCCACGGCTCAAAATCATCCTCTAACTAGGTCAAATGTTAACAATTACAGTGTTTGCTAATTCTCGTAAGAATTCGGACAACTGAAACTAAAACGAACATAACTTTTGTTCCGTGCTACAGTAACATCGAATTTAGTGTTCTTGGCGATATACGGGATATTACAACTTGATCATAAATTAAAAAGCTAAGAACAATACCTACATTACTCTAGGAGATGGACCTCTCAAATTCGGCTGTAAGATCACGAAACAGGCCACGCAACATTCTCACAAAACAGGCCACGCAACATTCTGGACAGAACTAACTTTCTAATCGCAGCATTTCGATCTAATCAATTATGATCCAAATCACATCTACCACTAATCAAACGATGAGGATCAGCATTCATTACCATTGCAGCAACCAGGAAGACGATGGTTGATCCGCGAAGATGTTCCCCTCCTTGATCAGCCAATTCCACGAAACACCACTCCTACCTTCGCGAGAAGCCGACAACAGGGAGATCGGCACCAAGGGACGGCTCCAGGAGGTGGGGGTGCTGCACTAGGGGCTTGGGGTGGCAGCAATGGAGGTGGAGAAGGGGCTGCAACCAGCAGGGTGATGCGCAAGATGGAGGGGGAGGGGAGAGGAGGGAGGCGGCGGCCAAGGTGGGGAGGAGAGGGGGAGGGGTGGCTAGGGTTTTGGGGCAGGGTGGCACCTCCCCCCTATGGCTGGCTAGGCCTCCCAGGCCTAGGTTGCCGGGAAAACGCAGAAAACCCCCTCTATTCTCTTGATTAAACATTTTTTCAAAAGAAACCTTCTACCAATTAATTATTCTCTCTCGAAAATTATTTCTAGCACTATCGGAGAATGTAACATCCTGAAATTGGACTTATTTTAAAAAATATGAAAATGTGATCTTTTTAAAACTTTTTGATGGGTTTTACTAACAATTGCTTTTCTGGATTTTATTACAAGCTTTTTGGTATAATAAAGAAATGTGATAATCAAATTATGGAAATACAAAACTAATGAAAGATCAAATTGAAACAAAATAAGATAAACAAAAATCCAAAATAAATGTATTGATTATATAAACAAAGTGAGAACATATATATATAACATGTTGTTACAAACTTTTCTCAAATAGAATAATAACAATACATATAAACAGGATAAGCTTAACAGAATTTTAGAGAATTATCCAATCCACCTAAAATTCTGAAACAATTACATAAAAGCCTATAGTATGTCAGAAGCTGTCCCTAAATTTTTCATGATTTTTGGAACTGTATTTCTTGGTCAAATATTTACCTAATCTCTCGTGTCTTTTAGCAAAACTGAAAACCCCAAAAACCCTCCAACTTCCACGACCAGCAGGCCCACTCCCGTGCTTCTTCTTCCACAACACCAAACCAAAGCGCCACTCGGCCATGCACACCACGTGGCGCGGTGCCTCGCGCCAGCAAGCACCTCGTCGCCCCGTTTTGGCTAGCCGCCGTGGTTTCCAGCCCTTGCCCATCTCGGCGCAAAGCCGCTCGCCACGACGCCACCAAAGATGCAGCCACGCACCTTGCGCTGTGCCACTCCACCCGAGCTTGCCGCCCTTTTGCCCCGGCGAGGGCTTCTCGCGAATGCGAGCCCTCATCCCTATATAAGTCAAGCAATGGCTGCCTCTCCTCCTCTTCTTCACTTCCCGCTTCTCCTCTCCATTTTCACCCTCCTTGAGCTCCAAATCGAGCGAAGCCCGAATGACGAGCGCCGGCCATGTCCGAGCCGCCTCCGAGCTCCACGGCCGCAACGATGAGCTTCGGGCCTCATCTTCTTGTCCCTATAGCTCGCCTTGACATACTCATTCTATTCCTCATCTTCGTTATCTCTCTTTGCAGCCGGAGCTCCAGGAACACGGAGCATCTTCAACACGGCCGGCGGCATTCAGAGCTCGACTGCAACCTCAACTCTTCACTCCGGCCAAACCGGTGAGTCCCTTCTCTTGTAGACCGCGTCACCTTGTGTCCTTACTCCCTAGGATCAACAGCCCCAACATAATTTGCCCCCTAAACCGAAGAAACGCCATGCCATGGCCATCTTCCCCGTGCACGGTGAAAATCGTCACCGCCGGTGCCATTTTCTCTAGAGAGAGCTTCGGTCCAATTAGCTTCACCTAGAGCACCCCCACACCACCCAATAGTTTTCCCCACCACCCAATCTTCCTCTTCCTCACCCGGTTGCCTCCTCCACGGTGGCCTCCCCGCGCCGCCCACGGCTCTCATCGCCGGCCCTTCTCGGCGCCTCCCCTTCATCATCAACCACGCCGGCGTACTCCACTCACCCCAATGATGCTCATGCTTCCACCGATTTGGCCGCAACACCACCCGAGCGCCGCGGTCGCGTTTCACCCCACGGCCGGCGCCGCATGGCCTGCCGCGCCGCCACGGTGCATCCCCGCCACGCCAAGACCTCCTCTAGCCTCACGACCCCTAGCACTCCATTTTGGCCATAGACACTGCCTCGCCGCTGCCCAAATGCCGGCGACTTGTGCTGCCCCGAGCCGCCGAGCCTCTTCCCCTGTTACGCCTGCTTAGCCCCGTGTGTTACCTCTCGTGACTAAAAATGAAACCCTGAGTAAAACCAATCAAATGTTGTTGTAAAACATTAAGGGCTGTCAATTTTAATCAAGCAATTGAGTAAACAATTTGTGGTTTAAATTTGAAGGAAGATTAGTTGATGACACCTAGTTTGTAAAAACTTGCTTGATGAAGTTTACTGCTTAGTAATCTGAATATATATATATATATATATATATATTAGTTTTGTCAAAAGAGTAATAACATGACTAACTATAGTAGTTAGAGTTTAATTCAATTAGTCGGTTTGCAATTACTTAATGTAAATAGCCAAATCTGAAATTTGTTATCTCAAGGAAAGCCAAATATGAAATTTGTTATCTCAAGGAAGTAGCTAGTAACACTTAGCACTTTAGCTCGAGAACTGCCTGTTGTAGGATTCATGAACAGAGAAAGAGTTTGAATGAAAATAAAAAAATAAAAATAAAGTGACAGTAAGCTAATGATTTTGCCAACACAAGAAAGTAAAGTCTTTTGGAAAAATGTCAGTAGAGACTGCACAAGTTTAGCTAATTTGAAATTTCAGTTAGCAAGGAGTTGGGTTAGACAATACTGCAAATCTCTACTTAAAAGTTCATAATGTCTGGAAAACTTAAGACAATTGGAATAGTTAGGCTTATCAAGAGGACTAATGACCTTGCTAATACCAACAGTTAGAACTTTTATTGACTCAAAATATCCACTTAAACATTTATCTAACAACAGCACTTCTTTTCAGAAATAGTTAGTGCTGTCCGTTGATTGAGCAAAGAAAGTGTATGGAGACAAATGGATTTGGCAGTGATCTAATACTAGTACTCAGGAAGGCTATCGATTCAATTAGCTATTAGGCCACTAAAATAAATTAACCAATTGTGAATTTGATATTTGAAGGAAGTTCAGCCAGTAGCCCTTCAGTCCAGAAAGTTTGTTTGTTGCAAAGTAATTGACAGGGAAGATAATTTAAACTTGCTAGGAATGACAGTAAGCTAGCAGAGGCAAGCCCACTAGTGCTAATACCTCTTGAGACTGCTAGTTAAGGCCACTCAAATAAGTTAACAGGTTAAAGTTTGAGTTATAGGAGGCTTAGCTAGTATCCCTACAGCTCACGGTTTCTCCTCTGTAAAGATATATGAAACAAAAAGGAAAATCTGAATAGAATTAGATTTGACAGTGAGCTCATGAGATTGCTAATACCATTATTTAGAACTGTTGCTGATTCAGTTAGCCAATCTGAAGGAATGCATTCAGTGAGGAGTTTAGTTAAATATTACTCCCTGTAAGCAACCCTTTCCCAATGTTCGATGTCCGAACATGAATAGTACTGAATTTTTAAGAAGTGACAGTGAGCCGATACGATAAATTTTCCTAGTGCAAGTGAATGGAAATTTTGTGGAATTAGTTAGCTATTAGAGGTTGATCCAAGAGGAGAACACTAACTGAAAACAACCTTTGCAATTGGTTACTCACATAACCAACAGTGAACTTCCACTGAACAATTAAACACTAAAAATTGATAGTAAGCTGATTTAAAATGAACTAACTCCTCCTAATAGAATTGTTAAGTAAATGGATGATAATCATAAGAGGACCAGTGAGATAAAGCCATGACAAGTACCAAAAACAAATTAAATAGCAGGTATAATTACTAGCCATTAGCATTTAACCTAAAGAAGTAAAGCTAATCAGGAGTTAAGATGTTGAGACATGGTTATCTAAAGCAATAGTAACCTTAAGGCATGGTTTCAATAATAGCAATGATAGCACTAGGTCAATGAGGTAATAAAAGATGGTTAGGCATGAGTAATCATCAGCATATACTTAGAATACTTTCATAAGATCATGCTCCGAGTTGAAAATCAAATAAAGGTTGCTAATAACACTAATGTCTAGGATAAAATGAAGACCAACTAGAAATAGTGTTAGCCATGAAATCTTATACCTTTATTAAAATGTGACCATAAGCAGTCAAGGTGCTCTTAATAGAACAATAATAACAAGTCAATACAAACCCAAAACATTAATAGCTTTTATGAACTCGGAATCAAATGAATCTTTTTGCTAAAATCATTCTCTGTATGCAAAAATATTTGGATTTCCTTACTGTTGGATTTATTTCTCCAATTGTGCTTTGTTTTTGGTTCTTTCGAATAGACGCTGGAATACACAAGCAACATTATCGACGATCAAGCGACGTTACTCTCTGAACAATATAAGCAAGGCAAGCACCTCCTTTGATCATATTGATCCCAGTATTTTACTTATTGTACTTTGTTTTGCAAATCCTATTATTGCATGTGTGTATGTTCAATATTAAATTGCTATATTTGGGATGTTGGTAGCTGTAAATCCTAATTGCTGCATGAATTCTTTTGACATGTTGATATCCCTACTTTGTTAACATTAGGATATGGGTTAGACAATATATAATGTCAATTGAAAATTTTGAGTGTGAGCTATCGCACAAATGCTTACTAGAATGATAGAATTTTCTGAAAAAGGATGTATAAAGGACACTATGGTAAATGTGAAATTGGGAGATTTGTGAAAATGTCTAGAGGGGTGTACCTCTGTTATTTCGGTATTAAAACAAAATGCAAAAACTAGTTTTAGACGCGGGCGAGTTATATTATATTCTGAAAAAGTGGGAAAGGAACCTCACTAGTAGATAGGGGGAGATTCTCGCCCGGGTCAATTAAGGACCGAACACCGGTATATCCGACCTAAGCGTAAGCGTGCAACCATAGTGCCATTTATGGGGTGGCCTTAGCTAATTAAGTTGTCGAGAACTAGCCTTGCATGAGGGGTAGGCAGTAGACGTGCCGCATACCAAAGGAACGGTATGCCGACATAACGACGAATGCCTCGCTGGGACGGGAATACCTGGGCGAAGTGTGAAAAACGTAGCACCTAGACGGGTATGCTTGGGTTCAGTGAGGAACAACATTCGACGGGCTAAGTGCAAGGTTAGGGCTAGATGATGTAAAGGCTTCGACACGTGCTCTAGACTGCTTACCTTCGGTAGTGAGTGGTGGCATAGATATATGCCGAACACACTAGAGATTTCGTGTTCTGTGGGTAAAGTTGTACGCCTCTGTAGAGTGTAAATCTATTATAATAGCCGTGCTCGCGGTGATGAGCGTGCTAAGTGTTGTATTGTAACACCCTGGCTATCCAGAAGCCAAAATGTTACCTAAAGGATCTAACTTTCAACCATAAGCAAAGGAATTGAGACAACAGTCCATGATATAACAAAAGGACGGAAGATCACTCTAATATCATAAAAGCACCATAAAGTCTGATCCTACGTAAACCAAGTACCACAATGAAAATAAACATCCATAACCAGTAGAGGGACATCATCCACATGCCACCTCAAATATTACAATTTATCTCTAAACAAATGAAGAAATTCAACCAAGTTCTATTATTGAAACTGGATCATGGTGTTGTGTGTTTAGTGCATGTCTACTCCCTCCCAAACGAGTCATCATCAACGGTCACCTAAAACAAAGCAACAAAACAAGGGTGAGTCCGAGACTCAGCAAGTACAGCAAATAAACAAACATATTTCACATAGAAACATGACATTAAAGGATTATCTGAAAGAATGTACTGAAATACATGGATGCCATGAACTGGTTGGACTGCACTCACGCTTATACCGGTATAGCTGGTGACACACCCGTCGGTGTTCACCTAAGCCCGTATTTATCGAAATACGGGGATCCAAAATACCGTATGAAGAACGTTTCATACGGGTGTCCAAACTGCCCACATTGGAATGGTGGGACTTCACTTGCCCATACTGGAATTGATGGGACTTTAGACTCCACTCCCGTGGAGCTCCACTCCCGTGGACGGAACATGAACATGGATGCATGAATAAATCTATGAACAATGACTAACAATATTTCCACACATATGAAAGAGCATACGCAAAGAACATAAACATCGGAACCTCTTGAATATTATAATCTCCACTCCCGTGGATATTCCACTCCTGTGGAAGGCACATGAACATTGAAGCTTCTCACATAACAAACAAAACACAAAACTAATCATCGAGCATCCAGTGAAACAGATCACACAAAAGTCATTGTACTTGCCTTTTAACGATGCGGTGCGCTGGGAGGCAACGAAGAGGCCGCTTGCCTTGGCGCCTCACCCCCTACACCAAAGTTACTCAATAAGAACCAAGTCATCATGTCACTACTCGCATCGCCCTTAACTCATACCCCAACCCCAACACTTAAATGTAACTGCTGCTTGAAATAACCACACTCTAGCAGAAAGCCCTACTCGGACAGCAGCAGTAAAAGTAACACAACTTTGCTCTAAAACTCTAAAAGGGTGTTCTCAGGTTTGTTTGAAAGGTAATGAGGTTATCCACAACAACCTAGTTGGTGGAAATCCCGAATTTTATATGTATCAATCTCCAAAAGACCAACAAACACTTCCTGTTAGAATTACCGGCAAATTCTGGACAGCAGCACGGTAAACGCCATAACTTCTAATTGGATAAACCAAACTTTACGTTCTTTATCAATATCAAAAGGTAAGACCACGACCTACAATAACCTAGTTGGGTGAAACTCCTAAATTTGCCATTAACTTGAACAAATATTAAAAGACAATTCAATAACTCATTCACGTGAGGGTTCTGGACAGCCACATTAAAACGTGCATAACTTTTGTTCTACAAATCCAAATAGGGTGTTCTTTACCAATCCTAAAATCTAGTGCAATCGCGTACAAAAGTCGTTATGGGCAAGACTTCTGATTCATCTTCTATCTAAATTATAATTTAACATTTACAGAGACTGCTAATCCTCGTCAGAATCCTGGATAGCAGAAACTAAAACGACCATAACTTTTAACTCGTACATCGGAATCTAGTGTTCTTGGCGGCCACCGAAAGCTAAGAACAATACCTACATAACTCTAGGAGATGGACAACTCAAATTCGGCTTCTAAGAATGCGAAACAGACCACGCAACATTCTAGACAGATAGCGATGTACCGGCAGATTGACGATAGTTCTAATAAACGAATTCGTAAACACATCTAATACCAATTAAACAACGATGAAACCTCTTCGTTACCCTTGAAGAATTGTAGGAAGACGAAGAACTTTCCCCGTGAAGATGATCTCCTCCTCCTTCCTTCGCGTGACCGGGCAGCACCAAGGTTGATCCTCGCCGGCAGCAGAAGGTCTCACCGGAGGAGGGAACAATGGTTGAGAGAGGAGGTGCTACAGTACTATGCGCTACAGTACGGCGGCGCTACAGTACCACACGCTACAGTAAACATGATTAGGGTTAGGAAGGGGGAGGGTGGCATCCCCCTTTGGCCGGCCACCTATAAGGCCCACTTGGGCCAAGGCCCAGGCCCAAGTTGTCGGGGTTTTGCTTAAAATCCCCTCTCTTTCTTTCTAAAACATATTACGTTTAGCTCCCTCTCTTTTCTTGCTTTGATGCTTTTCTAAAGAAACCTTCCCCCCGATTAAATTAATCTCTACCGATTAAATTATTCTATCTCGATTAATTGCTTCTCTCGCTTTCGGAGTATTACATTCTCTCCTGGTTACATCCTTTCGAATATATTTTAGGGTATTACATTCTACCCCTTAAATGAACTCGACCCGAATTCTACTCACATCGCTCAAAACAACAACAACCACAATGAAAACCAATAACCAACAAGATGTACCCGACGTGAATATATCACCCACACGTATACCCAAGTCTATACCTCAACACTCTCTCTGACCTTCCCATGTACTCACTCAACACCAGAACATACATGACGTTACGTACTCGCGCACGGACTCGAGACAGTCCTGGCGATACGCCAACTAGCGAGAACAAGCCAAAGTATCTTGGGTTAAACTTCCCAAAGATACCGAACCACACGACATACACACAGAACACGCAACCATCGTTCCACCTTTCAAATGAACTCTTCACTGAAGCAAGGATCACCTCCTTTAACCAGAAGCACACCACAAAACTCTCTTTGAGCAAACTCTTGTACTAACAAAATCCATCTGAAAATGAAAGACTCACATCGCAACTATGCGTTACCCGCTCGGTATTGAAGAGTCAAATCCAGAAATATGAATTTCATCACATAAACCATTTCCATTTTCCAAGTGGCAGTTTGCGAATAAGCGTCACGAAATCCAAATAAGAAATCACTCGAAAGCCCAAATCCAATATTCCTTTATTCCATCTGAACTGGAAAGAATCACACACGCCAACGTAAATGCCGAGCTCGACTTACGATAAACAATGGCCAACAGCACAGAACTCAAACGAGAATCAGGAAAACGATTCACTTCTTGAAGAAGCACCAATTTAACAATTTCTCTTTTAGGACCAAAAATCTCCTTCAAACTTTGGTATTCCAAATCATCGCACAACAAACTAACTTATTACTCTTAACTTGGCGATCTCAACGCCAAACCCAAATCGAAACACCTTGTCTACACCTTTGGAGAGGGACTCTGATGATTTCACAAAACATTCTCTAACCAATTTCCTTTACTGACAGAATTCATTTGACAGATGGCACTCAGAAAGTAGCCCCAAATTAGATCTCTCACACAATCATATCACCTCAACCCTTTGAGAACAAACAACTCAGAATTCACATCACACACTCTCATGTACTACATCAGATGAGTGTTATCAACGATCATCCCACTATTCGCAATCCACCCTTATTCTACTTTCTCTACACATAATCTTTGGGCGACTCAAAGTTCTAGCATAACAATGCAAAGGCCACATTTAACCTCCAAGACTCTTGCAACGAACTTCTCATATTAAAGATAGGGAAATCCTCAGATTAAATGCCTAAAATTCCACAATTCCAACAACTCACTCATTAACATCATCATGAAAAAAAAATATTCCCTTGACCCGTTTACCTCTACAAAGTTTATAACTCTCAGAAGGTTACTCATTAAAGCCAAATCATTCTTGACATTAACTCAACATTTTCCATTATCCCATTAATTGACATGACGATTCAATTACTTTGTATTCCCACTCTCATTAAACCACATCATCAAGAATAACCTTCACAACCTCGTAATACTACCAAATTGCTATACTCTATAAAATTGATCACGATTTCCATACTTTCGATAATTCTAATGTTCTACAGAAGTGAACAAAAGATCTTGGATCACAATCACTATAAGTTCTACTAGTTGTAACAATGCAACCAGTTTAACCTCCAAAGACAATCTTCTATTGAGATAAACTTCTCTCAAAGAACTATATTACGAAATTATTTCATCCTCCAATGCTCATCGAATAACATACAACCCAAAGTTTCACAACTACAATTAATAAACACTTTGAAAGACCCTTGTGAAACGAATCGATGAATCCTTTCTTAGAAGAAAAATAAATGAAAATAATTTTCACCACATAGAAACATTTACCACTCGCAGTGAACAGAGGACCAAGGAAAATAGTCACTTAGGCAAAGTACTCGGAAAACATAAGGGAAAGTCAACAGTTGAGGGCTCAAGCCCTACTGAAAGCAAATACCAAACCACAAATGAGAAGAAGGTACTACCCTTTGAAATTTGATAAACCTTATGGAACAACTGCATAAGGTTTAAGCACATTCAAATAAATTGCAAGATGCGAAACATGACTTAAATCTCAAATACTTATACTTCACTCCTTTTAACAAGAGAAGACATTTTCTGTGATGACTACATCATTTTGCCAGCTTAAACAAGATACACTCTTAAAACCCAAATCACAGGAACCACTTAAGAACAAATAAGATCTTTCAACATGTTACCTTGCTCGAAACAAACTCAATCACCCCCTAACTAAAGAGGTCCAAATGATCACAACCGCAGAACTCGAAACACTTTTACTAAATCAAAATTACGAAAGACGATCAAATTACTTTATTTCTAAAAGAATCATGGCCACACACACAAGCCATAATCTCTTACAGATAATCTCACTAACATCAAGAATAATACACTCTGAACACGAATTTTTATCAACAACTATTCCATTAGAAAGCCCCAAAGTTTCACCAAATTGTTTCATTCTACCTTCTCAACTCATCGTCAAAACGAAAGTATACCAAAACCACACAACCTCACTACATCAACTTCTTAAGTTTAGAAGGGGTCTACTACACAATTGAAAAGGTCCTACCAAAACCCTTTTCATCAAGGACACATTATCATCCGATGATTTCACAATCAGGTGGGCATAAGCCCCTATTATATCATATCAGTTCAACTTCTAGTGATGCTCAATATCAAACTTCAACACACAATAGTTATACTCCAACCATTGTTGTTAACAACTGGCCTCATTATGAATCTAGTTGCTACCTAAAAAAACACTAAAACTTCAAAAATCGAAATCTTCTATCGATAAAAAAAAAGTCTCAACAACACTATAACCAAATTCATCGCGTCATTCTATATAAAAGAATTATATAGAACTCCTCCCATAAATTCTAGATCCACCAACATTCAATCCCTTCAACCAGTTGTACACAATTCCAATAATTAATCATACTAGGGAATATGTAAATCTAGCATTTCCTCTTGTTTCTCCTTTCACACATTTAAATTAATCCTTTGGAACCAAAGAACCCAACAGTTCAGAATCCTAAATAATTTTAATGACCAGACTAATTCATCAATATTCCATACTTTTAATATCTCTTTTGACTCCAAATAGGTATAAACATACTCTCAGTCACTACTCATACAAACAGTTCATCAAGAACTAGCAAAAGACAACATCAACTTAATCAATTTCAATTCCAAGATTACTAATTAATATTAATTATGCATCACATCAATGACTCCACTTGATACCCATACCATATCAAGTTATTTGATTAAACTCTTTGACTTATCCATAACAAGGCATCACAATAGGTTTTTAACAATTTTCCATCAGAAAATGGATGTAATACCCCATTTTCGTTTAGAAAGATTTCAGTTCGAATTCAAACTTAGAAATAGAAATTTTGGCATTTCGTCGGTTCTTCTAGTTTTGGGCCTGGGCCTTTGGCCAGCAGGCCCCGAGAGGAGGCCTTGTGGGCCAAGGGGGAGCTGCCTTGGAGCCATTGAGGGGGCAGCCATAGGGCCCAAGCCCACCTAGTGGCCGGCCAAAGGGGCCTTAGGGGGGGCGGCCAAAAAAAACCTAATTTCTCCCCTACTCCCACTCTCCCTCCCGCAGCCGCCACTTCCTCCCCTCCACCTTGCGCCACCTTCCAGCAGGAGCCGCCTCCTCCACCTCCCTTGCTGCTGCCCAAGGTCATGGTGGTACCTCCCCATCTCTGGAGCTGCCCCGTGGTGCCAATCTTCCCTTTGGCGGCATCTCGCGAGGAACGGATTGGATCTTTGGAAGGTCGCTGGTCAATAGGGCGGGGAACATCTTCGTGGATCAACCATCGACTTCCTGGTTGCAGCAAGGGTAATGAATCCCGAGCCTCTTCGGTTGATTGTGTAATACCTCGAATATCAAATAGAGAGAACATATTATTCGGAAGAGAAATTTATTCAAATTTGAATGCATTAAAGTTTAGAGGAAAATTGAAAGAAAATTCAGGATTTGAGAGAGGATTGGACCTTCGGCTTTTAGCCCAAGGTGTCCTAGCCAAGTGGGCCGGCCTTGTAGTGGAGTCAAGAAGGGGGTCTCCTTCCCAAAACCCTACCCTCTGCTACAGTACCGCGCGCACTGTAGCACGCGGTACTGTAGCAGCCCCCTCCGTGCTGCTCTACCAAGATGAGGAAGAAGCTCGAGGTGCCGCGCCATGGTGGAAGGAGAAGAAGGGAGAAGGAGAAAGGAGGAGGAAGATCATCTTCTCAAGGCTCTCCCACCTACGTCCTGGTTGCTACAAGGGTAACGAGTGCGATCCTCATCGTTTGATTAGTGGTAGATGTGTTTTGGTTCAATTTGATTATATCGATTTGCTGCGGGTAGAAACCGATTCTGTCCAGATTGTTGCGTGGACTTTTTCGTGATGTTAGAGGCCGAATCTGAGTTTCCCATCTGCTAGAGATATGTAGGTCTTGTTCTTATCTTTCGGTGGCCGCCAAGATCACCTAATTCCGACTTTCGAGTCAAAAGTTATGATAGATTTAATATCTGCTGTCCAGAATCCTGACGAGAATTAGCAGTCTCTGTTTAGGTTGATATATGGCCTAGTTAGAGGGTGATTCAGAGGTCTTGCCCATAACAAATTTTGAAGGTGATATCACTAGCTTTCAGGATTGATAAAGAACACCTCATTTGGATTTATAGATCAAAAGTTATGCATTTTCTTTGTGACTGTCCAGATTGTAGATCAGTCTGTCCAGATTGTATGTCAGTTTCTATCTTTAGTTTTGACCCGTGTGCCACTTTTTGTTAAAGGCAAAATTTGAATGTCGTGCCAACTAGTTTATTGTAGGTAATTTCATAACCTTTTCAGATTGTTAAAGAACGCTCAATTTGGAGTTGTAGATTAAAAGTTATGGTTGTTTTAGTATTGCTGTCCTGTTTGTTCAGACAGAAGCTGTGCTGCTGTTTTGTTTTCTTTATTAGAGAAGTTTATTGGCCGAATTGGGAAATCTCATCAACTTGAATGTTATAGATATGTTCGTTAAGATGAGGTAGGATCTGGACTCATCTCATTTCGAGTCCCACGTCATTAACTACTGTCATTTTCGTGCTGCTGTCCCGACACGTTTTTGGGTTGCAGCCTGTTTTTCAGATTAGGTTTTATGGCGATTCCTTGGGAGTTCAAGGGGTATTGTAGACTATTAGTAGGGTTGGATTCTATGTTGTTCTTATTTCGGTTATTTAATTGTTTAGGCCACGAGGCTACGGGTTTGGGAGCGCCATCGTTGCCGACTAACGTCGCATCGCTGAAGGCAAGTACATTGTTGCTTTTTAGTCTTTGTGATTGTGAATGTTTTCATGAATATAGTGTGACATATTGTGTTACCGAGATGCGGAATTGGTTATGTTCTTTCATTATGTGGAGTATCCATGAGAGATGGTATTATCACTGTTCATGTTCATATCATGCATCCTTTTATTCATGTTATGTCCACGGAGTGGATTGTAAGTCCCACCATTCCAATGTGGGCAAATTTGGACATTGTCATGTCCCGCCCACGGAGTGGATTGAAAGACCCATCAATTCCGGTATGGGCACGTAAGACCCATCAATTCCAAGATGGGCAGCTTTGGACACCTATATGAAACGTTCTTCATATAGGACTTGGATCCCGCACTTTTGTTAAGGTGCGGGCTTAAGTGAACACCGACGGTGTGTCACTCACTATACCGTATATGCATGTGTGCAGTCCATCCTTGATTACATTCATTCATTTCATGTTTTCATAAGTGCTCACTCGATGCAAGGTTCGCATTCTTAAATGGTGATGTCTGTTTGTATATGTGTTCTTTTTTGATAAATGTACTTGCCGAGTCATGGACTCACTCTTGCGTTGTTTGTTTATTTTAGGTAACTCCTGTTGTTGGCTCACTTGGGAGGGAGTAGACACGCACTACTCGTTCACATCATCCTATTCATGTTCAAGATTAAATTTAGTTCTATCTTACATTCGTTAATGATGAACTGTAATAATTAAATTATAATTGGTGAAGGAAGGATACCTTCTCCACATGGATGTTGATTTATTACTGCGTGTGAACCTTCTTTATTGATGATCGATTAAATAACTTAGAAGGTGAAGGAATGATACCTTCACCATGTCTGTTTAATTTAATCTGTCTTTAGTTGAAATACTTAGTTCAAATTCTTCCGCATTATGGATGTATGTTAGATGTTTTAGGTGACATCTTGGCTTCGAATAGCCGTGGTGTTACTGATTGGTATCGAGCGGGCTTTAGGTCCGTGGTAATTGAATATTAAATTGACACATCGCGTGCATGATAGGTTGGGTTGGGAAATCCATTGTTTCCGTATTTCTATTGTTATGTTTCATTCGTTGAGCAATTGTTGAATTGCTTTTGTATTATCTTTCTTGTTGTTAATCTATGATATGTTATGATATTCCATATCTATGAATCTATTCTATGATTGTCATGATATGATCATGTATAATCATAATTGATTATATTATTTAAGCGTGTCGATGATGGAGGTTAAGAAGTGGAGGCCGTGGTTGTGGCCCGGACTTTGTCGAGTTGCACCATATTTGTGGTAGCGAGAATAGAGTAGTATCTACCCGAATACCATAGTGGAGTGTTGAGGTGAGATTCTTTAGAAAATATTATTCTCTTCCTTGGTTACGTATGTGGCTAATTCTTGTAATAGTTGCGTTTGATGAAGTTTTCTTGAGTTAGTGTTTTACATTTCTTCCGATGAGTTCTCATTGGACTTTCTTGGTTCCATAAGTCGACTACTTGTTCTCAATGTTGATTGCTGGTCTAAAGTTGTTCTTGGGATCGTTGGATATCGGCAAAAAAAAACTTATCTTTTCTTGGGAGTTCGCCCTTCTTATTGGAGAATGTGAATCATTTATTATCGAGTATAGCTTGGTAGTGAAAGTTTTTGTTGCAAATTCTTTAACATGTGAAAGCTTTGACTTTATGTATTTCTTTTGGATTAGTTCCGTGTTGGAATGTAATGCCTCTTTTACGAAAGATTAGGTTAAAATCTTTAAGTGATGTCTTGACATGCTTAAAATGAGAGTGTTAATTAAATGAATTAATTATTATGGTATGAGTTATCAGATTTGGGTTATTAGCTTTGTGCAAATCAATCTATTCTTAACTAGTATCCGTGGAAGTGAATTGCTTAAAGTGAAATGTCGTTGTATTTGATACAGGATGAGTTTTAGATAAGAGGTTGTTCATATTTGTTCAAGAAGCTATTGTTGTTAAGAATTGTGGAAAAAATGTGGATGTATCGGGTTGATCTTTACGATCGGATAATCGATAAATTTGTTAGATAAGTTGAAATCTAGGTCCTCTTTCAGTTATTCTAACCGCTAGTGATGGTTAAGTTAAGGATGTGTTCGAATGTTGTCTTGATAAATATTAATCTTGAATTTGTCTTCTATTTGGATCTTGATGATCTTATTTAAATGATAGCTTTACTTGATTCTTGCCATGCTAAAAATTATTGAAACATGTTTAAATGACTAGATGAACGATGATGTATCGCCTTGTGAAACCTTGACTTATGTGTCCTATATTATTGAAGTTAAGGACATTTTATTCTAATTCTGATCATAAGTTAGAATGCGATTATATCCTCTTAACTGTTGTTGAGGTTGCAAGCAGAGGTAGGATCATGTTTGTGCCATGTGTGGCTAGAGAGCATTTAGTGTGTACTATCTTGGCATCGAGTGTCACTAAGAGTTAAATGGATGAAAGCTAATCGAGATTTCTGTTGGTGTACATTGGTGAGATTGTCATGTTCTATTATCATCTTGTTGAAAGAGTTTGTTTCAATTATAAGGTTTTGCACTAGGTTTTCCTAGATCAAGTATATGTAACCTTATTTACATTTTAGAGACATGATGAAGTAGTTCATTGTGATTCTTTTCAAAAGTTCATGGAGTGTTAAGAGATTTGATGATTCTCGCCAATAGCATATTATTTCGTTGATTAGTGTGATTGTCGATCGTGGTTGTGATGATAATGTTCAACGAAAAATCATTTGCATGATCTTGTTTTAGTGAAAGTGTTTGAGTTTTGCGTTTGTTATCTTTGGACCTCATGAGTTATGTGGTAACTTTGTCTGCATTTGAGCAAAGAGACGGGTTGAAAGATTTTATTGGTTCTTAAGTGGTTCTTATGATTTGGTCTTAAGAGCTTATCTTGTTTAAGCTGGCAAAGTGATGTAGTAATCATAGAAAATAACTTTCTGGTTAAAGGAAGGAGTGAAGTAAAAGTATTTGAGATTTAAGTCGCGTTCGCCACTTGCAGTTTATTTGGGTGTGCTTAAACCTTATGCATTTGTTCCATAAGAGTTTATCAAATTTTCAAAGGCATTACCTTCTTCTCATTTGTGGTTTGGTATTTGCTTTCAATAGGGCTTGAGCCCTCGACTATTGATTTTCCTTATGTTTTCCAGTACTTTGCCTAAGTGACTATTTTTTCTTGATCCTTTGTTCCTCTTGGGTGGCACATGTTTTCCTAGTTGAAGAAAATTGATTTCATTCGCTCTTCCTTTTGAGAAAGAATCAATCTATTCGTTTCACCGAGTCTTTTGAGGTGTTTAATGATTGTAGTTGTGAAACTTTGGGTTGGAAATTATTCGATGAGCAATGGAGGATGAAATAATTTAGTAATATAGTTATTTAAGAGGAGTTTATCTCATTAGAAGGTTGCCTTTTGAGGTTAAACTGATTGCATGGTTACAACTAGTAGAATCTATAGCGAGGCGTAGTCCAAGTTCTTTTGTTCATTTCAATGGAACATAGAATTATCCAAAGTATGAAAATCTTGATCAATGTATTAGAGTGTCGCGGTTGAGTACCTTGCGTGGTTGTGTAGATGAAATATGATGGTGTTGTAATGGGAGTAATATTAGCAAAGTGATCTGATCGTTAAAGAGATTAAAGAGATAGCCGAGATTGTTGGATTATTGCCATGAATGACTTGGACGTAGTAAGTAACTCTCTAAGAATTAGAATCTTGATAAAGATAATTGGATCGAAGAAATGTTTTTGTGTTGATGTCAATGCGCGAGTATGTTTGGATTGTGAGAATTTTAGGGATTTAATTTGAGGCTTCCCCTATCGTCTATATGAGAAGTTCATGGTAGGAGTCTTGGAGTTTAATTTTGGACTTCACATTATTTTTGCTAGGACCTTGAGTCTCCCAATGATTATGTGTAGAGAAAGTAGAATAAGGGTGGATTCCGAACAATGGGATGGTCATTGATAGAACCCTTTTGAGGAAGTATATGAATGTGTGCTGGGAATTTCGAGTTGTTTATTCTTAAAACATTGAGGTGATGTGATTGCATGTGATATCTATTTTGAGATGCATTGGAAGTCATCTGTCAAATTAATTCTGTCGGTAGAGGAGTTGTTGAGAGAAAGTTTCAGTGTAGTCGATAGAGCCTCTATACCGAGGTGTGGATGATGTATTTCGACTTGAGCATAGCGTTGAGAATGTCAAGTTAAGAGAGATGAGTTAGGGTGTTATGCGATGAATTGGAATTCCAAAGTTTGAGAGAAGTTTTATTCCTGAAAGAGAAACTGAGAAATTGATGCTTCCTAAAGTAGAGACACGTTTTCTTGATTCTTGTTTGAGCTATGTGTTTTGACAGATGTCTTTCGCAAGTTGAGCTCGACATTTATGTTGATATGTGTGATTCTTTCGATTCGGACGGAATAAATGATTTTTTTTTTGGGCATTCAAGTGATTTCTCCTTTGGATTTCGTGACGTTTATTCGCAAACTGCCACTTGGAACGTGGAAAGGTTTTTCGTGATGAAATTCCGATTTCTGTGTTTGACTCTTTAGTACTGAGCTGGTAACGCATAGATGCGATGTGAATCTTTCTTTTTCAGATGGGTTTTGTCGGTAAAAGAGTTTGCTTAAAGAGAGCTCTGTTGTGTGTTTCTGGTTAAAGGAGGTGATCCTTATTTTAGTGAAGAGTTCAATTGAGAGGTGGAACAAGAGTTCGTGTTCTATGTGCATGTTGTGTGGTTCAGTATCAATTGGAAGGTTAGCCAAGGTACTTTGGGTTGTTTTCGTTAGCTACGGGAATTCGGAAGTTGGCGTATCGCAAGGACTGTCTCGGGTCCATATGTGGTGTACTACATTTGGCATGTTTGGTGCCGAGTGAGTACCTGTGAGAACTAGAGTTTGAATATTCGTTAACGTCATTGACCATCGAGTAGGATCTTACCTTTGAATCTCTTCTGATGAGTGTACTTGGCAATGTCGGATTGAGTGTTAGGTCAGATGTAGTTTACGTCAATGTCTTGTGGTCTTGTCAGTCTGAGAGATAGGTCATTTGGGACCTGGAGTCTCGCATCGTGAGTTTTATCCGAACATGTTTGCTCGGGCATATGTTAATAGATGTTTCTTTTAGGTGGCAATTATTCTTTCGTTTATTTCGACGGTTAGAATTGAAGTCGAATTTCATTAAGAGAGGGTAGAATGTAATACCTCGAATATCAAATAGAGAGAACATATTATTCGGAAGAGAAATTTATTCAAATTTGAATGTATTAAAGTTTAGAGGAAAATTGAAAGAAAATTCAGGATTTGAGAGAGGATTGGACCTTGACTTTTAGCCCAAGGTGTCCTAGCCAAGTGGGCCGGCCTTGTAGTGGAGTCAAGAAGGGGGTCTCCTTCCCAAAACCCTACCCTCTGCTACAGTACCGCGCCGCACTGTAGCACGCGGTACTGTAGCAGCCCCCTCCGTGCTGCTCTACCAAGATGAGGAAGAAGCTCAGGTGCCGCGCCATGGTGGAAGGAGAAGAAGGAGAAGGAGAAAGGAGGAGGAAGATCATCTTCTCCAAGGCTCTCCCACCTACGTCCTGGTTGCTACAAGGGTAACGAGTGCCGATCCTCATCGTTTGATTAGTGGTAGATGTGTTTTGGTTCAATTTTGATTATATCGATTTGCTGCGGGTAGAAATCTGATTCTGTCCAGATTGTTGCGTGGACTTTTTCGTGATGTTAGAGGCCGAATCTGAGTTTCCCATCTGCTAGAGATATGTAGGTCTTGTTCTTATCTTTCGGTGGCCGCCAAGATCACCTAATTCCGACTTTCGAGTCAAAAGTTATGATAGATTTAATATCTGCTGTCCAGAATCCTGACGAGAATTAGCAGTCTCTGTTTAGGTTGATATATGGCCTAGTTAGAGGGTGATTCAGAGGTCTTGCCCATAACAAATTTTGAAGGTGATATCACTAGCTTTCAGGATTGATAAAGAACACCTCATTTGGATTTATAGATCAAAAGTTATGCACTTTTCTTTGTGACTGTCCAGATTGTAGATCAGTCTGTCCAGATTGTATGTCAGTTTCTATCTTTAGTTTTGACCCGTGTGCCACTTTTTGTTAAAGGCAAAATTTGAATGTCGTGCCAACTAGTTTATTGTAGGTAATTTCATAACCTTTTCAGATTGTTAAAGAACGCTCAATTCAGGTTGTAGATTAAAAGTTATGGTTGTTTTAGTATTGCTGTCCTGTTTCTTCAGACAGAAGCTGTGCTGCTGTTTTGTTTTCTTTATTAGAGAAGTTTATTGGCCGAATTGGGAAATCTCATCAACTTGAATGTTATAGATATGTTCGTTAAGATGAGGTAGGATCTGGACTCATCTCATTTCGAGTCCCACATCATTAACTACTGTCATTTTCGTGCTGCTGTCCCGACACGTTTTTGGGTTGCAGCCTGTTTTTCAGATTAGGTTTTATGGCGATTCCTTGGGAGTTCAAGGGGGGTATTGTAGACTATTAATTCGGGTTGGATTCTATGTTGTTCTTATTTCGGTTATTTAATTGTTTAGGCCACGAGGCTACGGGTTTGGGAGCGCCATCGTTGCATGCTAACGCGTCGCAACGCGGAAGGCAAGTACTTTGTTGCTTTTGAGTGCTGTGATTGTGAATGTTTTCATGAATATAGTGTGACATATTGTGTTACCCGAGATGCGGAATTGGTTATGTTCTTTCATTATGTGGAGTATATACTGAGAGATGGTATTATCACTGTTCATGTTCATATCATGCATCCTTTTATTCATGTTATGTCCACGGGAGTGGATTGTAAGTCCCACCATTCCAATGTGGGCAAATTTGGACATTGTCATGTCCCGTCCACGGGAGTGGATTGAAAGACCCATCAATTCCAGTATGGGCACGTAAGACCCATCAATTCCAGTATGGGCAGCTTTGGACACCTATATGAAACGTTCTTCATATAGGACTTGGATCCCCGCACTTTTGTTAAGGTGCGGGCTTAAGTGAACACCGACGGGTGTGTCACTCACTATACCGATATATGCATGTGTGCAGTCCATCCTTGATTACATTCATTCATTTCATGTTTTCATAAGTGCTCACTCGATGCAAGGTTCGCATTCTTAAATGGTGATGTCCTGTTTGTATATGTGTTCTTTTCTTTCACTGTACTTGCTGAGTCATGGACTCACTCTTGCGTTGTTTGTTTATTTTAGGTAACCCCTGATGTTGGCTCACTTGGGAGGGAGTAGACACGCACTACTCGTTCACATCATCCTATTCATGTTCAAGATTAAATTTAGTTCTATCTTACATTCGTTAATGATGAACTGTAATAATTAAATTATAATTGGTGAAGGAAGGATACCTTCTCCACATGGATGTTGATTTATTACTGCGTGTGAACCTTCTTTATTGATGATCAGTATTAAATAACTTAGAAGGTGAAGGAATGATACCTTCACCATGTCCTGTTTAATTTAATGCTGTCTTTAGTTGAAATACTTAGTTCAAATTCTTCTGCATTATGGATGTATGTTAGATGTTTTAGGTGACATCTTGGCTTCCGAATAGCCAGGGTGTTACAGATTGGTGGTAGAAGTTATTTGGATCATATTTGTTTAGATCGATTTGCTGCGAGTAGAAAGTTGTTCTGTCCAGAACCTTGCGCGGCCTGTTTCGTGTACCTAAAGGCAGAATTAGGGATTTTGATCTCCTAGAGTTTTGTAGGTCTTGTTCTTAGCTTTCGGTGGCCGCCAAGAACACTAAAATCCGATGAACGAGTCAAAAGTTATGATAGATTTACTATCTGCTGTCCAGAATCCTGACGAGAATTAGCAGTCTCTGTATAGGTTGATTTATGGCCTAGTTAGAGGGTGATTCAGAGGTCTTGCCCATAACAAATTTTGAAGGTGATATCACTAGCTTTCAGGATTGATAAAGAACACTTCATTTGGATTTATAGATAAAAAGTTATGCACTTTTCAATGTGACTGTCCAGATTGTATGTCAGTCTGTCCAGATTGTATGTCAGTTTCTACCTTTAGTTTTGACCCGTGTGCCACTTTTTGTTAAAGGCAAAATTTGAATGTCGTGCCAACTAGTTTATTGTAGGTAATTTCATAACCTTTTCAGATTGGTAAAGAACATTCAATTTGGAGTTACCTAATGAAAGTTATGATCTTTTAATTCTGCTGTTCATTCTGTTGACAGTTTCTGTACTGAAAGTTCAAGCATTTATTAACCCATTAAATTGGCCAAATTGGTTTATCACGTCAACTAGAGTATTGTAGATTAGTCAGTTAAGAAGCTACAGCAATTGGGTTTACCATTTTTCGACTTCCATACTTTGAGTTATGTTAATTTCCGTGCTGCTGTCCAGATACAGTTTATGGCAGAAATCGTTGTTTTCAGTTTAGGCTTTGTAAGAATGACTTGCGTCATCAGGAAAGCAGGGTAGAATGCCGATTAGTAGTGTTGGGTATATTATGTCCTTATTGAAATTATTTTACTTGTTTAGGAGGTGAAGCCTCGGGTTTAGGAGTATCACCTTTGCCGACTAACGCGTCGCATCGCGAAGGCAAGTACATTGCCACCCTTAATGATTGTGATTGATGAATGTTTATACGGTCATGCTGTGATTTTGTATGATACCGAGAAGATGGATTGTCTATGTTCTTTCCTATGTGTTGAATCCATGTTTTGTTATCATGTCTTTCAATATTCGTATTTCATTCTATGCATTCATTATGCATGTTTCATCCATGAAAGTGGATTGCAAGTCCCACCATTCGGTGTGGGCGGTGTTGGACATTGTCATGTCCGTCCACGGAGTGGATTTGAAAGACCCATTAATTCCGAATGGGCATGTAAGACCCATTAACTCCAAGATGGGCAATGTTGGACACCGTATGAAACGTTCTTCATACGGAAGTGGATCCCGCATTTTTGTTAAGATGCGGGCTTGAGTGAACACCGACGGGTGTTTCACCGGCTATCTGCATATATGCATGTGTGCGTCCATTCCTTTGATTTTGAGCATTCATATCATGTCATATGTAATCGGTTGTGATGTGATCGAACACGATGATGAGTTTGTCTTATTCATATTGAATGATTATCTTATTGATAAATGTACTTTGAGTCATGGACTCACTCTTGCGTTGTTTGTTTATTTTAGGTAACTCTGATGTTGGCTCACTTGGGAGGAGTAGACACGCACTACTCGTTAACATCATCCTATTCATGTTCAAGATTAAATTTAGTTCTATCTTACATTCGTTAATGATGAACTGTAATAATTAAATTATAATTGGTGAAGGAAGGATACCTTCTCCACATGGATGTTGATTTATTACTGCGTGTGAACCTTCTTTATTGATGATCAGTATTAAATAACTTAGAAAGTGAAGGAAGGATACCTTCACCATGTCCTGTTATCTTAATGCTGTCTTTAGTTGATATACTTATTTCAAATTCTTCCGCATAATGGATGTATGTTAGATGTTTTAGGTGACATCTTGGCTTCCGGATAGCGTGGTGTTACTGATTGGTATCGAGCGGGCTTTAGGTCCGTGGTTAATAGAAGAACATTAAAATGACACACTTGTGCGATGAGGTGGGGTTGGGAATCTATTGCTTCCGCATTTCTATTGTTATGTTTCATTCGTTGAGCAATTGTTGAGTTGCTTCTGTATTATCTTTCTTGTTGTTAATCTATGATCTGCTATGATATTGAATATCTATGAACTAATACTATTATTGTCATGAGATGATCCTGTATATTCATAATTGAGTATTTTGGTGAAGCGTGTTGTTAACGGATGATAAGAAGTGGAGGTCGTGGTTGTTACTCCGGATTCACGAGTTACACCATTGTTCGCGACGTGGTTAGAGGAGTAGTTACCCCGAATACCATAGTCTCAGGTGTTAAGCGTGAGTTGCTTTAGAAAGTTATTCTCTTTCTTGATTTCTGAATTTGCCAATTCTTGTCCTGTGGTGGTTGATGAATTTCTCCTGAGTTTGTGGTTCATGATAGTTTATGGTTTTCAATAGATCCCTCTTGGTTCTCTGAAACAAATATTACTTTTCAACTGTTGAGTTGCTTTTACCACTTGTGGTCGTTGTCAATTGGCAAGATTGATGTTTTCATGGTTGCTCCTTCTTTCTCATTGAAAAGGAATGACTCATTTACTCGTTTGATAGCTTGGTTAGTGAGAGTTTTCCGCTGTAAGTTCGTTCGCATGGGAAAACTTTGGCTTTATGCGTTTCTTTTGGATTACTTCGAGCGTTGAGGTTTGAAGTCTCTCTTTTGCTGTAGTAAGGTGTTAGAATCCTTTTGTGATGTCTTGCCATGCTTAAAATGAGAAGTTATAACTAAACGAATAAATTGTTACGATATGAGTTACCAAGTTGGGTTATTAGCATGGTGCAAATCAATTATTCTTAACTGCCATCCATGAAAGTGAAATTTATTGATTTGATATGTCCTTGTATTTGATACATGGTGTATGTTAAATAAAGACTGTCCATATCCATTCAGAACCTATAGATCTTACCTAAGAGTTAGATTTATCTATTTCCTAGTATGCTAAAATTGTTGAAACTTGAATAAAGTACCGGATAGGTCTTTGGTGTATCGATTCATGAAACCTTGTTTATAGAAAATTATGTTAGTGAATCTTTAATCATGATTTGAAATGATTTCTGAACAAAGGTGAAATGTGAATCTATGTTTATATATGGTTGTGTGATTGCAAATGGAATTAGTATCGTATATACACACATGGTTAGTACGATCATCAATCATTAATGAGCGCTGAAGAAGGTGTTGAGCAACACCAACAGTTGAGTAGATGAATTTCATAAGTAGTCTGTGATAGCGTGCCTTGTGATATTGTTATTGCTTAGCATAATCTTGTTATAATAAATTTGTTTCAACCTTGTGGTTTGTGTTCCCTTTGGGAAGTTTTAGGATGGAGTATTAATGTTTGATGATTCTTGGTACAAGTGTATGTTGTCAATGTATTAAATGGTCAAAATGTGAGAATGAGGTTACTTCTCGTAGTAATTTGATCACCCATGGTGATATTTTTTTTCTAAATGATCAAATTTCAAGTTTTGTGTTCATGATCTTTTGAGGGTTCAGGCTTTATGTGTTAAATGAAGTTTATCGAGTAACGATATGTTGCAAAGTTGCAATGGTTCTTCAGTGATGCAAGTGCTTCGATTTTGAATACTTATTTGTTCATATATGTTAAGGTTTGATATTCTCTTCTTGTGAGGCTTATGCGTTCAACTGTGGACTCCACTTATGTTGTATGAGTTCATTGCTCAATTGGTTTCTTCCTTGGTCCGGTGTTAGTGCGAGTGGTAGATGAGTTTTCTAGTTGGTGAAAGTCGTTTCTATTTGTCTCTTCTTTTGAGAAAGAATCAACCCATTCTTTTCACGTGGGTCTTTCAAGTGTTTTCTAATTGTTCTTTGTGAAATTGATGTTAATACCCATAGTAAATTTGATCGCCTTTGGTGATATCGTTCGAGATGAGAATATTTCAAGTTTAGCTTTGTGATATTTTCTTTGAGCTATTGAATCACCGGTAGCTGAAATTATTTTAAATAAATTGAGGTATTGAATTGTCTTGTTGCTTCTTAAGAGATTTATGTGATTGAATCTTAACGGATTTTGGTTTGAGTTGGCAACGTGAAGTGCAATTAAAGAAAATTATGTTGGTTCCCTTAAAAGGAGATTAATCTGCTTGCTTTTCATGAAATCCGTAATTGGAAAAGTTTGAGTTTGTTGATTGAGATTATTTGGATCTCATGTTTCTTGTGTAGTTGAGCGGTTCGAACAAATATGACGTATTGAAGAATTTCATTGGTTCTTAATTAGTCCTTGTGGTTTGGACTAAAGATCTTATCTTATGCGTTGCGGCAAGCGATGTTAGTCAAAGAATTAATTTGGTGTTAAAGGAAAGAGTGCAGAGGAATATTTGAGAATTTGAGTCAAGTTTTGTAACTTGTAGTTATTCGAATTGTTCAGTAAACTTTTTGCTCTTTTCACTCAAGAGTTGTCGAGTTTCAATCGCAATGCTATTTCTCTTAATGGTGGTTATTTGCTATTCCCTTTTCGAGGGATGCGTGCCCTCCACTGTGAACTCAACCTTCGTTTTTCCAGATTTTCATTACCAGATTATTTCTTTTGGTTTCGTGCTCACTGTGAGCAGCAACTTTTTCCTGTGCGGTGAAATTTGTTCTTGTTCGCCTCTTTCTTTTGAGAAAGGATCAACCGTTTTGTGCTGTAAAGTTTTACAACTCGTAAGTTGTTTGGTGGTGGTTAAGTGATTGTAGGGGTGAGATTTTGCTACCCAGCTATTGGAGGAGTAATAGAAGATGAGTTGGTTTTGACCTGAATCTCTTGGAGGGAAGTTGATTCAGATGGAATGTTTGGTTTCGAGGTAAAATCGTATATTGTTCGACTAAGTAGGACCTATGGTATAGTGTAGTTCCAGAACCTTGGTTCATGTTGAAATGTTGGGGATTATCAAATGTATGGAAACCGTAATCAATTTTATAGAGTAACACAATTGGAAAGTATTGCGATGTTGTGTGAGTGATTCCTGATGATGTTAATGAGTGATTATGTCGGAATTGTGGGGATGTTAGAGATTTAATCCGATGATTTCACCATGTGTTATAAGAGGAATTCGTTGTAGGGGTCTTGGAGGTTAAGTTTGGGCTTTCCATTTTCATGCTAGACTTTTGGTCGCCCAAAGATTTGTGTGTAGAGGAGATAGAAAACGGAGTATTCGAGTAGTGGAATGATTGTTGATAGAACCCTTCGATGTAGTTCACGGCGGGTATCTTGAGGATTCGGCGTGTTATTCTTGAAAGTTGGAGGTGATGATGTATTTGGTTTAAGCCTAAATTTGAGGATGTTAAATTAAGAGGTTTGAGACCGTGTGGTATGCGATGAATTCGAATCCCAAGGTTTGAGAGATATTTTATTCCAAAAAGTGAAACTAAGGAAAAAATGTCTTCTTGTTTAGTGAAGTGTTTTCTTTATTCTCGCGTGAGCTTTGTGTCATTGACCAATGTCTTTCGTAAGTTGAGTTTGACTCGATTTTGGTATGTGTCGTTCTTATCGGTTCAGATAGAATAAAGGAAGTTTTGATTTGGGTATTTAAAATGATTCCTCCTTTGGTTTTCGTGGACGTTTATTAAAGCGCCACTTGGAGGGTGGAAAGGTTTTCGTGATGAAATTCGATTTCGGATTTTTACTTTTCTGTACCAGTTGGTAACGTATAGTTGTGATGTGAATCTTTCTTATTCGGATGTGTTTTGCGGTAAAAGAGTTTGCTTAAAAGAATTCGATGGTATGTTTCCGGTTAAAGGAGGTGATCCTTGTTTTGATAAAGAGTTCAATTGAGAGGTGGAACAAGAGTTCCGTGTTCTAATGTGCATGTTGTGCGTTCGGCATCAATAGGAAGGTTAACCCGAGTTCTTTGGGTTGTTTTCGATAGTATCGTTTGATAAGACCGTCTCGGGTTCCTACGCGTTGTACTCACTTTTGGTTTCTTTTGGTGTGGGTGAGTACCGAGAGATCCGGAGTTTGTTATTCGTTAACAATGTTGACCATCGAGTAAGATCTTACCTTGAGTCTTGTCCGATGAGTGTACTGAAGATGTAGGGTTGAGTGTTAGGACTTTCGTCTTTTCACGTCTTTGTGTTGTGGTTCTCGATCGAGAGAGAGGTGACTTGAGAGTTAGATATTCGCTTGGAGTGGCGTTAACGGTTTTGGTCGCAATGGGTATCATTTACCGTTGTTAGTTCTTAGTTGTGGTTGTCCTTTCGCGTAGAAGTGTGAGGATTCGAGGTCGAATCCTATTCAAGGGGTAGAATGTAATACCCCATTTTCGTTTAGAAAGATTTCAGTTCGAATTCAAACTTAGAAATAGAAATTTTGGCGTTTCGTCGGTTCTTCTAGTTTTGGGCCTGGGCCTTTGGCCAGCAGGCCCCGAGAGGAGGCCTTGTGGGCCAAGGGGGAGCTGCCTTGGAGCCATTGAGGGGGCAGCCATAGGGCCCAAGCCCACCTAGTGGCCGGCCAAAGGGGCCTTAGGGGGGGCGGCCAAAAAAAACCTAATTTCCTCCCCTACTCCCACCTCTCCCCCTCCCTGCAGCCGCCACTTCCTCCCCCTCCACCTTGCGCCACCTTCCAGCAGGAGCCGCCTCCTCCACCTCCCTTGCTGCTGCCCAAGGTCATGGTGGTACCTCCCCATCTCCTGGAGCTGCCCCGTGGTGCCAATCTTCCCTTTGGCGGCATCTCGCGAGGAACGGATTGGATCTTTGGAAGGTCGCTGGTCAATAGGGCGGGGAACATCTTCGTGGATCAACCATCGACTTCCTGGTTGCAGCAAGGGTAATGAATCCCGAGCCTCTTCGGTTGATTGGTGGTAGAAGTTATTTGGATCATATTTGTTTAGATCGATTTGCTGCGAGTAGAAAGTTGTTCTGTCCAGAACCTTGCGCGGCCTGTTTCGTGTACCTAAAGGCAGAATTAGGGATTTTGATCTCCTAGAGTTTTGTAGGTCTTGTTCTTAGCTTTCGGTGGCCGCCAAGAACACTAAAATCCGATGAATGAGTCAAAAGTTATGATAGATTTACTATCTGCTGTCCAGAATCCTGACGAGAATTAGCAGTCTCTGTATAGGTTGATTTATGGCCTAGTTAGAGGGTGATTCAGAGGTCTTTCCCATAACAAATTTTGAAGTTGATATCACTAGCTTTCAGGATTGATAAAGAACACTTAATTTGGATTTATAGATCAAAAGTTATGCACTTTTCAATGTGACTGTCCAGATTGTATGTCAGTCTGTCCAGATTGTATGTCAGTTTCTACCTTTAGTTTTGACCCGTGTGCCACTTTTTGTTAAAGGCAAAATTTGAATGTCATGCTAACTAGTTTATTGTAGGTAATTTCATAACCTTTTCAGATTGGTAAAGAACATTCAATTTGGAGTTACCTAATGAAAGTTATGATCTTTTTAATTCTGCTGTTCATTCTGTTGACAGTTTCTGTACTGAAAGTTCAAGCATTTATTAACCCATTAAATTGGCCAAATTGGTTTATCACGTCAACTAGAGTATTGTAGATTAGTCAGTTAAGAAGCTACAACAATTGGGTTTACCATTTTTCGACTTCCAGACTTTGAGTTATGTTAATTTCCGTGCTGCTGTCCAGATACAGTTTATGGCAGAAATCGTTGTTTTCAGTTTAGGCTTTGTAAGAATGACTTGAGTCATCAGGAAAGCAGGGTAGAACGCCGATTAGTAGTGTTGGGTATATTATGTCCTTATTGAAATTATTTTACTTGTTTAGGAGGTGAAGCCTTGGGTTTAGGAGTATCACCTTTGCCGACTAACGCGTCGCATCGCGGAAGGCAAGTACATTGCCACCCTTAATGATTGTGATTGATGAATGTTTATACGGTCATGCTGTGATTTTGTATGATACCAGAGAAGATGGATTGTCTATGTTCTTTCCTATGTGTTGAATCCATGTTTTGTTATCATGTCTTTCAATATTCAGTATTTCATTCTATGCATTCATTATGCATGTTTCATCCACGAAAGTGGATTGCAAGTCCCACCATTCGGTGTGGGCAGTGTTGGACATTGTCATGTCCCGTCCACGGGAGTGGATTTGAAAGACCCATTAATTCCAGAATGGGCATGTAAGACCCATTAACTCCAAGATGGGCAATGTTGGACACCCGTATGAAACGTTCTTCATACGGAAGTGGATCCCGCATTTTTGTTAAGATGCGGGCTTGAGTGAACACCGACGGGTGTTTCACGGCTATACTGATATATGCATGTGTGCAGTCCATTCCTTTGATTTTGAGCATTCATATCATGTCATATGTAATCAGTTGTGATGTGATCAAACGATGATGAGTTTGTCTTATTCATATTGAATGATTATCTTATTGATAAATGTACTTGTGAGTCATGGACTCACTCTTGCGTTGTTTGTTTATTTTAGGTAACTCGATGTTGGCTCACTTAGGAGGGAGTAGACACGCACTACTCGTTAACATCATCCTATTCATGTTCAAGATTAAATTTAGTTCTATCTTACATTCGTTAATGATGAACTGTAATAATTAAATTATAATTGGTGAAGGAAGGATACCTTCTCCACATGGATGTTGATTTATTACTGCGTGTGAACCTTCTTTATTGATGATCAGTATTAAATAACTTAGAAAGTGAAGGAAGGATACCTTCACCATGTCCTGTTTATCTTAATGCTGTCTTTAGTTGATATACTTATTTCAAATTCTTCCGCATAATGGATGTATGTTAGATGTTTTAGGTGACATCTTGGCTTCCGGATAGCCAGGGTGTTACAATGGATGCATTAAACTTCAACACTCAGAATAATCCAAAAGAAATACATAGAGCTAAAGCTTTCTCCTGTTAACAAACTTGCAACATAAAACTTTCAGTATCCAAAATACCAAGCGAATAAGTGATACATATTCTCTAACAAGAAGGGCAGAACTCCCGAGAAAAGATAAATTTCGTCGATAACTAATGTTTCCAAGAAACAACATTAGACCAGTAGTCAAGAGAACAAGTAGTCGATATAATGAATCAAGAAAGATCAATGGAAACTCCTCAGAAATGTAAAACACTAACTCCAGAAATCTTCATCAACCGCAACTAACACCAAAAGCCACAATCGAATCAAGGAAGAGAATAATATTTTCTAAAGAAACTCACCCTCAACACCCAACTATGGTATTCGGGTAGATACTACCTATTCTCATTTACCTGACGGTGGTGTAATCTGACAAACCCAGGGCCACCACCATGACCTCAACCTTTCAACGTCACCCATAGCCAATAATCAATATGAATATAGAATATCATCTCATAACAATCACACAATAAATTCATAGGTATAGAGGATCATATCATATCATAGATTAACAACAAGAAAGATAGTACAGAGGCAATTCAACAATTGCTCAACAAATGAAACATAACAATAGATAATGCGGAAGCAATGTAATTCCCAACCCCACCTATTGTGCACAGTGTGTCAATTTAATATTTTTCTATTAACCACGGACCTAAAGCCCGCTCTGATACCAACTGTAACACCCTGGCTATCCAGAAGCCAAAATATTACCTAAAGGATCTAACTTTCAACCATAAGCAAAGGAATTGAGACAACAGTCCATGATATAACAAAAGGACGAAAGATCACTCTAATATCATAAAAGCACCATAAAGTCGATCCTCGTAAACCAAGTACCACAACGAAATAAACATCCATAACCATGAGGGACATCATCCACATGCCACCTCAAATATTACAATTTATCTCTAAACAAATGAAGAAATTCAACCAAGTTCTATTATTGAAACTAGATCATGGTGTTGTGTGTTTAGTGCATGTCTACTCCCTCCCAAATGAGTCATCATCAACGGTCACCTAAAACAAAGCAACAAAACAAGGGTGAGTCCGAGACTCAGCAAGTCGACAAATAAACAAACATATTTCACATAGAAACATGACGTTAAAGGATTATCTGAAAGAATGTACTGAAATACATGGATGCCATGAACTGGTTGGACTGCACTCACGCTTATACCGGTATAGCTGGTGACACACCCGTCGGTGTTCACCTAAGCCCGTATTTATCGAAATACGGGGATCCAAAATACCGTATGAAGAACGTTTCATCACGGTGTCCAAACTGCCCACATTGGAATGGTGGGACTTCACTTGCCCATACTGGAATTGATGGGACTTTAGACTCCACTCCCGTGGAGCTCCACTCCCGTGGACGGAACATGAACATGGATGCATGAATAAATCTATGAACAATGACTAACAATATTTCCACACATATGAAAGAGCATACGCAAAGAACATAAACATCGGAACCTCTTGAATATTATAATCTCCACTCCCGTGGATATTCCACTCCCGTGGAAGGCACATGAACATTGAAATTTCTCACATAACAAACGAAACACAAAACTAATCATCGAGCATCCAGTGAAACAGATCACACAAAAGTCATTGTACTTGCCTTTTAACGATGCGGTGCGCTGGGAGGCAATGAAGAGGCCGCTTGCCTTGGCGCCTCACCCCCTACACCAAAGTTACTCAATAAGAACCAAGTCATCATGTCACTACTCGCATCGCCCTTAACTCATACCCCAACCCCAACACTTAAATGTAACTGCTGCTTGAAATAACCACACTCTAGCAGAAAGCCCTACTCGGACAGCAGCAGTAAAAGTAACACAACTTTTGCTCTAAAACTCTAAAAGGGGTGTTCTCAGGTTTGTTTGAAAGGTAATGAGGTTATCTACAACAACCTAGTTGGTGGAAATCCCGAATTTTATATGTATCAATCTCCAAAAGACCAACAAACACTTCCTGTCAGAATTACCGGCAAATTCTGGACAGCAGCACGGTAAACGCCATAACTTCTAATTGGATAAACCAAACTTTACGTTCTTTATCAATATCAAAAGGTAAGACCACGACCTACAATAACCTAGTTGGGTGAAACTCCTAAATTTGCCATTAACTTGAACAAATATTAAAAGACAATTCAATAACTCATTCACGTCAGGGTTCTGGACAGCCACATTAAAACGTGCATAACTTTTGTTCTACAAATCCAAATAGGGTGTTCTTTACCAATCCTAAAATCTAGTGAAATCACGTACAAAAGTCGTTATGGGCAAGACTTCTGATTCATCTTCTATCTAAATTATAATTTAACATTTACAGAGACTGCTAATCCTCGTCAGAATCCTGGACAGCAGAAACTAAAACGACCATAACTTTTAACTCGTACATCGGAATCTAGTGTTCTTGGCGGCCACCAAAAGCTAAGAACAATACCTACATAACTCTAGGAGATGGACAACTCAAATTCGGCCTCTAAGAATGCGAAACAGACCACGCAACATTCTAGACAGATAGCGATCTACCGGCAGATTGACGATAGTTCTAATAAATGAATTCGTAAACACATCTAATACCAATTAAACAACGATGAAACCTCTTCGTTACCCTTGAAGAATCGTAGGAAGACGAAGAACTTTCCCCGTGAAGATGATCTCCTCCTCCTTCCTTCGCGTGACCGGGCAGCACCAAGGTTGATCCTCGCCGGCAGCAGAAGGTCTCACCGGAGGAGGGAACAATGGTTGAGAGAGGAGGTGCTACAGTACTATGCGCTACAGTACGGCGGCACTACAGTACCACACGCTACAGTAAACATGATTAGGGTTAGGAAGGGGGAGGATGGCATCCCCTTTGGCGGCCACCTATAAGGCCCACTTGGGCCAAGGCCCAGGCCCAAGTTGTCGGGGTTTTGCTTAAAACCCCCTCTCTTTTCTTTCTAAAACATATTACGTTTAGCTCCCTCTCTTTTCTTGCTTTGATGCTTTTCTAAAGAAACCTTCCCCCCGATTAAATTAATCTCTACCGATTAAATTATTCTATCTCGATTAATTGCTTCTCTCGCTTTCGGAGTATTACATTCTCTCCTGGTTACATCCTTTCGAATATATTTTAGGGTATTACATGTATTGCCGGGTATAGTCTTGATTTTCACAAAAACTGTCTTATCGGAAAATTGTGGAAAGTGGTTTGTGATTTATTTGAGATAACTGCCATGTTATGGCTGAACGTAAATTGTTGCTCGCAGCCAAGGAAGACTGTGAGCTGTTGTTGTTCTTATTATTGGATCATTCAATTACTTACTTACTGTCCTGTTATCTATTTAACTGCTCATTTCAAATTCCTTTGTAAAGTACTACTTATGAATATTGCAAATAAAACTTGCTTAGCGCAAAATAACTTGTAGCATAGAGCCTTCTCTTGATTAGCTTTGCATTTAATATAATATTTGCGATACACTAAAAGTCTTGCTGAGTACACAAGTACTCAATCTTGCTTTTGTTGTTGTTTAGAGTATGAAGATGAACCGACGCCAGGCGACACTTTCTTCGCACCCAGAACCGGAGGGTTCGGGGACGGGTCTATCTAGGATTTGTTTCTTGTCGGTTGCCTTTGGGTATGGATGGGCACACAGCTGGAATTTATTTACTTTCACTACTTTTAATCTTCCGTTGCTATTTGGCCGGTCGGCCTTTGTAATGTAAATATTGCAATCGCTTAAGTTAAGTACCATTTTGCTTACCTTGTATATGTGAATGTATGGTTGTGAATACCAAATGTTGTGAATGTGTGTGCTAGCTACTGATCCAGGGACTAGCACAGATTACACATAGGGTCTTCGGGTATTCCACGCCCGGGGGTCCGACAGCGCATGGTATCAGAGCTATACTGACTGTAGGACAAGCCCTAGATAGAATGGTCATTAGATTAGTAGTTGGTTTTCAAAATACAACTCATTTCAATCATGAAAATGATTTTGAAAATTTAGGAGTTTTGCTAATCTTATCCCTCTTAGCATTCTCCTCTTATCTAAAATCATTCTTTTGATTATCTCTTCTCATCTCATTCAAATAACTCTAGTTTTGAAAGATGGGATGCTCTCTAAAAGTTTTTAAACACTTTTAGGACCTTAAAACTGAGTCAAAATGTTTTGAAAAAGTCATCCTACGTGAAGACCTCTTGGAAGGACCGTTGATGATGCAAGAGTCTTTGCTTGGATGGATCTCTTCCCCAAAATTTTCAGAACATAGTACTTGCTGAAAATAATGTGATGTAGTATTCTTTAACCCCCTCCTACCCTCATTTGGTGTTAAATTGATTGCTACTACAAAGGTCTAATAGTATGTGAAGACCAAAGGGTAAAACACCCTGAAAATAAGCCTTAGGGATTAGCTAAATAAATTAGAGAATGGTTAAAACTTGTGCTGAAATTTTTGTCTTGTCTAAGTATCATTCCTTATCCCTGCCTCTTACTACTTGTTCACTAACTTTTCTTATCCTCAAATTATAGAATGAACTTAGGTATGATATTACTATAACCTGGATGTAAGTTGCTATTTACGTTGGTTTAGTTGCCTCTTTTGTAATGTAAAGGTGTCGGGTATGTGTGCCATGTAAGATTTGACCATTAGGTTAAAAATTCATGTGTGATGCATATTATGAGCATGTCAAGTCATCAATAAGCAAAGTCTAACTAGAGATATCTAAGGATGATGCAGGCCATGTCAATAAGCTAAGCGGAACAAGGAAGCTAATATTGAGTCAATTAGAGTGCTACAAGCTCAAGAGTGTATCATGTGTTTAAGCACTTTTCATCTTTAGATGATTAAGCAAATTTTGTACACTTGACATATTTTCTTTTAAAGCTTATGGCTGTTTTCAACCAAGAATTTTGTCATGTGCTAGATCTCAAGCCTTATGCGACTACTCCAAGCGAGAAGCTTAAGAAGATAGTCTAGGTCATCCAAAACTCCCCCTGAGTTCATGCCTAGTGCAAAGGCAAGCCGTCTCATGAGAAAGAATTGGTGAAATCAGTTTTTTCGCACATAAAAAGAGATCTTTTTGCTTTTAACAGATTGTGCTAACTTATGATGAATCAAGATACTAAAATAGCTCAATCTAAGATTCAACCTAGATTCAAGGCTCAACTCAACCTATTTGACATGGCATGAATCATACATGGATAGCTAAATATAGATTAAACTCAAATGCTAGCATGACACGTTTTAATTTCAGTTGAGCAATTTTAATTAACTTATCATAGCAAAAGCTAGGCTACACATATGAAGTCATGATAAATCTAGCATATAAGCACAAGTCATGGCAAGGTGTAAAGCATTGTTAAACATGTCATAGCAGGATAATAACCAAGGCTCAATGTAGTTATATTACAATGCAGAATGTTGAAATGCAAGAAAATCCAGCTCACCCTCAACATGAGATGCAACTTTTAGTTCAAGTTGAGTTAAGTCAACATTAAGCTCCAGAAGCTCCCAAATGAACCCCCCCTGAACTAAAGCAATAAAAACGAGAGGCTGGCAAAGCGACAAAAAGACAGTCCTTAAAGCATAGATAAGATAAAGAGAAAACTATGGCTCGGACTGACTCTCATCTACCCCATATGACTCTAGGACTATCAACTGCCCACCTAACACACCTGGGAGCAAACACGTAGCCTGTCTACAGGGTGGCCCGTCCCTCGCTAGAACCTATAAGTAGTGAGTGAGCTCAACCTAGTGAGAAGAGAGACAGCTAATAAGCAGCATCCTAGAATCACAAGATAAGAGTCGGAAGTCTAAGCAACTCGACTAGAGAAACACTCTAATCTATGCTAGGAGGACTAATCCCAAATGCACCCAAAATGCAATGCAACAACAAGGAGTAAGAGCATAATTAGTATAGTAAAGCAGTAAAGAATAGAAACTCCCCCTCACTACAGTCCATAAGGACATACCACCCCAAGCTCTCCCCGTAGAGCTGAAAACCTCGAACTATCCAATGGCTTGGTGAAGATGTCAGCCAACTGGTGGTCACTTTCCTGGCGGAGCACTATATCGCCCTTCTCTACATGGTCTCTAAGGAAGTGATAATGGATATCAATGTGCTTGGTCCGGGAGTGTTGCACTGGATTCTTGGCAATGTTAATCGCTGAAGTATTATCACAAAAGAGTGGAACACTGTCGATAAGTAACCCAAAGTCCCGCAGGTCGAAGCCATCGAGCACTTGGCTCACGAGAAGCGGCCGCTGCGACAGCGTGCTCGGCCTCTGCGGTGGACTGTGCAACACCGGACTGCTTCCTTGAAGACCAGGAAACAAGAGAAGTGCCAATAAATTGGCAGGTGCCAGAAGTGCTCTTCCTATCTATCCTACAGCCGGCAAAGTCTGCATCAGAGAAGGCTCTCAAGGAAAGACAGGATGAGGAAGAGTACCAGATACCATAGTCAATGGTAGCTCGCAGGTACCGAAAGATACGCTTCACCGCCTAGCGGTGAGAAACGCGAGGAGAAGCCTGAAAACGAGTGCACAGACACACCGAAAAATGTATGTCTGGTCTCGAGGCAGTGAGGTACAAGAGGGAGCCAATCATGCTGCGAAAGTCCTTTTGATCAACTGGCTCGCCATCCTCATCTGGGTCAAGATAGGCTGTAGAAGCTATGGGAGTCGACACAGGCTTACCATCACTCATGTCGAAGCGTCTCAGGAGGTCACGAGTGTACTTTCCCTGATGAAGAAAGGTACCCTCCCGAGTCTGCTTGATCTGAAAGCCAAGGACGAAAGTCAACTCACTGACATTGCTAACAATTTTCAGTTTACAGCTTAAGCAATCTACAACAGCAAGCTCATCTGAACTAGTAGAGCTAAATTTCGTTACAAGATGAAATTTCAATTTTTGCCAATTCACTGGGTGATTTCTTAGTCATCCAAATTGTAGCATTAGACAATTGATTATGCAAGAGAGTTACACTAACATTCTAGTTTTATTCTAATTCTTTCTCTTCTCTGTTTATCAGCTCATTGACAAAACAGGGACAAAACTTCATAGAACTGAAGTCTAACTTCTTTCAAAACTCAACTTCAAATTTGTTAAACTAATCAGGATGACCTAAATACATTGACATAGCAAATGGTTTGGCTTAAGGGAGTGGGCCCCACTTGTCAACTAGAGGCATAAGGAAGGAAAAGGGAGGCTCGGCGTGGCTCGATCCTAGCTCGTCGCCGCGAAAGAGCGATGGCGGCAGGTGACGGCCAAAATGGGTTTCCTGAGGACTACTGAAGCTAGGGGTGGTCTCGGGGTGGCCGGGGAGGCAGTGTGGCGCGGCAATGGCGAGCGGCGGCCGGCTGAGGAGGTGAAAAGGGGGCGACGGCGTCGGGTGCAAATGGAGCAAAACTAGCGAGAGCATGAGCAGCCATGGGGTACCTGGAACAGGCCGGGGTGGTCGGCGATGACGGCGAGGCACCGGAGTGGTCCGGCGACGGAAGCCTGCGGCGGCGCGGGAGGTCACCGTGGCGGGGTCGCTGTGGAGCAAAGCGACACGAGTGAGTGATCGGGGAAGGAAGAAAGAGTCTAAGTAATGCTCACAGAGGAGGGAATTGAGCTGGGGCTCGCTGGAGGAGACGCGGTGACTGTGGCGGCGGTTTTGGCCGGACACGAGGAAGAAGGGTGCGTCAGCTCTCGAGCAATGAAATTCAAAATTTCTTGAGGGGTTTGCCTCCTGGGGATGTGGGACACGCCGTGACACGGTCGGCGGTGATCGGAGCTCGCCGGAGCGACCGAAATGCTTGGAGGTGGCGCAGCGCTGCTTTCGGCTCTTGGAGCTTTGGTGGAGAAAATGGATAGAGGAGGGGAAGGGAAAGCCCAGGTAGGTGGGGCTCTCGACGGCTTTTGAAGGAGAAGGCGGATGCACCGAGGTGAAGACGGCATGGGCGGCGAGGTGACCGGCGGCGTGGCGTGGCGCGCATGCGGGCGACAAGGCGCGGGCGAGCGGGCGCAGCTGCCGTTTGGAGGAGAAAGCCTGCCGGTGGGGTCGAGCCGTCAGTGAGAGAGGAAGGAGGTGGTTCGGGCGAGCTGGTCTGGTCAGACCCGGTGGCGAAGGGGTGCGGTCGGTGTCTGGTCAGGTTCGGGTCGGAGGAACAATACGAGGATTTAGGATTTGGATTTAATTTTGACCGAAAACAATTCAGTTTGACCAAGCAGTTTGAAATAGAAATAAAATTCTAAAAATCCTGAAAATTTTTGTGGACACTCTGAGGTTCACAAGGTACTTAGTAAAAATACTTTCAGACATTTTATATACTAAAATTTGTCAAAATTAATTTGTTTTCAAAACTGCATTAATGATTTGATTTGAATTTTGGTGAAGTCAAAATTACTTCTAAAAATTTGATAAAAATAATCATAATTCAAGATAAATAATCTAGTATTTTAATAAATTATTTTTAGAAACTTTTATTCATACATTTTTCTGGAATTCAAAGGAAGATCAAAATCTAATTAAAAATTTGAAATTTCAAAACAACCTCCAATACAACAATAAAATTTTAAAATTTCACACAAGTTTAAAGAAACCAAGAGCATGACCAAAAGATTTCACAAAAGTTTTTTTTAAAACTTTAATACTTTTATACATTTGAAATACAAACCCTAGTTTGGGGTTGTTACAAATCTACCCCCTTAAAGCAATCTCGTCCCGAGATTAGGTGGTTCTAAGTCGGAACGAAGAGTGGCAACCTAGGTGGGTTTGATCACGGGTCACTTTTCGGATTTCGACGCAAACCGAACTCAAATCTGAATCCAGAGAGGTTCTTCAGAAGTTTTAGGTTCTAAAGTGGGAAGCTTTGTTGAAGGATTTCTAATGTCCTTCAGTTAAGTGTTTTCTAGGTGGTTCTTTTCAACTCTAAACGAAATGCACCATGTGTTGTCTTGATTTCCTTTAGAGATAGTCTTTGGAAGATCATGACGCAGATATCCTGACGTTGCTGACATATTTTCCTTTCCATTGCTTTGTTTAACCTTTCCTTTCTTGATTTGAAGATAATTTGACATCACACTTCACATCGTCTTCTGGTAGTATGAAAGACTCGGCTCCACTCAGTTCACCGAAAGGGGCATCCGATTGATAGAACGGAAAGACTGGTTAGGTGGTAATCTAGTATCAACACCAGGATTCAGTGCGGAAAAGAGAAGTCAGGCAAGGTTTTAAGGTGGTCTCACTTAACCTCACTTATCTGGTTCTATTTGCTTGGCTGGGAAAGGAAATGCACAGGATGAATGCACGAGGGGATGCATGTGTGCAAATTAGTCCTAAGGCAAATTTTAAATTTTGGTTAATAAGAGTGCAAATGCTTACATGCATGCTTACATGTTTCTATCGTAATGCAAATGCTCACATGCATACTTACATGCCTCCTGTTTTATGCAACTTGAGTAACATGACATGCTTAAGTTAATTTAGAAACTATATGCATGATCAAAGTATAAGAATCAAGATGTCTAACAAGTATTTTGAGGTATCTTCTACCCCCCTTAAATATGTTTAATGCATAAAAGATGAAGGAAGGAAAGAATGAACATAAGGTGAGGGAACGGGCACGGTGTATGGAATTTAATTCTAACATGTACTAACTACTCCAAAGGTTCGACATAGTTGCTATACATGCCGTCAGTAGGCGATGTGTAACTACTTGGAACAAGGAGAGCAAACGATTACAAAATCCAGCGTCTACAAGCTAAGTAATACCATTAGGGTGTATATATATTCTACGAATAAACCTAATTTAATCCTAATATCGCAATAAGGCATCGTCTAGGGAAATTGACATTACCTAACCCGATTGCAAACACATAACAAGAAATGAACTCCAAATGTTTGTATGAAAGCATAAGACCATCGCAAAACCACAAAGCAAAAGATTTGCTTCCGATTACGACTAACTCGTATTGAGCAGACAAGCAATCGTTTAGGATGATAACATTTTAGAACACAACTCAAGTTCTAACGCATCGAAAAGGCATGGCAAAAGCCATATAAGGGTGCATTGGGCACTAGCTATCTAATATCACATCTTACCCTTTTAATCCCATGAGTTTTAGTTGATTTATCATCTCATTTTTAACCCTAACGACGAACTAAGTGCTCGCAGTCCAAAACTTGTGCTTTCTGTCCAGATTTTGCATCCGAGCTCCGAGATGAGTGCTTCAACTCCGAGTGCTTCAAATCTTCACTAAATAACAACCAACACTTCATATTTTTAACTCTCATTATTCCCCAAACCGAATTTAACCGATAACCAACTAACTTTGAAAGGAGAAGAGAGAGGAACAACTTTTTCGAAAACTCAACAAGAATAAGGCAAGATGAGCAAGGTAAGATAGGTAAGGAGTAAAATCTGAGAACTTACTTAAGTTTTCATAAACCATTTGACATTTTGAAAATAAGTTTTTCAAAATATCAAAAAGACGACTAAGCTAGGGGTTTCTACGGTCAGTATAGCTCTGATACCAACTTTGTGAGGACCCCAGTTTATTTGGCTTGTAATGCTTAACCAACCATCTGGCCCTAGCATCACAAATCAAATAAACCAAGCCTCGAGATATGTATACTTCCCAGAACTACAGTATACACACCTCTTCACAAAATTATGCATCAATTCCATACAACAAGTCTAACAAAAGACATACAATAGGGATTATTACAACAAGGGCCAACCGGCCAAAAGACAATTAAATAACAATTAAACAGCGGAAGCAAAAGCCATAAGATGGCGATAATTAAAAGAGTCAATTAGTGTGCCTTTACCCACAAGGCAACCAACCGAGCCGTCAAGCTAGTCGTCAAACCCGCAGCACAGCTCACAAAAGGGAAGCCCTTGGGGCTCACCTTCTTCCTCTGCAACAAAAATATTAAGCAAAGCAACTGAGTACAAAAATTATTTTTGTACTCGCAAGACTGACGTGTAAGGGTAACAGAACTATAATTAACTACATGCAAGCTTTATTTAAGTGGAGGGGGCTCTGGACTTACTTTTAGCATAAAACAAGTTTTCATTTGCAATAATGTAATAGATTCAAAGCAATTTGACAAACTATTTGTAATTGTTGAAATAACAGCGATACAATAATAATAACAACAGTAAAGACAACTTGGAAGTGACCATCCCAATGGTCACCACAACAATAGTATGAACATCCATTCATACCAACCCATCAAGTTTTAATTAAATGTTGTAGTCTAACTCTTGAAAAGCTTACCCAAGCGTGTCCATATCCTAGGACGAGGCTATTCGAATAGTTTTAACCCTGCAGGGGTGTACCAATGTACCCACACTTTAGACCGCCTTTCCACCAGCCACGGCTAGCACACTTCCTTTGGTATGCAGGCACGGCTAAGTCTAACGAGACATTTCCAATATTGTGTATTAACTACGAGCCGCTCGTATGGATAGAAATCCATACGCTTACATGGTAAAGCCGAAAAGACAACTACCCACAAAGGGTAAAGCTTTTCGGACAACTACCATGCTCCCAACACCATCCCTCCTGCGACCTCCTGCGACCTAGAGCCAATACACGCCAAAGTACTAAGTCAAGAGAGGTCCCATACCCTCTAGTGTGGTTACGCAAAATTGCTGGATAATGTGTACTCACAAGATGTTCGGTCCTTAATTGACCCGGGCACCATTCCAGTCACACCCAAAAGCACACCATCTTACCATTGTGCCCAAGTCGAAATCATTTTGTTTTTAGTTTTTAGTTTTCACAAGTAATCATAGCACAGAGGCTGAAATATAAAGATATCATAATTTTTATGTGATCAAGGTTACCGACTAAGTCGATAACCGCCCAATTCTACCGGTATCTAAGCATTGCTAAGCATCATATCGTAAAGACAAATAAAAGGCCCTAAATCATTCACCGGGCTCTAATTCACCAGTGAGAATAATATTCCTAAGGTAGTGGCAGGGGTGAATAGTTTCAGGGCAACCATGCAATGGGATTAACTACCTCTAATCGACAAAATTAATCATTGACACAAAAGCATGCATACGTACGAGTAAAACAAAGTATTAGATTTTAAAAGTAATAGGATTGAGTGGATATGATCAAACTGCTTGCCTTTGCCTTGCTAGAGATATTCGACTTGCTGCAGAGGATCACTCTCGATATCAACGTCATCTAACAATAAAAACTGCCAAAGCGAAAAACAGCAAATAAACACCAGAATGCCAAAAGTATCCAAAAATTAACAACACAGGAGACAGATTATGAATTTAGGAACAACAAATTAGATGATTCGGAGTTTATTTAAATTAGTTAGGATTTCTTCTTACTGTTCTCTCCAAACTCACTTATTTTCCATGATAATCATACAGTCAAAATCAATCCTCTTATATATTCTATTCTTTCGGCAGACTTTGATGGTGATTGTGTGCACATCTATTAGCTAAGCAGCATAATACCACATTTTAAATAGCTCACTATTCTATGTAACATTTACTGTGATAAGTTCATTAAGACTTACTAGACTCAAACTTCATTTTGATAGCTGCCTAAGAACTTTCATAAGGATTGACAGATGCTTACAAATTTTTTTTAACTTAAGTCGGTGTGGATCCTTACTACTACTGAGATCAAGAGCTCCTAATGGTTTTTCTGTTTAGTTGGTTGTGTGTGGTGACCACTATCAGACCCCAAGGTTGTTCCCTGATGGTTTCTTACAATACAATCCATTAATGATTTTCCGATTTGGCTACTCCTGCTAGTTCTGAAAATTCACAACTCTATAGGTCCTTATTAGATTTGGATGCTTCTTGTTAAATGATTGCCAAAAGACTAAATGAATCAAGACAATCTCTAACTACTGAAGCGAGACCTGCTATTACTAGACTTCCTTTTAACTCAAACTTCCACTTTTCTTCTAATCACCGACTTGAGTGGCACTACTAACAAAGTTGCTCTCTGTGGGTTTCAGATTTTCACAATCAAAAAGGGCTTTTCCGATTTGGTTGCCATTGTTAGGGACTTGCCAAATAACTCCATGAATTAGGACAAAATCTAATCACTAGCGTTAAACCTATTATTAGTCTACTGACATTGCTAACAATTTTCAGTTTACAGCTTAAGCAATCTACAACAGCAAGCTCATCTGAACTAGTAGAGCTAAATTTCGTTACAAGATGAAATTTCAATTTTTGCCAATTCACTGGGTGATTTCTTAGTCATCCAAATTGTAGCATTAGACAATTGATTATGCAAGAGAGTTACACTAACATTCCAGTTTTATTCTAATTCTTTCTCTTCTCTGTTTATCAGCTCATTGACAAAACATGGACAAAACTTCATAGAACTGAAGTCTAACTTCTTTCAAAACTCAACTTCAAATTTGTTAAACTAATCAGGATGACCTAAATACATTGACATAGCAAATGGTTTGGCTTAAGGGAGTGGGTCCCACTGTCAGCTACAGGGAATGCAAGGAAGGAAACAGGGGAGGCTTGGGCGTGGCTCTGGTCCTAGCTCGTCGCCGGCGAAAGAGCAGCGGCGAGGCAGAGGTGACGGCCAAAATGGGTTTCCTGAGGACTACTGAAGCTAGGGGTGGTCTCGGGGTGGCCGGGGAGGCAGTGTGGCGGCGCGGCAATGGCGAGCGGCGGCAGGCCGAGGAGGTGAAAAGGGGGCGACGGCGTCGGGTGCAAATGGAGCAAAACTAGCGAGAGCATGAGCAGCCATGGGGTACCTGGAACAGGCCGGCGTGGTCGGCGATGACGGCGAGGCACCGGAGTGGTCCGGCGACGGAAGCCTGCGGCGGCGCGGGAGGTCACCGTGGCGGGGTCGCTGTGGAGCAAAGCGACACGAGTGAGTGATCGGGGAAGGAAGAAAGAGTCTAAGTAATGCTCAAAGAGGAGGGAATTGAGCTGGGGCTCGCTGGAGGAGACGCGGCGACGGTGGCGGCGGTTTTGGCCGAACACGAGGAAGAAGGGTTGCGTGCAGCTCCTCAGGCAATGAAATTCAAAATTTCTTGAGGGTTTGCCTCAGGGATGTGGGACACTTGTGACGCGGTCGGCGGTGATCGGAGCTCGCCGGAGCGACCGAAATGCTTGGAGGCGGCGCGGCGCTGCTTTCGGCTCTTGGGGCTTTGGTGGAGAAAATGGATAGAGGAGGGGAAGGGAAAGCCCAGGTAGGTGGGGCTCTCGACGGCTTTTGAAGGAGAAGGCGGATACACCGAGGTGAAGACGGCATGGGCGGCGAGGTGACTGGCGGCGTGGCGTGGCGCGCATGCGGGCGACAAAGCGCGAGCGGCGAGGCAAGTGCCGCGTGGAGGAGAAAGCCTGCCGGTGGGGTCGGGCTGTGAGGACCCCCGGTTATTGGAAATGTTACTAATTAAATTCATACTGTAGCACAATTGTTAATGAAGGAACAATCACGCCCTTTATTAAAAACCATGCTAAAGATATAAATTTAACAAATGACAGATCCGATGAAATGAGATTCCGGATATATATGATTCACAATGGTTCCGGATCAACGACCATTGCATATATATCCTTCATCAACATTGCATCAAACACATACCAGTCATACATTGATATAATTAAACATAAGGTTACATCATTCTATTAGTACTACAATATTAAGTGACTTGGTCACTTTAACGATATCTGTGGAAGCAAAATAAGCGGAAAATGTCCACCAATGGCCTCATCCACCCGAGCAATTGCGTGGAGGAAAGAAATAGCGTTACTCGTTAGCGTCACCCGATCGGCGCTAACGGGTACTTCATAAAGAAAACCATCCTCACTGCAACAATAGGTGGTAGCACCTTGAGTACAAAGGTACTCGGCAAGTCTTACACAAACTAATAAAAGAAAGTGGTTATTAGAACCTAATCAAAGGAGTAGAGTTGTTACATGCATAAGGTTACAAAAAGGAAGGTATAAAGGTTCAAATTTGCATAAAGCGATACATCTTAACCTACAAAGGCTAACTTTTGATAAAGCAATTTAATAAATCAAAAATAAAGTAAAACAGTAAGTAAACACATAAAATGTAAGCAGATGCGATTGCATGATTCCCTCATGCCAACCGAAAATAAACCAAAACCAGATTTTTGAAAATCAAAACTTCTATACAGGTGATATCAATTCAAGTTATCGTCCATGACCGTGGACACGGCTATTCGAACAGTTTATACCCTGCAGGGGTGTACATCTTTACCCACATGACTTAGCTAGCCCGTTGTCTTCGGATGCCTCCGAATGATGACACACTTCCTTTGGTATGCCGACCGGGGAAGCTAAGATTTGGTATTTTTCAACAAGCCAACACTATTGAGTTGGACCCCCATGTGTGCACTGATCCCACTAGTGTAGGCTATACCACCTACTAACCACGGGGCACACATGTTGTGTCAGGAATGCCGATCCAAACAATTTAAAGCGAATTGGGCTCCCCACCCATAGTAGAATGCTATCGGCACCATTAAGGTATCGTATATGCGACGAGGCACATATACGCCCTCACCCTCCTAAGAACATCGATCTCGACATACAAAGCTCACATGGCATAAAACGGTCCTCGGACCAAAGCATCTATGCCATACAAGGCCAATACACATATCCTTACTCTCCTGTTTCCAACTCAATAGTCTCAACATTTTACTTAACCAAACAGCGCCCATACACTGCATGTGGAAGTGCGTGGGGACTTGAATTGAATAATCGAGTTCGGTCCTTAATTAACCGGACAAGTCCACCACAAACCCAATCTCGTGCACAAAAGCACCATCACTAACTTCCTCTTGTCCAGATCAATTTGAATTTCAAATACAAGACTGATTTAAAGAAAGCGGACAAAGAGTTTAAAATGACAATAGTTCATGGTGATTCCCATGTTTGACAAGATATGCTTGTCAAACTCTAAAATCTCTAGATCGCATATCTAAGCCAAATCGAAAATAGACCATATAGTATACGAGATTACACTAGAGTTGAGTGTATGGTCATGATTAAGGTAATCCACCATGTCAAAGTTATAGCTAGCTATTACAAGTCACGTTTTGTATTTTGGACAAATAGAATGCATGAGATATCTTTGGATTTGTAAAAGCTATTGTACAAAATCTGGGTTCAATATGGTGCAAAGAGGATGCTTGCCTTGGTAATAATAGACTTCATTGCGGTGTTCGTTGCTCGAGAAAAGATTCAATTGCTTCAACAGAACAGATTCTAAAAGAAACAATAAGATCCAATAAATACCAAACCGACAATAAGTCCAAAATGGAAGAAATATGCATGATCAATCTAGAAATGCATGATTACAGTATGCTTAAGCCATAACTACCCATAATAATGATAATAATCCATTATATAGCTCACTTTGTTTTCAAAAGACGAAATTAGGTTTTAGTGCAAAACTCCGGTTTGATTGTAAAAGAGTGAAAGCAGACAGATTGCAATTTTGGAAAAGAAGTATAGATCATGCAAAAGTCCATAAATGAATCTTAGCATGATCCTTTAGGTAATTAACATCCCAAACCAACCTTAGTCTAACCCTAGCCGGTTAGATCACATCGACTAGGAAGGAGATCATTTTGTCGGCTAAACCGACAAAAAGAAACAGGACAATTCTCGGCTAGAAGTTAAAATAGATGATGACAAGATTGGAAAGATTAACTTGTCATGTTGCTAGGGTTTAGTCAAAACCTAAATAAGATGGTAAGTTGACAGGAAGAACCATAGGCCTTGAAAATGACATGAGAAACTGAAAAGGCATAATATCAACTTTTCAGTTTGAAGCAAGATCAAGCTACTGATGCTTAAAAGAATGGTTCACAGCAGCTTCTACGGTCCTTAAGATGCTTAAGATGTTACTGACTAGGGTTTTAGCTTACGGGAGAAGAGATATGCCAAGGGTTTTGAAAACCCGATGCCGATCAACAGAGGATTAAACTCGATTTAACCTACAAAAGATAATCAATCTTTATTGCAAAGTGTAAACGAGTTTAGGATGGATAAGCAAAAGGAACAAGAGCAAGAAACTCCACTGTCAAGAAGAAAAGGATGAGCTTCTTCGGTCAACAATGGCAACACAAGGAAAGCTAGGGTTTATATATGGGTGTTGAGCTACAGAGCAAGAAGGAAAGATCTAGAGTTGATGAGGTGTCCATTTAGCTAAACATCTCAAAAATTAGTGTATAATCTTTGGATAAATCCTCTCCCCGCTCACAAAAATGGTGCTTGAGATAAGGAAGAAGAGAGGCAAAATATGACATGTGGGTCCCATTGGCGATCCCACATGCTGCGTCTCTAAAATGCGAAAAGAACACCAACCGTCCGATTGGAAATGGGTGGTGCGATAAATAGAGAGGTTAAATGATTTGAATCGGTGCCGATTAATATGGACCGCACGATCTAGATCGGATGATCGAGATCTAATTGAAATCCCGAAGGATCGGGGCTCCACTTTCAAAGATATACGTTGGATCAAGATCCAACGATCAATTAAAAGATATACACGTCACTCTTCTTTTGATGCTATGGCTCAGCACCATTGGATTTAATTTCTACGGTCAGGATGTAAAATGGAACCGGATGGTCCGATTGCATACACCCATGTGGTCCGCACGATTAAAATCCAACGACCCACCGATTTTGGGCTTTAAAGGCCCACGGTCAAAAAGGAGTGCCGAGGATTGAGATCCAAAGGCCCACATTAACGCCTCGATTTCAAATTGAAATAAGCGATACCGCTAGATCAAGGATGGGCGGCCACGATTGTGCGGGATCCGAGTCGTCGAATGCATACACAAATCTAGACCATACGATGAAGATCCAACGGTCCAGAGGAGTGCGGGCTTTATAACTCGCGGGAAAAAGGGAAAAACCGTAGGATTTGAATCTAACGGCTGAAATAAAAGCGCGCCTTTAAGTTTAACACGAAAAGAGCGTCACGGTTGGATTGGAAACGAACGGTGGAGATTGAATAAGGATCCGGAGTTGTCCGATTGCATACACCGATCACGTTCGTTGGATTAAGATCCAACGGTGGAGGTTGATCTCGCGTGGACGGCTCGTGTGATGCCGTGAGCTCGCTCGCTCGATTGAAGATCGACGGCTCGCATCACGCGTGGATTTTGGGCTCGCGCCCGAACGTGACCGAGCCAGACCAAGATGATTGGGTTGGACCAAGATACGTGGTCCGAGTCGCTCTGATATTAGGGCTAGGTTTGGACCGGTTTGGTTGACCAAACCTTATTCAAATATTTAAAAGGTTTGATGGGACTTTAAAAATAGCAAATAAATTTATAAATTCATGAAAATTTTCTGTAAGCTCTGGGATGATATATTTCCCAGATAAATTTCATAAACCACACTTTCACTTTATAAAATACATAAATATTTATTTCAGGCGAAAATATTCATTTAAAGACCATAAATTTTCTTTAAGCCTAAATAATTTCTAAAATGCAACAAAATATTTTTAGCCAAGATAATTTATCTAGGCTTTAATAAAAATATTTCCAGTCATAATACAAGTTTTACCTGGTATTCCTTTAAGATTTTAAATGGTTCTTTAGGATGTTAACTAGAAAGGAAGGTTTTTAATTTGTAGCATCTTTGCCCAAAGTGTAAATATGAGCAGAATGCTATGAACAGCACCTCATTACTGTTCATAAAGCATTTTATTACTGCTTATAAACTTGGGGCTGTTACAAACCTACCCCCTTAGGAAAATCTACTTGAGATTTGGAACAAGTTAAGATCAGAAGAAGTGAAATGAAAATAAATTATGAGGAAATTCAACATCTGTTGTTTTGATTTCCTTCAAAGATAACAAAGAAGAATCTTACATAACAACATAGTGTTATCATTACATGTTTGTTTACATTGCTTTGTTTAAACTTTCCTTTCTTGATTCAAAGAAAAGTTCTAAACAACAAAAGATGGGGTGCTCGATCCGCATCGGATCTTGGCTCCCAAGTGGCTTCATCCTCGGAATGATTAGCCCACTGAATTTTTAAGAACTTGACAGTACGATTTCTTGTCCTGCGTTCCATTGTGTCGAGGATACGTACTGGTTGTTCTTGATAAGAAAGATCAGGTTGGAGATCAAGATGCTCATAAGCAGTTGCCTCAATAGGAACACGAAGGCATTTCTTCAATTGAGACACATGAAAAGTATCATGCATCGCCGAGAGTGATTCGTGTAATTCCAATTGGTAAGCTGACTCCTCGCTTGGCAATGATTCGGAAGGGTCCGATATAACGAGGTGCGAGCTTTCCTTTTACCTGAAAACGATGAGTACCCTTCATGGGTGACACTTTAAGATAGACATGGTCATCCACCTCAAAGCTCAATTCACGACGACGATGATCAGCATAGCTCTTCTGACGAGACTGTGCAGTTTTCAAACAATCTCGAATCAGTCGAACTTGCTCTTCTGCTTCCTTTACCAAGTCTGGACCATAGAATGATCTTTCACTGACTCAAACCAATTCAATGGAGTCTACAAGCTCTCCCATACAAGGCTTCAAAAGGTGACATTTGAATACTTGCTCGTAGCTATTATTGTAGGAAAATTCCACATATGGCAAAGATTTCTCCGGTCTTTGCTATAAGATAGCACATAGGCTCAAGAAGATCTTCCATTACTTGGTTCACTCTTTCGGTTTGACCCTTGGTTTGAGGATGGTAAGCGATCGAAAGAGAGTTCACCCCATAGCTCGATGAAGGCTATTCCAAAATGGGAAGTAAACCGAGGACCACGGTCGAAACAATGACTTTAGGAACACCATGAAGACAAACAATTCTAGCAATATAAAGCTCGCTAATTGCTTGCCATTGAAATCGGTCTGGCCAGGAATAAAATGAGCCACTTTAGTTAAACGATCGATGATCACCCAAATGGCATCGATCCCTTGGAAGTCTTGGGAAGACCAAGAATGTGAAATCCATACCGATCTCTTCCCACTTCCATTGTGGAATAGGCAAAGGTTGAAGGGTACCGGTGGCTTCAGATGTTCACTTTAACCCTTTGGCAAATATCACATTCAACAACATACCGAGCAATTTGCCTCTTCATATGGCTCCACCAAAATATTTTCTTTAAATCTCGTACATCTTGGTACTCCCGGGATGCAAAGAAAACTTGAATTATGAGCCTCTCTAAGAATTAGACTTCTTAGATGAGGATCACAGTACTACCAAACGATTGCGATATCGAATCATCCGCGACCATCTTCGTAAAACTCGTTGGCTTTGCTCGCTTTCATATTCCCTTGATTTCGGCTACCTCGGCATCGTTATGCGGGCCTCCAATCTGAGATTCTAATGTTGGCTCCACATGTAATGCAATGAGGAAACTGCTCCTACCAATTCAAGACTTAGGCGCCGAAATCAACACACAAGTCTTTTCTTGGTAGAGAAGATATGCGATTGCATTGTGACTTTCGCTAAAGCATCCGCCACAACATTGGCTTTACCGGGATGATAATGAATACCCATGTCGTAGTCCTTGATCGGTTCAAGCCATCTTCTTTGTCTCATATTCAAATCAGATTGAGTGAATATGTACTTGAGCTTTATGATCGGTGTAGATCTCACAACGATTACCAAGGAGGTAATGTCGCCAAATCTTTAATGCATGGACCACGGCACCAATTCCAAATCATGAGTAGGATAATTAACTTCATGAGGCGCAGAATCAGGGATGCATATGCCACAACTCGGCCTTCTTGCATAAGTACACAACCAAGTCCATGGCGAGATGCATCGCAATAAATGTCGAAGCTCTTAAGAACATCCGGAAGAGTAAGAACGGTAGATTTGGTTAAAAGAGTTCTCAAGAGTCGAAAACTCTCCTCACACTTATCTGACCATTCAAACTTCTTCTCTTTCTGCAAGAGCTGAGTCAGAGGTCTAGCAATTTTGGAGAAATTTTCAATGAACCTGCGGTAATAACCCGCAAGTCCAAGAAAACTTCGGATCTCTGGGACGCTTTTGGGAGGCTTCCAATTTAGCACATCTTGTACCTTGCTTGGATCAACAGCAATGCCTTCTTCAGATAACACATGCCCCAAAAATGCATCCTCTCTGAGCCAGAAAGCACATTTGCTGAACTTAGCATATAATCGATGCCGACGAAGTGTTTCCAGCACAAGTCGCAAATGTTGTTCATGATCCTTATCAGACTTGGAATAAATAAGGATGTCGTCAATGAACACGACAACGAATTTATCCAAGAATTCCATGAACACTGAATTCATAAGATTCATGAAATATGCTGGAGCATTGGTCAGACCAAAGGACATAACAGTATACTTGTATAAATCATAACGAGTAGAGAAAGCTGTCTTAGGAATGTCCTCAGCTCTAACCTTGATCTGATGATAGCCCGATCGCAAATCAATCTTTGAAAAGACACGGGCACCAACCAACTGATCAAAAAGATCATCAATTCGAGGTAGAGGATATTTGTTCTTGATAGTGACCTCATTTAACGGACGGTAATCCACACACATCCGTAAAGTGTTGTCTTTCTTCTTAACAAAGATTGCCGGGCATCCCCAAGGTGAGGAACTCGGTCGAATGAAACCTTTGTCAAGCAATTCTCCGAGTTGCTTCTTCAATTCAACCAACTCGTTGACAGGCATTCGATAAGGACTCCTGGATATCGGAGCAGTTCCAGGAACGAGTTCAATAACAAACTCCACTTCCCGATCTGGTGGTAAACCGGGAAGGTCTTCAGGAAAAACATCAGCATACTCACAGACAATTGGTACTGACTCCAAAGAAGGAGTGGTATCAACTTGGTGAGCACAAAGATGAGAGTCAATTGTTTTGGAATGGTAAACAACTTGAATGCCGTCTGCATTGGTCATAGAAATAGACCGTTGGGAACAATTGATTTGGCCCTGGTTCTTGGACAACCAATCCATACCCAAAATGACATCCAACCCTTTAGAGTCAATCACAATTAAATTTGCTAAAAACCTTACTCCAAGGATTGTTATGTTGACCCCACAACAAATCTGATCGGTTTTAAAGACCGACCCAGGTGATTGAATAATAAAAGGTGGTTGGAGGGTATGCATGTCTAACTGGTGTTGAACAGCAAAATGATTGCTAATAAAAGAATGAGATGCTCCAGTCAAATAAAACAAGAATGGATGAAATTAACTAGGAGCATACCCATAACAACTTCAGTGTATCACGCTTCCTCTTGAGGTGAGTGGTTCACATGCCCACGGACTGGAGCGGATCAGCTTTAATAGGGGGCCTCTGCGAAGGGGCTGGCCGAACAGGGGTTGGATAGGGTCGAACAGGAGGCAATCCTTGCTGCTTTGCCACACACTTGTTGGCATAATGCCCCGGACGACCACAATGAAAGCAGATAACCCCTAGGTTAACATTGTTAACAGGACGGGGCTGATTTCCACTTGGGCCCGATCGATTGGTGGGAGGAGATGGACGAGGCAAACACCGCCGCCTTGGTGAAAATGGAGCTGGTGCTCGTGGTGGTCTAGACAACCACATACGAGGCCTTGGTGAGCTGCCACCAGGAGCAAACTGTGAAGTCCGCTGTCGCTTGCGTGACTCCTCCAATGCCTTGCTCTTGCTCTCGGCCACAATTGATTTGTTGACCAATTGAGAGAAATTCGGAAGTCATGCAAAGCTACGGACATCCGCAACTCCTCGATAGCCCATTCAAGAACCGGTTTCGACGACGGTCGGTCGAAACATCATCGAGGCATATCCGCCGTGAAGTTGAACTCATGCGATATTCGATTCTGATTTTCGCCCTTGCTTGAGAGCGAAATTCTGCCGCTTGATCATCATGACCCTTCGGAATGTGAGCTTCGCGAAAAGCTTCCACGAATTCATCCTAAGTAGGGACATGTCCAAGTGAATGGCAAGAAGATTATCCCACCATATGCTAGCTCGCCCATCGAGCTGATAACTGGCAAAAAGAACCTTTTCCCTTTCAGAGCACTGAGCAATCGAGAGCTTCTTTTCAATGGTTCGAAGCCAATCCTCAGCTTCCATGGGATCCTGAGAACTGGAGAACACCGGCGGGTTAGTCCGCTGAAAGTTAGCAAGACCGCCTCGCACATGGTGGCCTTCGCTCGGCGGTTGGTGCAATAGGAGAAGAAGTATTGCGCGTGTCTGCTCCAAGATGCGTGTTCGGTCCATTCGGTTGCGCTCAATTTGCATGAGCACGTCGGCCATTGAAGGTGGTGGAGGAAGCTCCTCTTCTGGGACCACCTTGCGGACCTTGAGAGCCGGAGGTTTCGGCCCTCCCGAGAATGAGGCATGGGAGTCGACATGCCCCTCCCTTGTTGCGCTTTAAGACGAGTAGTAGGTCCCGTCATCCTGTTACCACACCATGGTTAACAACACAACAAGGACGTACTCGGCAAACACAAACAAGTTTGCAATTAGGAAAGAGCAAATACTGTATATACAATGCAGCATGTTATGTTATGCATTCAAGTTAACTCCAACCAGAAATTTCACATATATATACAACAAAATTTCGGTTCCAGTCTTACATTATAGTCGGCCATAATGTCAGATTACAAACCGAAAGTTAAGCTTACATACTTTGTACAAAACACTACTGCCCTATTACATACAATTTATTTAGGGCCACTACTAAACCGAAAGACACTCAACCACGAGGGTTCATCGTCGAGGTGCTAGCGTAGAGATCCCGGTTAAAGTTCACCGGAAACTCATTCAAAAGATGAGCTCCAGGGGAACCAGTATCAACAGGATCCAATGGACTAATGAGACGCCTCGGGGAACCCAACAATGGCTGATGACCTCCAGGGGGTGCAGTCCGCAGAGTGCGAGGAAAGCCTGCAGTCATCCGGGCTTGGCGCACTTGTCCATAGCAGCACGCACCCGCCACTCGGAAGTCGATAAAGAGGTGGTGCAAAAGAATAGGGGAGATCTCGTTGTCACCATAAAGCACGTTGCGAGGAACGCGTTCATGTTGACTCCAAAGCGTGTACTCTGGGCCTCATTAAGGCGATGCCGAGTTTCCCACAACTCCCTCACAAGACGATGGATTTGGTCCATGATGCGGACCATCCTCGCCAACCGTCGCACTGAGGGTCTTCGCCAAAGCGTATCTCGTGAACATGCTCACTTCGAGGTAGGACCTTGATTCGGGAAGTGGTCGAGGGTGGTTGAGACAATTCCGTCAAATCATGACGAAGAAGGCTCATCATCCTACTCGCAGCCTTCCGAATCGCCATAGCCTCGAGGTGGCAAGTGCTTGGACACGATGGAAACACCGCCGCCTACATGCCTAGCAATGACGTTGATGAAGGCACTGTACTCGATCTCGTCGATAAATGGCATACTCGGTGATAGGTGAAATTGAGCACCACATCATGTCCCGAAGTAAGGCTGGGAACCCATCAACATCTTCAGCTCGAGTCTCCTTGACCAAGTACCAACCGCTCATCTATAGGCCAAAAAGACAAGATAAGAAACAATTCACTTTTAGATAAACCAATGAAAGTTGGGCAAGAAGTGACATTAAAGAGGATAAGAAATAAAAATGTCATACTTAAACTTTCGAAAATACATTACTGTTTGAAAATAATTTTATCAGAAGACTCTCTAATAACTTTGGCCACACTACTTCTAACCTACAGGCAACGTATGCTCTGATACCAACGCTGTGAGGACCCCCGGTTATTGGAAATGTTACTAATTAAATTCATACTGTAGCACAATTGTTAATGAAGGAACATTACTGGCCCTTTATTAAAAACCATGCTAAAGATATAAATTTAACAAATGACAGATCCGATGCAGATTCCTGATATATATGATTCACAATGGTTCCCGTGATCAACGACCATTGCATATATATCCTTCATCAACATTGCATCAAACACATACAGTCATACATTGATATAATTAAACATAAGGTTACATCGTTCTATTAGTACTACAATATTAAGTGACTTGGTCACTTTAATAAAGATACAATGGAAGCAAAATAAACGAAAATGTCCACCAATGGCCTCATCCACCGCAGCAATTGCGTGGAGGGAAGAAGTAGCGTTACTCGTTAGCGCCACCCGATCGCGCTAACGGGTACTTCATAAAGAAAACCATCCTCACTGCAACAATAGGTGGTAGCACCTTGAGTACAAAAGGTACTCAAAGCAAGTCTTACACAAACTAATAAAAGAAAGTGGTTATTAGAACCTAATCAAAGGAGTAGAGTTGTTACATGCATAAGGTTACAAAAGGAAGGTATAAAGGTTCAAATTTATGTAAGCGATACATCTTAACCTACAAAGGCTAACTTTTGATAAAGCAATTTAATAAATCAAAAATAAAGTAAAACAGTAAGTAAACATATAAAATGTAAACAATGCGATTGCATGATTCCTCATGCCAACCGAAAATAAACCAAGACCAGATTTTTGAAAATCAAAACTTTTATACAGTGATATCAATTGAAGTTATCGCCCATGACCGTGGACACGGCTATTCGAACGATTTATACCCTGCAGGTGTACATCTTTACCCACATGACTTAGCTAGCCCGTTGTCTTGGATGCCTCGAATGATGACACACTTCCTTTGGTATGCCGACCGGGAAGCTAAGATTTGGTATTTTTCAACAAGCCAACACTATTGAGTTGGACCCCATGTGTGCATCGATCCCACTAGTGTAGGCTATACCACCTACTAACCACGGGCACACATGTTGTGTCAAGAATGCCGATCCAAACAATTTAAAGCGAATTGGGCTCCCACCCATAGTAGAATGCTATCGGCACCATTAAGGTATCGTATATGCGACGAGGCACATATACGCCTCACCCTCCTAAGAACATCCGACATCGACATACAAAGCTCACATGGCATAAAACGCCTCACTCAAAGCATCTATGCCATACAAGGCCAATACACATATCCTTACTCTCCTGTTTCCAACTCAATAGTCTCAACATTTTACTTAACCAAACAATACCATACACTGCATGTGGAAGTGCGTGGGGACTTGAATTGAATAATCGAGTTCGGTCCTTAATTAACCTGACAAGTCCACCACAAAACCCAATCTCGTGCAAAAGCACCATCACTAACTTCCTCTTGTCCAGATCAATTTGAATTTCAAATACAAGACCGATTAAAGAAACTGGACAAAGAGTTTAAAATGACAATAGTTCAAGCAGATTCCCATGTTTGACAAGATATGCTTGTCAAACTCTAAAATCTCTAGATCGCATATCTAAGCCAAATCAAAATAGACCATATAGTATACAAGATTACACTAGAGTTGAGTGTATGGTCATGATTAAGGTAATCCACCATGTCAAAGTTATAGCTAGCTATTACAAGTCACGCTTTGTATTTTCAGACAAATAGCATGCATGATATCATGGATTTGTAAAAGCTATTGTACAAAATCTGGGTTCAATATGGTGCAAAGAGGATGCTTACCTTGGTAATAATAGACTTCATTGCAGTGTTCTGTTGCTCGTAAAAGATTCAATTGCTTCAACAGTAACCAGCATTCTAAAAGAAACAATAAGATCCAATAAATACCAAACCGACAATAAGTCCAAAATGGAAGAAATATGCATGATCAATCTAGAAATGCATGATTACAGATGCTTAAGCCATAACTACCCATAATAATGATAATAATCCATTATATAGCTCACTGCTTTCAAAAGACAGAAATTAGGTTTTAGTGCAAAACTCGGCTTTGATTGTAAAAGAGAAAAAACAGACAGATTGCAATTTTTGGAAAAGAAGTATAGATCATGCAAAAGTCCATAAATGAATCTTAGCATGATCCTTTAGGTAATTAACATCCCAAACCAACCTTAGTCTAACCCTAGCCGCTAGATCACATCGACTAGGAAGGAGATCATTTTGTCGGCTAAACCGACAAAAAGAAACAGTGGACAATTCTCACTAGAAGTTAAAATAGATGATGACAAGATTGGAAAGATTAACTTGTCATGTCGCTAGGTTTAGTCAAAACCTAAATAAGATGGTAAGTTGACAGAAGAACCCTAGGCCTTGAAAATGACATGAGAAACGAAAAGGCATAATATCAACTTTTCGCTTTGAAGCAAGATCAAGCTACCGATGCTTAAAAGAATGGTTCACAAAGAGCTTCTAAGGTCCTTAAGATGCTCAAGATGTTACTGACTAGGTTTTAGCTTACCAGGAGAAGAGATATGCCAAGGGTTTTGAAAACCCGATGCTGATCAACAGAGGATTAAACTCTGATTTAACCTACAAAAGATAATCAATCTTTATTGCAAAGTGTAACCAGAGTTTAGGATGGATAAGCAAAGGAACAAGAGCAAGAAACTCCACGGTCAAGAAGAAAAGGATGAGCTTCTTCGGTCAACAATGGCAACAACAAGGAAAGCTAGGGTTTATATATGGGTGTTGAGCTACAGAGCAAGAAGGAAAGATCTAGAGTTGATGAGGTGTCCATTTAGCTAAACATCTCAAAAATTAGTGTATAATCTTTGGATAAATCCTCTCCCCGCTCACAAAAATGGTGCAGAGATAAGGAAGAAGAGAGGCAAAATATGACATGTGGGTCCTGGCTGGCAGCCACAATGCTGCCTCCTAAAATGCGAAAAGAACACCAACCGTCCGATTGGAAATGGGTGGTGCGATAAATAGAGAGGTTAAATGATTTGAATCGGTGCATTAATATGGACCGCACGATCTAGATCGGATGATCGAGATCTAATTGAAATCGAAGGATCGCGGGCTCCACTTTCAAAGATATACGTTGGATCAAGATCCAACGATCAATTAAAAGATATACACGCCACTCTTCTTTTGATGCTATGGCTCAAAGACCGTTGATTTAATTTCTACGGCCAGGATGTAAATGGAACCGGATGGTCCGATTGCATACACCCATGTGGTCCGCACGATTAAAATCCAACGACCCACCGATTTTGGGCTTTAAAGGCCCACGGTCAAAAGGAGTGCCGAGGATTGAGATCCAAAGGCCCACATTAACGCGCCTCGATTTCAAATTGAAATAAGCGATACCGCTAGATCAAGGATGGACGGCCACGACAGCGGGGATCCGAGTCGTCCGAATGCATACACAAATCTAGACCATACGATGAAGATCCAACGGTCCGCAGGAGTGCGGGCTTTATAACACGCGGAAAAGGGAAAACCGTAGGATTTGAATCTAACTACTGAAATAAAAGCGCGCTTTAAGTTTAAAACGAAAGAGCGTCACGGCTGGATTGGAAACGAACGGTGGAGATTGAATAAGGATCCGAGTTGTCCGATTGCATACACCGATCACGCTCGTTGGATTAAGATCCAACGGTGGAGGTTGATCTCGTACACGTGGACAACCAGGTACCGTGAGCTCGCCTGCTCGATTGAAGATCGACACCGCATCACGCGTGGATTTTGGGCTCGCGCGAACGTGACCGAGCGCACCAAGATGATTGGGTTGGACCAAGATACGTGGTCCGAGTCGCCACAAGATTAGGGCTAGGTTTGGACCGGTTTGGTTGACCAAACCTTATTCAAATATTTAAAAGGTTTGACTGGACTTTAAAAATAGCAAATAAATTTATAAATTCATGAAAATTTTATCGTAAGCTACTGGGATGATATATTTCCAGATAAATTTCATAAACGACACTTTCACTTTATAAAATACATAAATATTTATTTCAGTCGAAAATATTCATTTAAAGACCATAAATTTTCTTTAAGCCCAAATAATTTCTAAAAATGCAACAAAATATTTTTAGCCAAGATAATTTATCTAGGCTTTAATAAAAATATTTCATCATAATACAAGTTTTACCTGGTATTCCTTTAAGATTTTAAATGGTTCTTTAGCATGTTAACTAGAAAGGAAGGTTTTAATTTGTAGCATGTCGCCCAAAGTGTAAATATGAACAAGAATGCTATGAACAAGACCTCATTACTGCTCATAAAGCATTTTATTATCGCTTATAAACTTGGGGTCATACGGGCGTCGCCGAGAGAGGAAGGAGGTGGTTCAAAGAAGCCGTCCGGTCGGACCAGTGGCGATGGGGTGCGGTCGGTGTCCGGTCAGTTTGGGTCTGAGGAACAAAGATGAGGATTTAGGATTTGGATTTAATTTTGACCAAAATAATTCAGTTTGACCTAGCAGTTTGAAATAGAAATAAAATTCTAAAATCCTGAAAATTTTGTGGACACTGAGGTTCACAAGGTACTTAGGAAAATACTTTCAGACATTTTATATACAAAATTTGTCGAATTAATTTGTTTTCAAAATCTGCATTAATGATTTGATTTGAATTTTGGTGAAGTCAAAATTACTTCTAAAAATTTGATAAAAATAATCATAATTCAAGATAAATAATCTAGTATTTTAATAAATTATTTTTAGAAACTTTTATTCATACATTTTTCTGGAATTCAAAGGAAGATCGACATTTAGTTAAAAATTTGAAATTTCAAAACAACCTCCAATACAACAATAAAATTTTAAAATTTCACACAAGTTTAAAGAAACCAAGAGCATGACCAAAAGATTTCACAAATTTTTTTTAAAACTTTAATACTTTTATACATTTGAAATACAAACCCTAGTTTGGGGTTGTTACACAAGTGAAGTCCCACCATTTCAATGTGGGCGCTTTTGACACTGTATGAAACGCTCAAACGTTCTTCATACGATATTTTGATCCCGTATTTCGATAAATACGGGCTTAAGTGAACACCGACGGTGTGTCACTTGCTATACCGTATAAGCTCGAGCGCATCCAATCAATTCATGGCATCCATGCATTACGCTTCTTTCTTTCGTATACTTCTTTGTACCATAATTTTACATGAAGTGTGTTCTTGTATTCGTTGTACTTGCTGAGTCCCGACTCACTCTTGTTTGTTGTTTTGTTTTAGGTGGCGTTGATGATAATTCAATCGGAGGAGTAGACATGCACTACACACACATCACCATATTCCAGCTTTCAATAATAGAACTTGGTTGAATTCCTTATTTGTTTAGAGATAAACCGTAATAATTGAGGCGCCATGTGGGTGATGTCTTCTGCTTGGTCATAGATGTTTATTTTCTCATTGTGATACTTGACCGCATAGGTTCGATTTTATTTGTGTTTTTATGCCTTATGAGCGATTCACTTTCCATTCGTTATAACTTGGATTATTGCTTCAATTCTTATGATTGTGGATGTATGTTAGACTCTTTAGGTAACATTTTGGCTTCTGGAGAGCTAGGGTGTTACACCAATGGTCAATGGACCTAGTCCACGCTTGGTCAAAATCCATGATGGACTCGGTGCATGAAACAAAGGCGCGGGAAGGTGTGTGCGGGCTCGTGGCACACGTGGCACCACGCAAGCAGTGACGGGTCAGCCACGTAGGCTAAATTGACGACGTGGCAGTGACGTGGCTGTGAGGTGGCGCTGAGGTGGCCGAGCCACGTAGGCCGAAACCGGCGGAGCTCCGGTGACCACTCTCGCCGGCGCTACGCGCGACGGTAAGGGGTACGGATGTGTGCAAAAGAGAGAGAGGGAGATGCTGAACGTGATGCTCACCGGTTGCGAGAATGTGCGGCGTAAAGGTCGCGGCGGCGACGGGTTATGCGACGACGAGTTTAGGTCGACGGCGAAGTAGGCGCTCTCGGGGTCCACCGGTGATGTAGGTGCGCGCAACAGCTTCGCGGCGTTGCAGCAATGCCGTTGGTGGCGGAAACGAGGGCGAAGCGTCAATGGGGGCACCAGAATCGGAGAAGAGATGAAGTTTCACCGCCGGCGAGAAACTTCAAATTCCGACCTCTACGAGCGAGGAGGAGAGCTGTGGGTGGAGGCGCTGAGATGGGTGCTCCAAGGCTGAGCCGGGGCGCTCTTATATAGGGCGAGGGTGGCATGGTATCGCCGTGATGCGCACGAAGGCCTCGCAGTGTCTCCGGCGAATATCATGAAATCGGGAGAGAAAGGAAGGAGAGGTGTGATTGGGTGCGAATCAACAGGCGATTTGATTGCGCGCGATAAATTAGCAATTGGATCGGTGATTTGCCCGATCTAGAAGCTTCTCGAGCCGTGTCCATGGCGGCAGCGCGACAAGAAAAGGAAAGGGGCCCGGAGAAGAAAGGAAGGGGGACGATGACGTGGGAGCGTTTGATTTTGATCGAACGCCCACACCTTTGGGCGCCAAGTCGCTCGATCCTAATCCAACTACCGTGATGAGTTGAAGTAGTGTGCGTGAATAGGAAAGTGACTGGTGCTCTAGGGCTATTTGTAATACCCCGTTTTCGTTTAGAAAGACCTTTGTTCGAATTTGAAATTCTTAAAAGACAAAATTCGACGTATCATCGGTTCTTCTAGTTTTGGGCCTGGGCCTTTGGCCAATAGGTCCAAGAGGACACCTTATGGGCCAAGAGGGGCTGCCTTAGAGCCCAAAGGGGGGCCAGCCATGGGGCCCAAGCCCATCAAGTGGTCGGCCAAAGGGGCCTTTAGGGGCGCCAAAACCCTAGCCCCCCCCACACTTCCACCTTTCCCCTCCCTACAGCCGCCACTCCCCTCCCCTCCATCTTGTGGCACCTTCTAGCAGGGAGCTGCCCCTCCTCCACCTCCCTTGTTGCCGCCCAAGGTCCTGGTGCTGCGTCCCCATATCCTGGAGCTGCCTCGTGGTGCCGATCTCCCCTTTGTCGGCATCTCGCGAGGAACGGATTGGATCTTTGCAAGGTCACTGATCAAGAAGGCGGGGAACATCTTCGCGGGTCAACCATCATCATCCGGGATGCTCCAAGGTAACGATTCTCAGTTGTCGTTGTTGGATTAGTTGTAGAGGAGAAATCGTTTCGAGTTGATTAGATCAGAGTCGGTCTGCAGTAATTTTCAATCTGTCTAGATTGTTGCGTGGGCGATTTTGGGTTCTTAGAGGCCGAATCAGAAGTGTTGATCTCCTAGAGTAATTTAGAAAATGTTCTTAGCTTTCAGTGGCCACCAAGAACACCTGATTCCGACGTACGGATCAAAAGTTATGATCGTTTTAGTTTCTGCTGTCCAGAATTCTGACGAGATCTACCTTTCAAGTTGTCTCCTAAAATATGTTTATGATAATGGACGACTCAGGGTTTTCACTCAACTAGGTTATTGTAGATAATTTCATAAACTTTTCAGATTGGTAAAGAACGCTCTAATCGGAGTTATAGAACAAAAGATATGATCTGTTCTTTACTGTTGTTCGTTTCGTTTGGACAAAATCTGTCTTCAGAGTTCAACTGCCTGTTAGCATTTTATTTTGGCCGATTTGGGTTATCTCACCAACTAGAATGTTGTAGATATGTTCGTTAGGTTTCTTGAGGAACTGGACTCACCTAGTTTTGAGTCCCAGGTCAATAGTTATGATTATTTTCGTTCTGCTGTCCAGATTCGATTCTGTGGTCGTGTTGTCTGTTTTCAGATTAGGGATTATGGCTATTTCTTGGGTGTTCGGGAGGGTATTGTAGAACGTGAATGATAGTGTCTTGTACCTTGTGGTTCTTATTTCAAGTACTTAATTGTGTAGGCGGAGAGGCTTCGGGTTTAGGGGCTCCGTCTTTGCCTACTCACGCGTCGCAACGCGAAAGGCAAGTACTTTGATGTTCATATGTTTGGTGTATGATGCATGCTTGATGACTGTATTGTGTGTTTCTAATATCCACGAGAATATTCAAAGTGTATGTCCTTTTCTTATGTGTTATATCCAAGAGTATATATATGATGTCTTTCATAATTCATACTTCAGTTCATGCATCTTGTTTCATGTGCCTTCCACGGGAGTGGATTATAAGACCCATCAATTCCAGTATGGGCACGTAAGACCCATAAGTCCAATGAGGGAAGTTTTGGACACCCATATGAAACGTTCTTCATACGGGATTGGGATCCCCGTATTTTGGTTCAATGCGGGCTTAAGTGCACACCGACGGGTGTGTCACTAGCTATACCGGTATAAGCATGTGTGCAGTCCATTCTTTTAATTAAATCCATTCATTCCATTCATCCATATATTCATTCGGGATATGTTCGCATTCTTTAATGATGAGGTCTTGTTCGTATTTGTGGTATGTTCATTTATACTCTGCACTTGCTGAGTCACGGACTCATTCTTGCTTTGTTTATTTATTTTAGGTGATCATTGATGCTGACTCTAGCGGGAGGGAGTAGACACGCACTAATCATGCACTTCACCGTATTCAAGTTCAACAATATGATTTAGTTTTTATCTTTCATTCGTTAATTGAGGAACTGTAATAATTAAATTTAGATGTGGTGATAACCTCTCTATGTTATGATTGATTATGTATTGCTTGTGATCTTCGATCACCCTTCGTTATACTTGCTTGAATTCAGACTAGTGTCATGCCATGATTCTATTAAATAGTGATCTCTTTATGTCATTAGTTGATATTATTCAAATTCTTCCGCATTATGGTTGTTGTTAGATGATTTAGGTGACATCTTGGCTTCCGAATAGCTAGGTTGTTAAAGTTAGTATCAGAGCGGGCGTCAGGTCCATTTTAATTAAGTTATTAAAATGACACACTGTGCACAGTAGGTGGGATTGGGAAATCCATTGTTTTCACATTTCTATTGTTATGTTTTGATCATTGAGCAATTGTTGAATTGCTTCTGTATTATCTTTCTTGTTGTTAATCTATGATATGTTATGATATTCTATATCTATGAGTCTATTCTATGATTGTCATGAGATGATCATGTATAATCATATTTGATTATAATGTTTAATCGTGTCGATGATGGATGTTAAGAAGTGGAGGTCGTGGTTGTGGCCCTGGTCTTTGTCAGTTTACACCGTTCGTGGTAACATAATAAAGTAGTATCTACCCCGAATACCATAGTGGAGTGTTGAGGGTGAGATTCTTTAGAAAATATTATTCTCTTCCTTGGTTCTGTATGTGGCCAGTTCTAGTAATAGTTGTGTTTGATGAAGTTTTCTTGAGTTAGTGTTTTACATTTCTTTTGATGAGTTCTCATTGGACTTTCTTGGTTTCATAAACCGACTACTTGTTCTCCTGACTGCTGGTCTAAAGTTGTTTCTTGGGATCGTTGGATATCGGCAAAAATTTTATCTTTTCTTGGGAGTTCTGCCCTTCTTATTGGAGAATGTGAATCATTTATTCGCTAAGTATTCTAGGTACTGAAAGTTTTATGTTGCAAGTTCTTTAACATGTGAAAGCTTTGACTTTATGTATTTCTTTTGGATTAGTTCCAGTGTTGAAATGTAATGCCTCTTTTTTCTGAAAGATTGAGTTAAAATCTTTAAGTGATATCTTGACATGCTTAAGTACGAGGTGTTAATTAAATGAATTAATTATTATAGTATGAGTTATCAGATTTGGGTTATTAGCTTTGTGCAAGTAGTCTATTCTTAACTAGTATCTGTGGAAGTAAATTGCTTAATGTGAAATGTCGTTTTATTTGGTACAGGATGAGTTTTAGATAAGAGGTTGTCCATATTTATTCAAGAACCTATTGTTGTTAAGGAGTGTGAAAAAATGTGGATGTACCGGGTTGATCTTTACGATCGGATAATCTGATAAATTTGTTAGATGAGTTGGAATGTAGGCGCTCTTTCAGTTATTCTAACCGCTAGTGATGGTTAAGTTAAGGATGTGTTCGAATGTTGTCTTGATAAATATTAATCTTGAATTTGTCTTCTATTTGGATCTTGATGATCTTATTTGAATGATAGCTTTACTTGATTCTTGCCATGCTAAAAATTATTGAAACATGTTTAAATGACTAGATTAACAATGATGTATCGCCTTATGAAAACTTGACTTATGTGTCCTATATTATTGAGATTAAGGACCTTTCATTCTAATTGCTGATCATAAGCTAGAATGCTTATTATATCCTCTTAACTGTTGTTGAGGTTGCAAACAGAGGTAGGATCATGTTTGTGCCATGTGTGGCTAGAGAGCATTTAGTGTGTACTATCTTGGCGTCGAGTGTTAGTAAGAGTTAAATGGATGAAAGCTAATCAGAGATTTCTGTTGGTGTACATTGGTGAGATTGTCATGTTCTATTATCATCTTGTTGAAAAGGTTTGTTTCAATTATGAGGTTTTCGCACTAGGTTTTCCCTAGATCAAGTATATGCAATCTTATTTAGATTTTAGAGACATGATGAAGTAGTTCATTGTGATTCTTTTCAAAAGTTCATGAAGTGATAAGAGATTATGATGGTTCTTGCTAATAGCATATTATTTCATTGATTAGTGTGATTGTCAGATTGTGGTTGTGATGATAATGTTGAACGAATTAAAAAAAATCATTTGCATGATACTGTTTTAGTGAAAGTGTTTCGAGTTTTGCATTTGTTATCTTTGGACCTCATGAGTTATGTGGTAATTGAGTCTGTTTCGAGCAAAGAGACGGGTTGAAAGATTTTATTGGTTCTTAAGTGGTTCTTATGATTTGGTCTTAAGAGCTTATCTTATTTAAGCTGGCAAAGTGATGTAGTAATCACAGAAAATAACTTTCCTAGTTAAAGGAAGGAGTGAAGTAAAAGTATTTGAGATTTAAGTCGCGTTTCGCCACTTGTAGTTTATTTGAGTGTGCTTAAACCTTATGCATTTGTTCCATAAGAGTTTATCAAAGGGCATTACCTTCTACTCATTTGTGGTTTGGTATTCGCTTTCAGTAGGGCTTGAGCCCTCGACTGTTGACTTTCCCTTATGTTTTCCGAGTACTTTGCCTAAGTGACTATTTCCTTGGTCCTGTGTTCACTGCGGGTGGCACATGTTTTCCTAGTTGAAGAAAATTGATTCCATTCGCTCGTTCTTTTGAGAAAGAATCAACATATTCGCTTCACCGAGTCTTTTGAGGTGTTTAAAAATTGTAGTTGTGAAACTTTGGATTGGAAATTATTCGATGAGCATTGGAGGTCAAATAATTTCGTAATATAGTTCTTTGAGAGGAGTTTATCTCATTAGAAGATTGTCTTTGGAGGTTAAACTGATTGCATGGTTACAACTAGTAGAATCTATAGCGAGACGTAGTCCAAGTTCTTTTGTTCATTTCAATGGAGCATAGAATTATCCAAAGTATGGAAATCTTGATTAATGTATTAGAGTGTCGTGGTTGAGTACCTTGCGTGGTTGTGGAGATGAAATATGATGGTGTTGTAATGAGAGTAGTATTAGCGAAGTGATCTCGATCGTTAAAGCGATTAAAGAGATAGCCGAGATTGTTGGATTATTGCCGTGAATGACTTGGACGTAGTAAGTAACTCTCTAAGAATTAGAATCTTGATAAAGATAATTGGGTCGAAAAATATTTTCGTGTTGATGTCAATGCGCAACTATGTTTGGATTGTGAGAATTTTAGGATTTATTTTGAGGTTTCCCTATCTTCTATACAAGAAGTTCATGGTTGGAGTCTTGAGTTTAATCTTGGGCTTCGTGATTCTTTTGTTAGGACCTTGAGTCGCCCAATGATTACGACTAGAGGAAGTAGAATAAGGGTGAATTCGACGATGGGAGGATCTTTGATAGAACCCTTTGATGAAGTATATTATTGTGTGTCTGAGAATTCGAGTAGTTTACTCTTAAAAAATTGAGGTGATGTGATTTTTATGTGAGATCTATTTTGAGATGCATTGGAAGTCAATTGTCAAATTAATTCTGTCAGTAGAGGAGTTGTTGAGAGAAAGTTTCTGTGGAGTCGATAGAGTCTCTATACAGAGATGTGGTTGATGTAGTTCGGCTTGAGCATAGCGTTAAGAATGTCAGGATAAGAGAGATGAGGTAGTGTGTTATGCGATGAATTGGATTCCAAAGTTTGAGAGAAATTTTATTCCTAAAAGAGGAACTGAGAAAATTGATACTTCTTCAAAGAAGTGACACGTTTCTTTGATTCTTGTTTGAGCTTTGTGTTTTGGGCGAATGTCTTTCGCAAGTTGAGCTCGACATTTATGTTGGCATGTGTGGTTCTTATCAGTTCAGGCAGAATGAATGAAATTTTTGTTTTGGGCATTTAAGTGATATCTCTTATGGATTCCGTGACGTTTATTCGCAAACTGCCATTTGGTAGATGGAAAGGTTTTCATGATGAAATTCCTGTTTCTGGATTTGACTCTTTAGTACTGAACTGGTAACGCATAGATGCGATGTGAATTCTTCTTATTCAGATGTATTTTGTTGGTAAAAGAGTTTGCCTAAAGAGAGTTCGGTTGTGTGTTTCTGGTCAAGGGAGGTGATCCTTGTTTCAGTGAAGAGTTCAATTGAGAGGTGGAACAAGAGTTCCGTGTTCTTTGTGCATGTTGTGTGGTTCAGTGTTAATAGGAAGGTTAGCCTAAGATACTTTGGTTTGTTTTAGTTAGCTGCGGGAATTCGAAAGTTGGCGTATCACTGGGACCGACCCGGGTCCATACTCAGTGTACGCAATATTTGGCATGTTTGATACCAAGTGAGTACCTAAGAGATCTGGAGTTTGAGTTTTCGTTAAGGTTGTTCACCTTCGAGTAGGATCTTACCTTTGAGTCTCTTTCGATGGATGTTCTTGGAAATGTCGAGTTGAGCGTTAGTGCACACGTCGTTTTACGTCCAGGTGTTGTGGTCTCATCAGTTTGAGAGAGAGGCCACTTGAGAGTTGGAGTCTCGCGTGAGCGAGTTTAGCAAGAGTTTGTCGTGTTGGTATCTGTTGTTAGTTTCCAGTTGCAGTTTTCTTTCGTGAAGATCGGCGTTTAGATTCGAGGTCGAATCTTGCTAAGGGGGGTAGAATGTAATACCCTATTTTTGTTTAGAAAGACCTTTGTTCGAATTTGAAATTCTTAAAAGAGAAAATTTGATGTATCGTCGGTTCTTCTAGTTTTGGGCCTGGGCCTTTGGCCAATAGGTCCAAGAGGACACCTTGTGGGCCAAGAGGGGCTGCCTTAGAGCCCAAAGGGGGCCAGTCGTGGGGCCCAAGCCCATCAAGTGGTGGCCAAAGGAGGCCTTTAGGGGGGGCGGCCAAAACCCTAGCCCCCCCCACACTTCCACCTTTCCCCTCACTGCAGCCGCCACTCCCCTCCCCCTCCATCTTGCGCCACCTTCCAGCAGGGAGCTGCCCCTCCTCCACCTCCCTTGCTGCCACCCAAGGTCCCGGTGCTGCGCCCCATCTCCTCGAGTCGCCCGCCGTGCCGATCTCCCTTTGCCGGCATCTCGCGAGGAACGGATTGGATCTTTGCAAGGTCGCTGATCAAGAAGGCGGGAACATCTTCGCGGGTCAACCATCATCATCCGGGGTGCTCCAAGGTAACGATTCTCGTTGTCGCCGTTGGATTAGTCGAGAGGAGAAATCGTTTCGAGTTGATTAGATCAGAGTCGGTCTGCAGTAATTTTCAATCTGTCCAGATTGTTGCGTGGGTGATTTCGGGTTCCTAGAGGCCGAATCAGAAGTGTTGATCTTCTAGAGTTATTTATAAAATGTTCTTAGCTTTCAGTGGCCACGAAGAACACCTGATTCGACGCACGGATCAAAAGTTATGATCGTTTTAGTTTCTGGTGTCCAGAATTATGACGAGATCTACCTTTCAAGTTGTCTCCTACAATATGTTTATGATAATAGACGATTCAGGGTTTTCACTCAACTAGGTTGTTGTAGCGAATGTCATAACCTTTTCAGATTGGTAAAGAACGCTCTAATCGGAGTTATAGAACAAAAGATATGATCTGTTCTTTACTATTGTTCGTTTCGTTTGGACAGAATCTGTCTTCTGAGTTCAACTGCCTGTTAGTATTTTATTTTGGCCGATTTGGGTTATCTCGCCAACTAGAATGTTGTAGATATGTTCGTTACGTTTCTTGAGGAACTGGACTCACCTCGTTTCGAGTCCCAGGTCAATAGTTATGGTTATTTTCGTTCTGCTGTCCAGATTCGATTCTGTGGTCGTGTTGCCCGTTTTCAGATTAGGGATTATGGCTATTTCTTGGGTGTTCGGGAGGGTATTGTAGAACGTTAATGATAGTGTCTTGTACCTTGTGGTTCTTATTTCAAGTACTTACTTGTGTGGGCGGAGAGGCTTCGGGTTTAGGGGCTCCGTCTTTGCCTACTCACGCGTCGCAACGCGAAAGGCAAGTACTTTGATGTTCATATGTTTGGTGTATGATGCATGCTTGATGACTGTATTGTGTGTTTCTAATATCCACGAGAATATTCAAAGTGTATGTTCTTTTCTTATGTGTTATATCCAAGAGTATATATATGATGTCTTTCATAATTCATACTTCAGTTCATGCATCCTGTTTCATGTGCCTTCCACGGAGTGGATTATAAGACCCATCAATTCCAAAGATGAGCACGTAAGACCCACCACCCAATGCGTGCAGCTTTGGACACCAGATGAAACGTTCTTCATACGGGATTGGGATCCCGTATTTTGGTTCAATGCGGGCTTAAGTGCATACCGATCGGTGTGTCACTAGCTATACCGTATAAGCATGTGTGCGTCCATTCTTTTAATTAAATCCATTCATTCCATTCATCCATATATTCATTCGACATGTTCGCATTCTTTAATGATGAGGTCTTGTTCGTATTTGTGGTATGTTCATTTATTCACTGTACTTGCTGAGTCACGGACCAATTCTTGCTTTGTTTGTTTATTTTAGGTGATCATTGATGCTGGCTCTAGCGGGAGGGAGTAGACACGCACTAATCATGCACTTCACCATATTCAAGTTCAACAATATGATTTAGTCTTTATCTTTCATTCGTTAATTGATGAACTGTAATAATTAAATTTAGATGTGGTGATAACCTCTCTATGTTATGATTGATTATGTATTGCTTGCGATCTTCGATCATCCTTCGTTATACTTGCTTGAATTCAGACTAGTGTCATGCCATGATTCTATTAAATAGTGATCTCTTTATGTCATTAGTTGATATCATTCAAATTCTTCCGCATTATGGTTGTTGTTAGATGATTTAAGTGACATCTTGGCTTGCGAATAGCCAGGGTTTTACACTATTGGATTTAGATCTGACGGTTATCATTGGCTGAGACGTTTGGTCGCTTGAAAGTCTTAATCAAATCGGACCGTTCATCTCAGAGATCTGACGGCTAACACGCGTCGAGGTTAATAACGCGCGGTGAGAGTTGGCCATTGGATTTGAATCCAACGGTTGGGGCCGAGCGCGCGGCGGAATGGGCTGCGTGTGCGCGAAAAGAAGTTGGGCCGGGTTAGATTTGGTCCATTGGCCATTTTAGGTTTTTCTTTTGATTTTCCAATTGATTTAATTCCAAATAATTAGAAAATAAAATCCAAAAATTATGAGAAAAATCACAGAAATTCTCTAAGGCATTTTGGATTTAAATAAAATAGTTTCAACTTATAATTGGTTTTTAATTTTGCAAATAAATTATTTTGGCCTTAAAACATTTAGGAAAAAGCTTTTAAAATTCCAGAAAACTCTAGAAATTAATTGAATTTTTATTATTCAATTTAATTCAAATAAAACTTCATGAACTTCAAATAAATTTTACTTTTGACTTTTAAAACTTCAAAAATTCAAATAAAGCAATATAACTCTTTCAAATTTCAGAAAATCCAATAAAACAATAACTTTATTTATTTTATTTTGGTAACAACACTTTGGGATGTTACATCGTAGAAACATGGTTTTTAGGCATATGAGCTTCCATGGAATTGTGAATTTTTAGTATTAGCACACCCTGGAAGCTTCATACCAATGGGTTTTTATTTTTTCCTAGCTTTTTTTGCTGAAATTGTTTTTCTATCATATTGATAATTCTAAAAATTATCCATAGATCTCATTAATTAGCAGAAAATCATAATAATTGCTAGGAAAATTTTAGAAAATTCATAAAAATATCTACTGAATAGATGTCAAACCAATGTTTACTGATTTCACAATATTCATGCTTTAGATTCTATTTTGCCTGTAGTAAAACTGAACATTGCATGAACCTAATGTAGGAGATGTCAGACATCGCAAAGGAAGAGTTCGCCGAGCTTGGCTTGAATGGTAACAACTACCTCTACTGGTCGATGGACGCAAAGATCAGCTTGAAGTCTTGATCTCTTGGAGCCGCCATCACCGAGCCAGAAGCTAGCGCCCCTGCCATCCCCGAGGCCACCAAGTATGCGACCCTACACTTCTTAAGGCACCATCTCCATGTAGACCTGAAGTCTGAATACATAATGGAGGAGGATCCACTGGCATCGTGGAATTCCCTAAAGGAATGCTACAACCAATAGAGATATGTCCAACTCCTAGAAGCACGACGAGAATAGACTAACCTGCGCTTTTAGGATTTTAAGACTATGGCAGTATATAACTCTGCCATGCACAAACTTATATCCAAATTGAGGTTCTGTAACTAGACAGTTACAAAAGCTGATATGATAGAAAAGACTTTGTGTGCCCTCCACCCCAATATGAGGGTACTACAGCAACAGTACCACAATGCGAAGTACTTGAAGTACTCTGAGCTGATTACACTCTGCTGGATGTAGAGAAACATGCAGAACTTATGATGGAAAACCATTAGATACGCCCTAGTGGGACAATGTCTATTCCTCAAGCACATGCTAATGCTAGCAGGCTAGCAGAAGCCAGGGCTGTGGAAAAGGTCCAAAACAGAATTGGGGTAAATGGAAGAAGGTTGGGATGCAGAGAAGCAGGGGTAAACCCCATGGTAGAGGATTAGGCCAAGGGAAGCCTCAGAATTAAGAATCAAGCAACAAGACTGCTCATCCTCCATAGACTTCTTTTAGATGTGGTTGCACTGGCCATTGGTCACGCACTTGCTGCACCCCGTAGCATTTGGCGAATCTCTACATGCAATACACTGGTAGAGTCAAGAAGACTCAGGGAACAAAGTCGAGGCTCACTTCGCCGCTCAGCCCGCTTCGACTAGACTGTCTCCTAGCCAAGATGCCGAGAAGACTAATTACATGATTCATGAAGACGTGGCTCAGGGAGAAGGCACCTCCATGGATCATAATGATCTTCTTGGGTTGGAGCTCCTGGACCTCTAGAAGGACAACCGAGACCCATATGGAGACCTCAAGTAGTCTCCTCCAATTTTTTTTTGTAGATTAGTTTAGTTTTAGTTCTTGATGAACAGTGGTTTATTCATCCTCATGTTGAGTATTTATCTTTCATTATTTGCTTAGGTTGAACTCTTAGCATTGTTATTTTTTCCAGATTATTCAATTCATTATTTTATTGGTCTATGCTTGTTCTGCATTTCGAACTATGTTTCATGTTGAATAATTGTTTGATAATAAATCATGTTTTAAATATAGAACAACTCGGTACGATCCAATGGTGGAAGAGGAAATCTGTCTTGTAGACAGCTGCACCACTAATTCAATTTTTAGGAAACCAAATATTTTCGACATTAAATAAGAAAAGTGGGAATATTATGACTATCGCCGTAAGCGATGCTCTTATTGTTGGCACTAGAATGGCCATTATAGTTTTCCCTATGGGTACCCGTATGATAGTTGAGGATGCTCTTCTATATCCCGATTCTAAATATACCTTCCTTAGTTTTAAAGACATTCGTCTAAATGGATTTCATGTAGAAACCGATAATGAGAATGGTACATAATACCTGCTCATGACTAAGTCTAATGGATTCCAGAAGCAAGTGGTCAAAAAACTCCCTTCTTTCTCATTAGAATTGTACTCCCACATATATAAAACCTGAAGTTTATGTTACAATGAAAACAATTTTTAAGCACCCAGAAATTTTTAAGATTTGGAATGATCATGTGGGTCATTCCGGTTTGGGTATGATGTGAAAAGTTATTAATAATTCTATTTGCCATAACATAAAAACTACGGACTTTCCAAAACCTGAAGATTTCATGTGCCCTGCTTGTGCCAAAGGAAAATTGATTACTAGACCCTCCTATCCGAAACTAAGTGAGGAATCACCTAGCTTCCTAGAGAGAATTTAAGGTGATATTTGTGGACCTATCCAACCCCTATCAGGCCCCTTTAGATATTTTATGGTCCTATTAGACGCCTCTACTAGATGGTCCCATGTTTGCGTGCTGTCTACAAGGAACCATGCTTTTGCAAAGTTAATTGCCCAAATAATCAGATTAAGAGCCAATTTTTTGGATGAATGGATTAAGTCTATTTGAATGGACTATACTGGTGAGTTTACCTCAAAGGAATTTAATGATTATTGTATGGCTCTGGACATTAAAGTAGAGCTCTCAGTACCACATGTCCACACTGAAAATAGCCTCGTAGAGTCATTAATTAAAAGAATAAAAATTATTACTAGGCCACTCTTACAGAATTGTAGGCTGGCCACCAGTTGTTGGGGCCACACAATTCTGCACGCTGTTGCATTAATCCAACTTAGACCAACTGCATATCACCTAATTTCCCACTTGCAATTAGTGCATGGAGAAAAACCAAGTATTTTCCATCTCTGAAAATTCGGTTGTGTTGTATACGTGCCGATTTCACCACTGCAGTGTACAACCATGGGCCCTCACCGAAAGTTGGGGACCTATGTAGGTTTTCAATATCTGTCAATTATTAAATACCTCGAGCCTATGATAGGGTACCTCCACACTCACTTCTGACGATGATTGTATTTTTATGAGGACAATTTCAAAGATTAGGGGAGGAAGGTACCACTCTAAAGAATGCCACAAAATAGATTGGAATGTCACTGGCATTCAGTCCTTAGACCCATGCACCAAAGACTTTGAACTAGATGTTTCGAGAATAATAGATTTGCAACAAAAACATAATAACCTGCCAGATGCCTTCACTAATCTTAAGGGAGTGATAAAATCACAAATACCATTAGGAAATGCACCAAGGAGAGTGAAAACACCCCAGAAGGATTGTAATATCCCAAAGTTCTGTTACCAAAAATAAAATTTGTAAAATCATTATTTTATTGGATTTTTTGAGTTTTAAAAGAGTTTTCTTAATTTTCTTGAATTTAATATATTTTAAAAGTCAAAAAATAAAATTTATTGAGTTTTCTGTGTTTTCTTGGGTTTAAAGTTAAAATAAAAATTTAATAAATTTCTTGATTTTTTTTGAATTAAAAAAAGGTTTTTTCTGATTTTCTAACACCTTAAGTTGGAAAATAATTTATGTGTAAAATAAAAGAAAACTTTAAGTTGGAAATAATTTTATTAAGTTCAAAATAATTGAAGTAATGAAATTTTTTGAATTTTTGAACTTTATTTGCTATTTTCTAAAAGCCTAATTAATTAGTTGCTTTTTCCGAAATTCGAAAATGAATTTAAATTCCTTTTTTCCTCATGGGCCGAAACCCATTTTCTGGACCATTTTCCCTCTCTCCTGGCCTGGCTCATTTTCCCACACACGGCCTAGTCACCTGGCTCTCCCTCTCTCTCTCCTCCCTCTCACAGCTAGTGGGGCTCACCCTCAGCCACCCTCTTTTCTTCTTCGTCCTCTTCTTTCCCACAACCATCCGCCATGGCAGCCTCGCGAAGCTCCGCAACCACCACCATTTTCTTCCCTTCCTTCGCGCACGTGAATAACAACCTCCCGCTGCTCGCCACCTCCATTCCGTCCTTATCCCCCTCCAACCGTGCACGGTTGCACCGGAATACGTAACCGTCGGCGCAAAGATCGTGAACCCGATATCCTTCCCCGGTCCCCCTCCGCCCGTATAAATGAGAGAACTAGGAGCCCTTCTTCTCCCTCAAAACACCTTGGCAAGCTCATCACCCCTCCCTTTCCTCTCACCGAATCCACGCTTTGTCGCCACTGTCAAACTCTGGAGTCATACCCCAAAATCCTCAGGCATTCAACACTAGTTCCCGAACAAGAGCTAGTATACACAAGAAATGCTATGGTAGCATACATAAAACGCGCAATGTAACATCCCAAACTTGGTTTGTATTTCAAATGTATAAAAATGAGGAGAATTTAAAACTTTTTATGCATCATGTTGTTAATTGAATTTTCTGGAAATTCTTTCAAAGGATTTGTTGGTTACAAAAACTAAAAGCTTCAATTGACTAGAAGCATACCCTTTCAAACTTTTAGGAAATCTTATGATCATCATCTGGGAATATTTTTCCTAGCTTCTAAAACTCCTAGTGACTCCTCTAAACAATTTCAAAAAATTTAGAATTTATTTCCTATTTTTGAAAGGGCTAGTCAACCTAGTTAAATACTTAGTCAAACCCTAGGCCTTAACCTTGTAATTCCATTCTAGAGGTTATCATAAACTATTGATGATTATTCAATCATGGACGAATTGATGGTCCTTTTATCTATTTGTACTCCCATGAGCATAAATAAGATCATCAAATAGCCAAATAAAAAAAAATTCCCATGTTTGCGTGCTGTCTACAAGGAACCATGCTTTTGCAAAGTTAATTGCCCAAATAATCAGATTAAGAGCCAATTTTTTGGATGAATGGATTAAGTCTATTTGAATGGACTATACTGGTGAGTTTACCTCAAAGGAATTTAATGATTATTGTATGGCTCTGGACATTAAAGTAGAGCTCTCAGTACCACATGTCCACACTGAAAATAGCCTCGTAGAGTCATTAATTAAAAGAATAAAAATTATTACTAGGCCACTCTTACAGATTGTAGGCTGGCCACCAGTTGTTGGGGCCACACAATTCTTCCGCACGCTGTTGCATTAATCCAACTTAGACCAACCGCATATCACCTAATTTCCACTTGCAATTAGTGCATGGAGAAAACCAAGTATTTTCCATCTCTGAAAATTCGGTTGTGTTGTATACGTGCCGATTTCACCACTGCAGTGTACAACCATGGGCCCTCACCGAAAGTTGGGGACCTATGTAGGTTTTCAATATCTGTCAATTATTAAATACCTCGAGCCTATGATAGGGTACCTCCACACGGCTCGGTACGATGATTGTATTTTTGATGAGGACAATTTCCCAGCATTAGGGGGAGGAAGGTACCACTCTAAAGAATGCCACAAAATAGATTGGAATGTCACTGGCATTCAGTCCTTAGACCCATGCACCAAAGACTTTGAACTAGAAGTTTCGAGAATAATAGATTTGCAACAAAAACATAATAACCTGCCAGATGCCTTCACTAATCTTAAGGGAGTGATAAAATCACAAATACCATTAGGAAATGCACCAAGGAGAGTGAAAACACCCTGAAGGATTGTAATATCCCAAAGTTCATTACCAAAAATAAAATTAGTAAAATCATTATTTTATTGGATTTTTTGAGTTTTAAAAGAGTTTTCTTAATTTTCTTGAATTTAATATATTTTAAAAGTCAAAAAATAAAATTTATTGAGTTTTCTGTGTTTTCTTGGGTTTAAAGTTAAAATAAAAATTTAATAAATTTCTTGATTTTTTTTGAATTAAAAAAAGGTTTTTTCTGATTTTCTAACACCTTAAGTTGGAAAATAATTTATGTGTAAAATAAAAGAAAACTTTAAGTTGGAAATAATTTTATTAAGTTCAAAATAATTGAAGTAATGAAATTTTTTGAATTTTTGAACTTTATTTGCTATTTTCTAAAAGCCTAATTAATTAGTTGCTTTTTCCGAAATTCGAAAATGAATTTAAATTCCTTTTTTCCTCATGGGCCGAAACCCATTTTCTGGACCATTTTCCCTCTCTCCTGGCCTGGCTCATTTTCCCACACACGGCCTAGTCACCTGGCTCTCCCTCTCTCTCTCCTCCCTCTCACAGCTAGTGGGGCTCACCCTCAGCCACCCTCTTTTCTTCTTCGTCCTCTTCTTTCCCACAACCATCCGCCATGGCAGCCTCGCGAAGCTCCGCAACCACCACCATTTTCTTCCCCTTCCTTCGCGTGCACGTGAATAACAACCTCCCCGCGTTCTGCCACCTCCATTCCGTCCTTATCCCCCTCCAACCGTGCACGGTTGCACCGGAATACGTAACCGTCGGCGCAAAGATCGTGAACCCGATATCCTTCCCCGGTCCCCCTCCGCCCGTATAAATGAGAGAACTAGGAGCCCTTCTTCTCCCTCAAAACACCTTGGCAAGCTCATCACTCCCCTCCCTTTCCTCTCACTGGAATCCACGTTTTGTCGCCACCTGTCAAACTCGGGAGTCATACCCCAAAATCCTCTGTGCATTCAACACTAGTTCCTGGAACAGTAGCTAGTATACACAGTAAACAGTTATGGTAGCATACATAAAACGCGCAATGTAACATCCCAAACTTGGTTTGTATTTCAAATGTATAAAAATGAGGAGAATTTAAAACTTTTTATGCATCATGTTGTTAATTGAATTTTCTGGAAATTCTTTCAAAGGATTTGTTGGTTACAAAAACTAAAAGCTTCAATTGACTAGAAGCATACCCCTTTCAAACTTTTTAGGGAAATCTTATGATCATCATCTGGGAATATTTTTCCTAGCTTCTAAAACTCCCTAGTGACTCCTCTAAACAATTTCAAAAAATTTAGAATTTATTTCCTATTTTTGAAAGGGCTAGTCAACCTAGTTAAATACTTAGTCAAACCCTAGGCCTTAACCTTGTAATTCCATTCTAGAGGTTATCATAAACTATTGATGATTATTCAATCATGGACGAATTGATGGTCCTTTTATCTATTTGTACTCCCATGAGCATAAATAAGATCATCAAATAGCCAAATAAAAAAAATTTCCATATTAATATCTACTAAGACAACAGTCGAACACATCTTATATTTCCCTTCCCGCACAGTTAGATTAATCCGTTGAGGCCAAATAATCCAACAAGTTTAGCAAACTTAACAACTCTAGGGGTCAACCATTTCATCAATGTTCCTCACTTCTTAATAACTCTATTGATTCCAATTAGGTATAGCAATACCCTTAACCACAGTTCATCAAGAACTACTACATGAGATCATCAAATTAATCAACTTTGCTTCCAGGAATCTTAGTTAAGATCGATTATACACCACACTACAGACCCAACTTGATAACACATATTATATCCACTAATTTCTTTAATTATAACCTCTTAACCACGAGAAGACATCGCTAAAGGGTTTAGCGTTTTCTTTCATAAAAAGAACCTTTCAACTTCAGCACTCAAAATACCCAAAAGAGTTACATTGAGTTAAAACTTCCACTACTAAAGGACTTGCAAAATAAAACTTTCATTATCCAAAAACATCAAGCGTACAAATGGGTCATGTTTCCCGACGAGAAAGACAAAACTCCAATATAAATGTCAATCTTGACAACTAACCAAGTCTACCAGCCATAAGAATAACTCAACAGTTGGGAAAATAGTAATTGCTTTAAGGGACAAATTGAGCCAATGAAAACACATCAACCCTTCACAAAGAAACCCATCAACCGCAATGAACTACTAACCCAAAAGAAATTCATCAATTACTACTGGACAAGAATTGACCAAATTCGAACTCAAGAAAGAGAACAACTTTCTAAAGATATTCACTATCGACGCCTGTACTAAGACATCCGAGGTAACCACTTCCCTATTCTCATACCACGAAAGATGGTGTGACCTGGTAAAGCCCAGGGCCACAACCATGACCTCAACCTCTCAGCATACGCTACCATCACTCATAATAATCATAGAATCATATTATAGGTATATAAGATCATCTCATAACAGAAATCATCAATACAACATAACGGAAGCGTAAATGCAATGCTTGACCCATCCCATCCTACAGTGCACCAGTGTACCAAGTTTTTAAGTAATTAACTATTAGAAATTTTTTAGCAAATTAAGTTACCTAAGTTGTAAATCCAATCACCTCAGACCTACAGCTTGCTCTGATACCAACTGTAGCACCCAGCCCAACATGAGCCTGGAATGCTACTAAACTAATAATATAACAAGTGAAAATTATGATACTTTACTAAATTCCGGTAGAACCACCTTTGTTTAGCTAACTATACTAGAGATTTCAACAGGTACAAGTATCAAAATTAAAGAATCCAACTCTCAGAATAAATAATAGGCATTCAAGATGTGCTAAACGACTAAAGCATAATCATAGGCGTCCAAAATGTGCTACTCAACTTTATTACAAATAAACCAATGCGTGAGGCATAACCATAATAAATCCTTCAAGCAGTTTGCTTAATTATTAAGGTATGATCTGAAATTTAATCAACTATAACAGGTTCATGGCAGTGTGCGTGCGACATATGGCTACTCCCTTCCATGCATATCGTTCTTGTATTGGGCACCTAAAAAAAATAACAACAACAGCAAGAGTGAGTCCACAGACTCAGCAAGTACATATAAAAGACATTACAATGCAAATTATAACATCAGCTTCCACTTCCAGAAACTTTTCATTAAACCATACCACATGCATATGCAATGCTCAAAGGATCCTTTCTCTTTAACTCTTTCTGCATTTTACCGGTAATGCAAGATATGCAACCGTCGCTGCTTACCCATGCCTGTGCTTACAAGCGCAGGGACTAAGAGCCCAATACTCTGCAAGTAAAGGGGATTTCAAGCCCACACTCCACAAGTATGGGGACCTCAAGCCCGTCATATACATGACGGGGACCTCAAAGATATGCATGCTTGGTCACCACGTGACCAAGCCTCAACATGATCTCAATATGCATATGAACAGTTACTCTATTCATCATCAACAGGCAACAGTTGTAACACCCCAGCCCACATGAACCTGGAATGCTACCCAATTAACAAATCTAAGCCAAAACATTCTATCAGATTCCAGCAGATCCTCCTCTGTATGGTTTACTACTAGGAGGTTCCAGCATTTGAATAAAACATGTATAAATAAACCAACACTCAGAATCATTAATAGGCATTCAAAACATGTAAGCATCTAGCCTATTCAGAGATATCCAAAAGCCACTACTCAACATTATTACACTTAATCCAAAGCTTGAAACATAATCATAATCAATCCTTAAGCAGTTTGCTCCTTTTTTAAGGTACGATCTAGAAATTTATCAATTGTAAAAGTGGATGGCAGTGTGTGAATCCAATTCATGTCTACTCCCTCCCATGCATGCCGTTCTTGCAAAAGGTACCTAAAAACACAACAAAAGCAAGGGTGAGCCCAAAGACTCAGCAAGTACCAATAATGAAACATTAAATTCACATCTACAACATCAACATTCCATTTCCAAGCTTTACTCGAAAACATGTCTCACAATGTATGAATGCAGTTATGCAATGCAACTTTTCTCTTTCACTCATTGTCGCATTTCACCGGTAATGCGAGATATGCGACCGTCGTCGCATACCATGCCCGTGCTCGCAAGCCTAGGGACCAATTGCCCAATACTCCACAAGTAAAGGGGACCTCAAGCCCACACTCCACAAGTGTGGGGACCTCAAGCCCGTCATGTACATGATGGGGATATCAACAAAAACTTGGTCACCATGTGACCAAGTCTTTATTTTGTTAACATGATGCATATGCACAAATCATGAATCATCATAGTCATACCTCTTCAGCAACATCACATATGAATTCAACTCATTCATACTTCTATCATTCATATCATAAGAATCCATACACTCCACCATCCATGCATGATATATATATTCACAACACCAAATAAAGTCATGGTCATCAACATCCATAACACTCAAGCAACCATAGATATCACATTTATTCACAAAACCAACAAACAAACACAGGCCTTAACCGCGTGAGAACGGAGGATGTGAAAACGGCGCTGCACCCGGGACCAGTCCCCCAGCTAAAATTCATTTTAAAGGCTTACTAAGACAACTATATAAGCAACACGAACTAGCAAAAGCTTGTAACGCAATCCCAACTCTAATTTTTTCTAAATACTGATCTGCCCCCTCTCGAAAGAGTCATGTTCTAAAATTCATATCTTTTAGTACAAGAGTCCAAATGAGGTGTTCTTGGACTTCCTTTAAAGTTTATAAAATTCCCCAACTAAACCTAGTTGGTGGGCCTTCCTGATTCGGCCATCTAATATCCCTTTTATGCTGATTAAAAAAACATCGATTTCACGTCAAGTTCTCTGGATAGTACACTAAAACAATCATAACTTTCAGCTCATTTGTCCAAATTTTACGTTCTTAGGCTTCCCTGAAAGCTACGATAATTATATACAACTTTCGTTATACTGAGATCCTCTAATTCTCCATTTAACTGATCGATCAAGTCAGATTAGTAAAACCTGTCAAAATACTGACAGATTCGCAGAACAGTCGCACTAATAAATTCATAACTTTTGCTAAAGAGGTCCAAATAATACGATCTAGCACTTCATCGAAAGATATTGACGTCCTCTACAACACTCTAGGAGAAGAGCAAGACTGAATCTGTACTTAACTACATCAAAACGTCTGTCTAACGCGATCTGTCCTGAGGAGACAGAAATACTGACATTACTACAACAATCAAATATGCATCTATTCGGGGGCAAACCGGGGTTACCCTTGACGAACCGCTGTAGACCACGATGCAGCCCATGAACCTTCCCCTTCCCTCTCTTCTTCCCTTCTCCCTTCTTCTTCCTTTTTTCTTGGCCGACCACCACAATGAAGAGGCATCGGAGGAGAGGGGTTGTTATGATCATCGTGCTACAAAGGCGACGGTGGCACTGTAGCACCCTAGGGTTCCCCCTCCTTCTTTAGTTGGTTTTTGGTTTCCTCATGGGCCATGGCCCACTAAGCCTATTTTTTCTCCACTTGACTATGGGCTGCGTGGCCCATTTCTCTCTCAATTTCTGATTTTTCTCTTTTAATTATCTTAATTCCCTCTCTAATTTTTTTATTGCATCCACTAACGACAAACGGGATATTACAACAGCAATAACATCATACATGAATAGAACTTACTCATTCTTTGAGCATACACCATTATTAATACACATATCATGCCAACCACTATGCATCGCTATCATGTATCAAATACACGCAAACATGGTCAAGCATTCACAATTAATCTATCAATCAATGTACTTGCCTCAACTGTACGAGAGCGAAGGACGCGAAGAGAGCGCTGCCCCCGGAACCAATCCCCCACCTGAGGTAAGTCAACAAGCACTCTAAGATGACAATATTGGACCAAAACAAAGCTAAAAACACTTACAAAAAAACTATACTCTCTCGCACAATCCCAACTCCAAAATCCTAAACAGCAGTCTGTCCCCTCGACAGACAGTCATAATAAAAAATTCATATCTTTTAGTACAGAGATCCAAATTGGGTGTTCTTGGACTCTATAGAAATCTTATCAAATCCTCCATCTAAACCTAGTTGGTGAGCATTCCATATTTGACAATTTTCTACCCCTACCAAGCTGATGAATAGAACAGCTAATTCACGTCGGGTTTCTGGACAGAGATATTAAAACTATCATAACTTTCAGTATATATATCCAAATTTATTTCGTGTTCTTTAGCTTCCCCGAAAGCTAAGATAATTATCTATATCTTTCGTTATAGTGACACCTCCCAGAAATTCTTCTAACTATCCGCTTATATCTGATTACTAATAACTGTTAGAATTCTAGCAGATTTACCGAACAGCAGCGCTACGAAATTCATAACTCCTAAACCGCTCGTACAAACGAAGTAATCTAATACTCTACTGAAAGCTAGCGACCTCACCCACAACTCTCTAGGAGGTGGCCAGACCAGAATCCGTACTTAACTTCCTAAAAAACGTCATCCATTACTGACTGTCCTAAACATACCTATTACCGACGTCGCCTAATTAATCAAATACACCACCAAAAGAATGGGGATCGGGATTACCCTTGAAGAACCTGCTATCGAACGCGATGAACACCACGTGATCGCCCTTCCCCTACCTTCTCTCTTCTCCCCTCCTTCTTCTTCTTCTTCTTTATCAGCAGCACCCAAAGGAGGCGGGGTGGCTACTGTTCATGGGGTACTGTAGCAGTGGCGGCTACTGTAGCACGCTATGCTACAGTACCAACCCTAGGGTTTCCCCCCTCCTTTTATTGGTGGCCGGCCCCTCATGGGCCTCCTGGGCCAAAGTCTGAGGCCTAGGTTGCCAAAGAATTTTTGAACCCCCTCTAATCCTCTGTTAATTCTATTTTTTTTTCTAGTTGGTCCTTCTTCCTAATTCTTTATTTTCACTTAAATAGACTTGGGGTATTACAATTGGTTGGGCCGTTCGGACCATCCGAACGTCCCTATCGCGTGGACCGTCCGATTTTAGATCAACGGTTCAGCCCAACTCTTTTCGCCGCACGCTCTCGCTCATTCATCGATCATGGGCCCTCACACATAGGACCCACGGTGGTGACCACAGCTAGGATTAGGCTGGGTATAAAATGGATTAAATGCTTATATGATTTCTGAAATACTTTATTTGTGTATTGTTAATTGCTTTAAACATCAAAATAGCATAAGTATTCATTTTAACTCCTTTTTGGATGAAACAAATTTTTTTGGGTTACATTTTTAGTATACTTTATTTTGGTATAATTGTTTAGACTTGCTACTATTCCAAAATTTCTTGTTAGAAGAATTACTCTCGGTTTATTATTATTTTTGCACTGAAAAATTCATTTAACTTGAAAAGTGCATACGTATTTCTCTCTAACTCCAAATAGAGTGAAACCAATTCTGTTTCCAAATAGAGTGAAACCAATTCTGTTGGATGCCTCTGTTACTGTACTTTAATGTAGAATAGGTTTTGAGTATGTTACTACCACTGAAAAATCTTAGTTTACATATGATTTGGGAACTACTTTTATAACTTTGAAAAATCTTAGAAAATTCATCTTAGCTCCAAATAGGTCAATAAAATTGCATTGTTCATATCATGTGGTACTCTATCTAGTATAAAAATGTCATGTTCACCACCTCTGTGGAAATTTTTGCAAAATATTTAATTTCAGGTGAACAGTAGAGAGAGCTGATTTTTCAGCATTTTATCAAAATCTGGTTTTGTTTTGGCTATAACTTTTGCATACAATATCCAAATTGATTGATTTTTGTTACCAAATTCATTTAAAATCATGATCTACCTTCGGTGTGAATTTCATGATTTTTTGATGACTTTGATTTTTTGAGTATTTTCGGTGTTATTCGTTCTTATTGTTCTTCTCGAATCTTTCGATAGGTTCCGACGAATTCGTTGAGTACAAGAGTGATCCTCTGCAACAAGAAAGTTATCTCCAGCTAGTCAAGCCGATGTTTTTCATTTGATCATGTTGATCTCATTACTTTCAAATTCTAATATCTTGTTTGCAAAATGTATGTATGCATGCTCTATTTTGATGTTTAAATTATCGTTCGAGTAGTTGATCCTAAATTGTTGCATAAACTATAGGTAAATGTTTATCCTTTGCCATTGAGCCTAGGATTATATCCGTTGTGATTTAGAGCTCGATGGATGGGCTCTAGTCACTTTACTTGTAGTACGAGTTGATGTCGCTGAGAAATGCTTATAACGGTAGAATGGGGATCATCGCCTCGGCGATGGTTAGTATAAAATCACTCTAAATATTTGAGTCAGGGTACTCATGTACGTATTGTATTTGAGAAACTAAAACTGAAAATAAAATATTTTAGACTTGGGCACATTGGTAAGATGGTGTGATTGTGGGGTGTGTGCTCGGTGCCCGAGTCAACAAGGACCGAATAACTTGTGTCACTGATCCAAGCATTATTGCATGCATTCTACATGAGGGTATTGGGAACCCCTCTTGACCCAGTACTTTGGAAGGTATTAATTGATGAGTCGCTGGTGGTAGGTGTTAGGAGAAAAATGTTCTATGTTGTTATTCGGCATGTGAGGGGTGGGTTCCTGTCCAGGTTCTCCACGCCTAGGAGCGTCCGTAGTTGCTTAGGCTGGGCCGATGCGTCTGACACAATGTATGGGTCCTTAGTGGGAGCCTGTGAGGGGCGGTTCATTAAGGGTTAACCCGCATACATGCGACTCTTAATTAATATATTCCATTGGAAAACGTCTCGTAGGACTTAGCCGTGCCGACATACCAAAGGATGTGTGCTAAATAGCTTGGCAAAAAGGCGGTCTGACATGTGGGTACAGTTGTGTACCCCTGCAGGGTATAAACTATTTGAATAGCCTCGTCCTAGGTAATTGCCATTTGCAATAATATAATAGATTGAAGGCAGTTTGTCAAATCTGTTTTTAATTGTTGAAATAATAGCGAGACAATAATAAGTAACATAAATAACAACCTAGAGGTGACTAACCCAATAGCCACCACAATATAGCACGAATTCCGCATTCGTACCACCCAAGTTCAAGTTTTAGTGAAAAGGTTATAGTCTAATTCTCGAAAGACCTCCCCAAGCGTGTCCATAACCAAGGACTTGGCTATTCGAATAGATTTAACCCTGTAGGGGTGTACCAATGTACCCACATGACAGACCGCCTTTTTGCCAAGCTATTTAGCACACTTCCTTTGGTGTGTCGACAATATTGTGTATTAACCACGAGTCACCCGTATGGATAGAAACCATACGTTGCATCAGAGTCATTGTAAAGCCGGGAGTCAACTACCCATAAAGGGTAAAGCAACCAGGACAACTACAATACCCCTCGGTGTGGAGAACCTAGAAAGGATTCCACTCCCGTGCACCCAACACATAAACACCACCGTCATTTTACCACAACACAACACACACACCCTCCTGCGACTTGGAGCAAACACACGTCAAAGTACTAAGTCAAGAGAGGTCCCATTTCGCTCTCATGTGGTTAGCACGCAAAAATGCTTGGTTTAGTGTAACAAGATGTTCGGTCCTTGTTGACTCGGGCACCATCCATTCACACCCAAAAGCACACCATCTTACCATTGTGCCTAAGTTTAAAACATTTTGTTTTTAGTGTTAGTTTTCTCAATTAACATAGCACAAGGTGCTGAACAAAAATTCATAATAAGTTTCTGTGTGATCAAGTGTAATACCCCGTTCAATTCTAAGAATTATAATTGAATTTCAAACCATTTTATCCGGATTTAAAATAGAATTTTAGAATTTCTGTAAAAGGGAGATTAAATCTTGGGCCAAAGGCCCATAGCCTTGGCCCATTAGGAGCACCCTATAACCCTAGCTGTACTGTAGCACCCCCGTGCTACAGTGTTGCCGCCACTGCTATAGAAACTCCGGCGCTACAGTGCACACCCCCCTCCATTGCCGCTGTCCAAGAAGAAGGGGGAGGGAGAAAAACCCTTCGGGTGCCGCCAGCCAAGCAGAAAAGAGGAGGAAGAGGAGGAGAAGAGGAGAGATGGTCTTCGCGGGATTTATTCATCATCTTCCTAGGTGCTGCAAGGGCAACGGTTGTTGATCTTTGTTGTTTGATTAGTAGTAGATGTGAAATTGTTTAAAATTGATTGGATCGAATTGCTGCGATTAGAAAGTCAGTTATGTCCAGATTGTTACGTGGCCAATTTGGCAATCTTATAGGCCGAATCAAAGGATCCCATCTCCTAGAGTTATGTGGGGTTCGTTCTTAGCTTTCAGTGGACGTAAAGAGCGCTTAATTCTGACGTACAGTTCAAAAGTTATGATAGTTTTCGTCTCTGCTGTTCGGAATCCTAACGAGAATGAAACTGTCAAGTTGTCTTTTAAAATATGATTAAGTTAATAGCAAATTAAGAGTTTTCACCCAACTATGTTATTGTAGGCCTTGGTCTTAGATTTCGTTATTGATAAAGAACACTAAGTTTGGACCATCCAATTAGACGTTATGACTATTTTCGTGCTGCTGCCCGGTTTTATCGAGTAGTTCTGATAGACGGTATTCATCGGTCTTTTGGCATTAGATGCATCCAGAATTTGGGATTTCTACCAACTAGGTTGTTGTAGATAATTTTGTTACCTTTCAAGCAAGCCTGAGTTTACATTTTTACGAATTTCAGAGCAAAAGTAATATTAATTTTAGTGCTGCTGTCCATTAAGACTTCCTGCTAGAGTGTAGTTCAATTTGAGTAAAGTGTATAATTAAACGTTGTGGTTTTGGGGTATGAGCTAGGAGTGTTGCGAGTAGTGTCTTGATGTCGTGGTTCTTATTGAGTAATTTAATAGTGTAGGAGGTGAGGCTCCGAGGTTAGCGGCATCGTCTTTGCCTCCTAATGCATCACAACGCTAAAGGCAAGTACATTGACTTTCCTATGATTTGTGAATATTGGATGCTTGATGTTAGTATTGTGTTTTTATTTCATACGTGAGAAGCTTCAATGTTGACGTTCCTTTCATATGTAGAATTCACGTGTTTGGAGACAATGCTAGTCATTATTCATAAGTTCATTCATGCATCCATTTTCATGTTCTGTCCACGGGAGTGGAGTATCCATGGGAGTGGAGTATCCATGGGAGTGGAGTTTAAAGTCCCATCAATTCCAGTATGGGCATGTGAGACCCACCATTCCAATGTGGCCAGTTTTGGACACCCGTATGAAACGTTCTTCATACGGGATTTGGATCCCCGTATTTTGTTAAATACGGGCTTAAGTGAACACCGATGGGTGTGTCATTTGCTATACCGGTATAAGCAGGAGTGCAATCCATTCATTTCATTGAATCCATTCAGTACATCCATTCATTAAACATTCAGAGCTAGGTTCATATTCTTTAACGTTGTTGTCTTGTTCATATCTGTTGTACGTTTAATATTTCATTGTACTTGCTGAGTCTCGGGCTCACTCTTGCTTTGTTTGTTTATTTTAGGTGAACATTGATGATGACTCTATTGGGAGGGAGTAGACACACACTAATCATTCATTTCACCATATTCCAGTTTCAATAATTAGACTTGGTTCTGCATTTCATTGGTTTAGTGATGAACTGTAATAAATGAAGTTAAATGTGGTTGATGACTCCCTCTTGGTTATGGTTGATTATTTCTGCCTGTGGTACTTGGTCATCCCTTTTGATATGCTTTTATTGTTTCAGACTATTTTCCTGTCATTGTTCTATGAAATTTGGAACTCTCTGTGTCCGTAGATGAGATATGGCTTAAAATCTTCCGCTTGATGGTTGTATGTTAGAATATTTAGGTGACATCTTGGCTTCCGAGTAGCCAGAGTGTTACAGTTGGTATCAGAGCGGGCTTTAGGTCCGTGGTAATTAAGGTTATTAAAATGACACACTGTGCACAGTAGGTGGGGTTTGGGTAATCCATTGTATCCTCATTTCTAGTGATATGTTTCATCATGTTGAACTGTTATTGAATTGCTTCTGTACTACCATTCTTGTTGTTAATCTATGATCTGCTATGATATTCTATATCTATGAACAAATACTACGATTGTCATGAGATGATCCTGTATATTCTTGATTGATTATTTTGCTGAAGCGTGTTGATAACAGATGTTAAGAAGTTGAGGTCGTGGTTGTTACCCTGGGATTCACCAGGTTACACAACCGTTCGTGGTATGTGGATAGGGGAGTAGATACCCCGAGTACCAAAGTTACAGGTGTTGAGCGTGAGTTGCTTTAGAAAGTTGTTCTTTTCTTTGATTTTTAAATTTTGTCCAATTCTTGTCCTGTAGAGGTTGATGAACTTTTCTTGAGTTTTTGCGTACATTTCAACTGATGAGCTTTCATTAGTCATTCTTGGCTCCATAATACGAATACTTGTTCTCCTGACTGCTGGTCTATTGTTGTTTTGTGTGAACGTCGATTATTAGCAAGATTGAACTTTTCATGGGAGTTATGCACTTCTTGTTGGGAAATATGACTCCTTTATTTGATTGATATTTCAGATACTGCAAGTTTTCTGTTGTAAGTGCTTTAACATGTGAAAGCAAGCTTTATGTATTTCTTTTGGATTACTTCGAGCGTTGAGGTTTAACGTCTCTCTTTTGCTTAATGAAGGTGTTAGAATCCTTTTGTGATGTCTTATCATGCTTAAAATGAGAAGTTATAACTAAACGAATAAATTATTGTGATGTGGGTTACCAAGTTGGTTTATTAGCATGGTGCAAATCAATTATTCTTAACTACCATCCATGAAAGTGAAATTGATTAATTTGAAATATCCTTGTATTTGATACATGGTGTATGTTAAATAAAGGCTGTCCAAACCGTTCGTAACCTATGGATCTTACATAAGAGCTAGATTTACCTATTTCTGGTATGCTAAAATTGTTGAAACGGTATAAAGGACCGGATGAGTCTGGTGTATGGATTTGTGAAACCTTGTTTATGGAAAATTATGTTAGCAAAACCTCAATCATGTTTTGAACTGATTCCTGAACAAAGGTGGAATGTTGAATCTATGTTTATAAATGGTTATGTGATTGCTAATGGAATTAGTGTCGTATGTACACACATGATCAGTATAATTATCAATTGTTAATGAGCGCTGAAGTTGGTGTTGAGCAACACCAACAGTTGAGTAGATGAATTTCGTAAGTAGTCTTGATAGCGTGCCTTGTCATATTGTTATTACTTAGCATATTCTTATTATAATAAATTTGTTTCAACCTTGTGGTTTGTGTTTCCCTTGGGAAGTTTTAGGATGGGGTAATAAAGTTTGATGATTCTTGGTACTAGTGTATGTTGTCGATGTTGTTAAATTGTTAGAGTGTGAAATTGAGGTTAATTCTTGTAGTAATTTGATCACCTATGGTGATATTTTCTAAATGATCAAATTTCAAGTTTTGTGCTCATGATCTTTTGAGGGTTCAAGCTTTTGTGGTAAACGAAGTTTGTCGAGTAAAGCGATATATTGCAAAGTTATAATGGTTCTTCAGTGATGCAAGTGCTTTGATCTTGAATGCTTGCTTGTTCTTATCTGTTAAGGTTCAATATTCTCTTCTTGTGAGGCCTATGCTTTCAACTGTGGACTCCGCTTATGTTCTATGAGTTTATTGCTTAATTGGTTTTTTCCTTAGTCCTGTGTTCATTGCGAGTGGTAAATGATTTCCTAGTTGGTGAAAATTGTTTCCATTTGCCTCTTCTGTTGAGAAAAAATCAACCCATTCTTTTCACGTGGGTTTTTCGAAGTGTTTTCTAATTGTTGTTGTGAAATTGACGTTAATACTTGTAGTAATTGGATCACCTTTGGTGATATCATTCAGATGAGAATATTTCAAGTTTAGCTTTAGTGATATTTTGGAGCTTATGAATCATCTGGTAGCTGAAATTATTTTAAATAAATTGAGGTATTGGATTGTCTTGTTTCTTCTTAACAGATTCGTGTGTTTTAATCTTATAGGCTCTTTGGTCCGAGTTTGCAACGTGAGGTTGCAATCAAAGAAAATTATGTTGGCTCCTTTAAGAGGAGGATAATCTGCTCGCTTTTCGTGAAATCCCGCAAATGAAAATGTTTCAAGTTTGGTGGCTGAGATCATTGGGATCCCATGTTTCTTGTGTAGTTGAACTGTTCCGAGCAAATATGATGTGTTGAAGAATTGTATTTGGTCCTTAATTAGTTCTTGTGGTTTGGACTAAAGACCTGATCTTGTTCGTTGTAGCAAAGTATTGCTAGTCAAAGGATTGATTTCAGTGTTAAAGGAAAGAGTGCAGTAGGAGTATTTGAGTCAAGTTTTGTAACTTGAGGTTATTTGAATCATTCCCAAACTTTCTGATCTTTCCACTCAAGAGATGTCGAGTTTCAATCGCAATGTCTTTTTGTTTTTTCCTATTGGCTATTATTTGCTATTCCCTTTTGAGGGATGTGTACCCTCAACTGCGAACTTAACTTTCGTTTTCCAAGATCACCATTCTCAGAATAATTCTTTTGGTTTTGTGCTCGCTGTGAGGAGCAACGTTTTCCTGTGTGACGAAACCTGTCCTTATTCGCCTCTTTCTTTTGAGAAAGGATCAACAGTTTTGTTTTGCAAAGTGTTCAAAGCATATTTTGGCATCTGTTTGGTGGTGGTTAAGAATTTGTAGTGGTGAGATTTTGCTACCAAGCTATTGGAGGAGTAGTAAGAGATGAATTGGTTTTGACCTGTACCTCTTGGAGGAAATTTGATTCCAATGGAATGTATGGTGTTGAAGAAAAACTGAATAGTGGTATGACTAAGTAGAACCTATGGTATAGTGAAATTCCAGAACTTTAGCTCATGTGGAAATGTTGGGGATTATTGACTGGTATGGAAACCTTGATCAATTTTTTAGAGTAATGCAATCGGAAAGTATTGTGAGAATGTAGGGTGATTTCGATGATGTCAATGAGTGAGTATGTTAGAATTGTGGGCATGTCCAAAATTTAATCTGATGATTTCTCTATCTATTATAAGAGAAGTTCATTGTAGAGGTCTTGGAGATTAAATTTTGGGCTTTGCATTTTTATGCAAGACCTTTGGTCGTCCAATGGTTTTGTGTAGAGAAATTAGATAATGACGTTTCTAGAGCAGTGGAATGATCATTGATAGAACCCTTTTGATGTAGTACATGAGCGTGTGTATTGTGGATTTTGAGTTGTTTTTGAAAGTTGGAGGTGATGTGATTGCGTGGGATCCATTTTGTGGTGTTTTGGGTGCCTTCTATCAAATTAATTTCGTTCATAGAAGAAATTGTCTAGAGTGTTCGGTGGGACCAGTAGAACTTCTCCACAAAGGTGTGGACGATGTATTTCGATTGGAGCATAACTTGAGGATGTTAACTTAAGAGGTTTGATCTCATGTGGTATGCGATGAATTCTAATTCCAGGGTTTGAGAGAAATTTTATTCCAAAAAGAGAAAGCTGAGAAAAAGGATGTTTTCCTGGGTAGCAAAGCATTTTCATTATTCTCGCTTGAGCTTTGTGTTGTTGGCTGATCATTTCCGCTATTTGGAGTTGGCGTTGTGTTGACATGTTTGATTATTTCCAATTCAGAGAAACCAAAAGAAGTATTTCATTTGGGCATTCGAGTGATTTCTCCTTTGGCTTTCATGATGTCTATTTGCAAACTGCTTGATTGGAAAGTGGAATGACTTTCGTAATGAATCTTCAATTTTGGATTTGACCCTTTTTGTGGGAATTGGCATTGCGTGTTTGCGATGAGAATCTTTTACTTTCAGTTGATTCTGTTTATAATAGAGTTTGTTCAAAGCAAGTTCTGTTGTGTGTCCATCGTTAAAGGAGGTGATCCTTGTTACGGTGAAGAGTTCGATTTAGAGGTGGAACAAGAGTTTTGTGTGCTATGTGCATGTTGTGTGGTTTGGTATCGAAGGGAGAGGTTAGCCCAAGGTACATTGGGTTGTTTTCGCTAGTTGTGGGATTCGAAAGTTGGCGTAACGCTAGGACAATCTCGGGTTCATACGTGGGTACGCAACATCCGTATGTCCAAGATCGAGTGAGTACCGAGAGGTCCAAAGCTTCCGCTGATAGATGAGCACAACGAGTATGATCTTACATTTGTGTTCTATGTGTTGAGATAACCTGTAATGGTCTAAGCGTGATGAGACTTGGTACTTGGAAACTCGCATGCACGAGCTTTAACCAGAGTTTTTAACGTCGGGTAAGTGTTCATGGTCATTAAGTTTAGTTGGTACTCTTTTGAGTAGAATTCGGGGTCGAATTCTGTTTAAGGGGGGTACAATGTAATAACCCGTTCAATCCTAAGAATTATAATTGAATTTCAAACCATTTTATCGGGATTTAAAATAGAATTTTAGAATTTCTGTAAAAGGGGGATTAAATCTTGGGCCAAAGGCCCATAGCCTTGGCCCATTAGGAGCACCCTATAACCCTAGGTGTACTGTAGCACCCCCATGCTACAGTGTCTCTGTCATTGCTACAGAAACTCTGGCGCTACAGTGCACGCCCCCCTCCATTGCCGCTGTCCAAGAAGAAGGGGGAAGGAGAAAAACACTTCGGGTGCCGCCAGCCCATGAGAAAAGAGGAGGAAGAAGAGAAGAGGAGATATGGTCCTCGTGGGATTTATTCATCATCTTCCTGGGTGCTTCAAGGGTAACGGATGTCAATCTGTGTTGTTTGATTAGTAGTAGATGTGAAATTGCTTAGAATTGATTGGATCGAATTGCTGTGATTAGAAAGTCAGTTCTGTCCAGATTATTGCGTGGCCAATTTGGTGATCTTATAGGCCGAATCAGAGGATCCCATCTCCTAGAGTTATGTGGGGTTCGTTCTTAGCTTTCAGTGGACGTAAATATCGCTTAATTCTGACATACGGTTCAAAAGTTATGATAGTTTTCGTCTCTATTGTTCAGAATCCTGACGAGAATGAACTGTCAAGTTGTCCTTTAAAATATGATTAAGTTAATGGCAAATTCAGAGTTTTCACCCAACTAGGTTATTGTAGGCCTTGGTCTTAGCTTTCGTTATTGATAAATAACACTAAGTTTGGATCAGCCAATTAGAAGTTATGGCTATTTTCGTGCTGCTGCCTGGTTTTATCGAGTAGTTCTGACAGACGGTGTTTATCGGTCTTTTGGCGTTAGATGCATACAGAATTTGGGATTTCCACCAACTAGGTTGTTGTAGATAATTTCATTAACTTTCAATCAAGCCTGAGTTTACACTTTTACGAATTTTAGAGCAAAAGTTATGTCAATTTTAGTACTGCTGTCCATTACGACTTCCTGCAAGAGTGTAGTTCAATTTGAGTAAAGTGTATAATTAAACGTTGGGGTTTTGGGGTATGAGTTAGGAGTATTGCGAGTAGTGTCTTGATGTCGTGGTTCTTATTGATTAATTTTATGGTGTAGGAGGTGAGGCTCCGAGGTTAGCGGCATCGTCTTTGCCTCCTAACACATCGCAACCCTAAAGGCAAGTACATTGACTTTCGTATGATTTGTGAATACTGGATGCTTGATGTTAGTATTGTGTTTTTATTTGATACATGAGAAGCTTAAATGTTGATGTTCATTTCATATGTAGAATTCACGTGTTTGGAGATAATGCTAGTCATTATTCATAAGTTCATTCATGCATCCATTTTCATGTTGCGTCCACGGGAGTGGAGTATCCACGAGAGTGGAGTTTAAAGTCCCATCAATTCCAGTATGGGCATGTGAGGCCCACCATTCCAATGTGGACAGTTTTGGACACCCGTATGAAACGTTCTTCATACGGGATTTGGATCCCCGTATTTTGTTAAATACGAGCTTAAGTGAACACCGACGGGTGTATCACTAGCTATACCGGTATAAGCAGGAGTGCAGTCCATTCATTTCATTGAATCCATTCATTCCATCCATTCATTAAACATTCAGAGCTTGGTTCATATTTTTTAACGTTGTTGTCTTGTTCATATCTGTTGTATGTTTAATATTTCATTGTACTTGCTGAGTCTCGGGCTCACTCTTGCTTTGTTTGTTTATTTTAGGTGAACGTTGATGATTACTCTATTGGGAGGGAGTAGACACGCACTAATAATTCATTTCACCAAATTCCAGTTTCAATAATTAGACTTGGTTCTGCCTTTCATTCATTTAGTGATGAACTGTAATAAATGAAGTTAAATGTGATTGATGACTCCCTCTAGGTTATGGTTGATTATTTTTGCCTGTGGTACTTGGTCATCCCTTTTGATATGCTTTTATGGTTTTAGACTACTTTCCTATTATTGTTTCATTAAATTTGGAACTCCTTGTGTCCCTAGATAAGATATGGCTTAAAATCTTCCGCTTGATGGTTGTATGTTAAAATATTTAGGTGACATCTTGGCTTCTGAATAGCCAAGGTTTTACATCAAGGTCATCGACTAAGTCGATAACCGCCCAATTTTACCGTTCTAAGCATTTCGAAACAACAACTCGTAGACTACAAGCTAAGTGATAAGGGCTCATCCAACGAACCCTAAATCACGGAGGACATAATCCTCGGCTCAGTAGTAGAGAATCAACATTTGCCTACAGATTATGCATCTAAAGGATCAACTAACCGACAATAGTTTAACATCAAAATAGCATATGCATACATAAACTTTGCAAACAAGATATTAGACTTTAAAAATAATAGTACAAATATGATCAAATGAATGCTACATTTGCTTGCCTTGTTGGAGATCACTGTCTTGCTTGTAGAGGATCACTCGTTCTCAATAAATTCTTGAGAACCTAACACAAGAACGAGAAAACCAATAAGAACGACGAACACCGAAAAATACTCAAAATCCAAAGTCAACCAAAATTCATGAAATTTACACAGCAGGTAGAGTATGATTTTAGATGAATTTAGCAATAAGAATCATTCAATTTGGACTAAGAATGCAAAAGTTATAGCCTAAACAATTTCAATCGGCTGAAAAATTCAATTTAAATGCTTTCTGTTATTGTTCATCACACAAATTTCCAGAAAGTTTTTGAACATAAAATTTTTATGGTAGGCAGAGCATGACATTCTAAGCATAGCAAAAATTAGTTCACTTCATTTGGAGTTAAAATGATTTTCTCATGATTTTTCTAAGTTATGAAACTAGGGCATAACATTTTTCAGGGGCAAAGGCATAATTAAAACCTACTCTACACTAAAGCATATTCCCAGAGGAATCTAATACATTTTAATTTACTAAATTTGGAGTCACAGAGAATTACTTATACATTTTACAAGTTTAAAGGAATTTCTAGAGCACAATTAATGCAAAGCAAGCTAATATAACTAATACTATTATTTCTGGTATAGAACAAAGTTCAAACACATTTTTAGATTAAAGTTCTGTTAAACAGAGATTTAACAAAATTGGAACCATCTAAAAAGGAGTTAAAAGGAATTACTTAAGCACTTTTGAAATTTTAAATGAATTTACAGTTCACAAATAAAGACTCCCGGGTTTTCATTAAACTAAACCGACGTGGAAAAGCCCGGGCCATTGAGATCAAATCCAACGACCCACGCGCACTGGGCACAGCACCCGCCAGAGTGGTCTAGAGATGGGCTAGCACTACGCACTTAACACACATGGGTTTAAGCGCGCGGGCCCGCATGTTAGTGGCAACTAAGCCACGCACGGGGCTTTAAAGAGTATTGGGCCCAACTGATAGTGACACAAGAGTTCAATTAAAGTAAGCCATTAATTACTAACCAGTTATTAAACATGATTAACAATGATTAGCCTAATTAATGATGAGATCTTTGTCTTAACAACAACGGCACAGTGCCATCCTCGTTCGACAAAAAGACTGAGGGCAAAGATGGCCTCACCACCGGCGATGAGGACCTCGTTGGCGCAAACCAAAAGCTGAAATGAGTCCGCAATAGCCACACGCACCCACTGGTGGACGTGGCGACCATGGAGGAGGACCACACCAGCGGCTAGCCGGAGATGGGCGGTGGTGCCACGCACGGACAAAAAAGAACGAAAAGCAAACAGGAGCTCCGCAGCGGTTCAAAGAAGTAGGTGCCAAGCTTCTAAGGACTACTAGAAGTTTACCTTAGCATAGAGAGGACCAGAGGTGGCCGGAGTTGCTCCGGCGACGAAGCACAGCACCGGCAACGAAGAAGACGAAGAGGAGATGACGGCCTAAGCAAAATGAGCAAGACTGGGTCATCAAGAAAGCTTCAATATAGCTCAGAGAAGGTCCGTGAGCAAAGAATTGAAGAGCTGAGGGCTTACCGGTGCTGAGGAAGAAAGGGGATGAACACGGTCGAGGAGATCCAAAACCCAAAATTAGGCTGCTCCTATGAAAGCAACCCAAAATCAAGTTAGGGGATTTGATGAAGATGATGAGAGGCTCAAGACGGAACAAAAAGATTGACAAAAGAACCCTCAGAGCACTATCATCACCGAGGAGCTCCACGGTCTAACAATGACGGCTAAGGGCTCTTAGTTGTTTTGCGCACGAATACACAGAGAGGGAGCTAGGGTTTGCAAAGAGTGCTTAAAGGAAGCTAAGGAGGAGTTCGAGGGCCTTTTATAGCCGGAGGGCAAGGGAGTTGAGCAAAGCAAGGCTCCACGGGTGGTCAAGCCTGCCATGGACGAGCTGAGCAACGGGAGCAAGTAGAAGGAGGACTTTAGGGCAAAGCCACTGGCAAGCATTTAATGTTCCACGGCAAAGTGCCGTTGATATTTTGAAACCAAGTTTTTTTTAAAACATCCTAAGGCGACCAAGCTAGGGGTTTCTACGGTCAGTATGGCTCTAATACCAAATTTGTGTGGACCCGGGGTATTTAACTAGTAATACTTAGCCTCCAACTGGTTCTAGTATTACCAATTAAATATCCTAAGTGTCCATGGACATGTGCTTCCCAGAATTGCAGCACACATACATCTTTACAAAATCATGCATCATTTCCATACAACTTACAATACAAGTCTAGCAAAAGACATAAAATATAGAGTTATTCCAAAAGAGCCGACTGCCAAATGACATCAAAGTAACATAAATGACAGTGAAGCAAAAGCGTCATAAGATGGCAATAACAAAATCCAACCGGTTAGCCAATAACCCACAAGGCAACCGACCGGGCCGCCAAGCTAGTCGCACCCACCACAACAAAACTCACAAAAGTCGATCCCTTGGGGATCCACTCCCTCCTCTGCAACAATAAAGCAATGTAGTTCAGTACAAAAATGTACTCGCAAGACTTACGAGTAACAAGCCTATACATAGCTACATGCAAGCTGAAACAAAGGAGATAGTTATATGGTTAATTGGACGCGCAAAGCAATTTTCATTTGCAATAATGTAATAGGTTGAAGGAAATTTGTCAAATCTGTTTTTAAATGTTGAAATAGCAGCGAGGTAACCATAAATAACATAAGTAATGTCGGGACCCGAAAATACATCTCAGGAACCCTCTGTGTATTCTGAACTAGTCCCAGATCAGTAGCTAGCTCATACAGGATAACAGTGATGAAATACCATCCATTTATTCAATTTAACTAAGAAGATCTCAAAGTGACAATTAATAATAATAACTGGACCTTATGGTCAATGTTTACTTAACTTGCCACGCAGGGCTAAAGAAACAAATAAACTCTTGCAGCGGAACGAAACTCTTCAAATGGCCAATCAACATGCCCACAGGCAATCGAGTGGAGAAACGCATCCTAATCCGCAAAACCTTCATGGTCCTCCTGGGCGAAGAACTCTTGAGCAGCTTGATATTCTTCAACTGAGCAATACAGGGCAAAAGCCATGAGTACTTTGAATGTACTCAGCAAGCCATGGAGAAATGTATGCAAATAGTATTCATGCAGGGCTTGAACAAAGATTAGTCAGATGGCTCTTTTTTAAAAACAAGATTTACGATAAATACAATAAATAGATTGAAATGCGTAATTTAAAACAATAATAAGTAATTAAACAATTTCTTTGAAACAACCAGTGAACTTCCCATTCACTTCCCAACCAAACTAAGGATAAGTGAATTCCCCATTCACCAACCGACACAAACCACCAAGTGAATGACCTATTCACCAAACGAATATTATATTCATCAAGTGAACTTCCCATCCACACTCCGACACATTTTTGAAGAAACTCTATCTCCCGTGTGAAATCCCCAGGCACATCCATAACCGCGGACACGGCTATTCGAATAGTTTTACACTCTGCAGAGGTTGTACAGCTTGACCCACAAGAGATAGATCAACTTATAATGTCCGTTTAACACACTTCCGAGGTGTGCGACTAAGTGATCATCACAAGGCTTTTACGAAGCTCCTCCTTAACCCATTTCTGTCCGCTATGGTTTCAACACTGAATGTCTTTCCGACCAGACAGGGCCCCCCTCTTGCGCCACCGTGAGAATACGTTTCCCGTAACCACGCTTCACACGACAGAACCGAAATTAAGACATTGCTAATTAATCACCAGTCCGTCCCATACCGCACATGTGGTTGTCCTGCTAAGGCCAGTTCAATGGCGCACAAGATTAAGTCCTTGACAAGTTACTCAGGCGAGACTACCACAAACCCACAACATGTTCAATCCACATCCCCACTATCCACCAACCACTCGCCCGAGCGAAAACCATTTTGTTTAACCAACACCGATGACATACCCTGTCAGGGCTTCCAAATTTTAACAAGAGTGGCTCACCACCACGATTCCATAAATCATTAAGTCAAAATTAATTATTAAGACACATGTGATGACAAACCCATCGCAACTAAGCAAGACTAAGCATGTGTACGATAACCATGTTGGCAATATGAATATATCCAACTAAGATTACCCATGCTAAGATGACAAAGGAGTCAGGGCATTAAATTATTCAATGGAGGCATAATGACAACAGGTAATAACTAATCCCAGAGCAATTTATATAAAGATAGCATGCAATTGTATAAAATAAGATTACCCTTGCTCAAAGCTTCCCGAAGTATCAACGTCTATTCGCAAAACCAGCAAATAACACAAATAAATAAATAACAGAGATAAAACTAACTCCAAAAATTAAATAAAAATCTCAGATAAATAGATCTTGAATTTAGATAAATTTAGGAATTTGAATGGACTCAATCGGAGTTCGGAGGCAAAAGATATGATCTCTGGAAGATTGAAACCCTAAAGAAATACCCTAATTTGAATTTCTGGAATTATCCGAATTATTTTCCTACTGGAAATTCCGGATTATGACGCACACGACGTTAGCGGGACGCTCGACGGATGAAAACAACTCGACAGTGGGACCCACTCGCCGCTGAAAGGGTGTACCGTGGACTAGGTTTATGGAGATTGGATCTGGGTTTAGGTGTGAGGTGGCTTGGGGTGATGACATGGCTGACGACGAGGCGACACGCGGGTGCCACGTGAGCAACGGAGGGTGATGTGGCGGCTGGCTGGCAATGACGAAGCTGGTGACGTCAGTGTTGCCGACGAGGTCTTACCGGCCGACAACAGCGAGTGGCGGCGTCTCACCGGCGGCGGTCACACGCATTGGGTTGGGGAGGTTATTGCGAACCTGATGACACTTGGTTTAGCTCGGTTGGACGACGGTGGTCACCGGAATTGCAGCCAGAGCGGAGGACAGGGTACGGCTGTTGTCGGGGATGTCAACCAGGGGTGCTTGGGGGCAAAGGAGAGGTGCACGAGGGAGCTATGGCGATGGTGTAGTACGGAGATGAGCACGCCGACGACGACGGATTTCAAGATTGGAGTTTTGACCAAACCCTAATTTCGCAATTGCGCTGCCTCTAAGGCCTTAGAAGAGGAACAAGGTGGGGTTTCGGGATGAGGAGGCAGGGCGATGCTCGGGTCTATTTATAGGGTTCAACGAGGCTAGGTGGCTGAGTTGATCTCGTAACCTAAAAGGGGATAAGGAAATTCAAGAGATTGAGAACGATACGGGATAGGATTTTGTTTGATACGGATGCGGGAGGATAAGAGATTGAGTTTAACAGGCGAACCCGAGATCTTTTGGTTGGGATTGATACTTGTCGGGTGGAACTCGAGCTCGAGCCATGGCGGTCGATGGCGACACACGCGCGGAGAAGAACCCCGGAGGAAGACGACGACTTGTGGGCGGGCCTCACCTGGCAGAGGGATGCGGAGGCGCACGCGGGTGGGCTGCGGCGGAGAAAGAGGCCAAGCGGGCTGGGCCGGAGGGAGAAGGAGATGGGCTGAGATTTTAAGGATTGAGCCCAAAGCTATTATCTGAGATTTTAATTACTTTTTCTTTTTAGAAAATAGCTGAAAATCCAAATGGCAGTTAGAAAATAGCAAATGCACTCGGAAAAATTCTAGAAAAATCTAGAAAATATATCCAAGCACATAAAACCCAAATAAAATAATTTTTAATATAGTTGATGTTGACATTAATCACATTAAATTATTTTTGAACTCTGAAAATTCAGGTTAAGCTGTTAACTTTAGCAGAAAAATCCAAATGGTTCTTTTTCTTTTAAACTTTAAAACAGACCAAATTTTTTGGATGTTACAAACCTACCCCCCTTAAAAGGGAATCTCATCCCCAAGATTCGGGCTAACTAAAGAATAGGTTCTGACGCAGTTCTAACCTGAAGACTTACCAGAGGCGACGTTCTGAACTACTTGTGCTTCTTCTGCAATGACATGGTTCAGTCTTCCTCTTGAGGCAGTTGATGGAGTCCTGGTAGCTTGATTCGGAGTCTGAGGCAGTCCTCTTCCTGCTCCTGGCAAAGAAGTCCTGGCCGTGTTGGTCCCAAATTGAAAGGAACGGTGTCGACTCACTCGGGACACTTGTTTGCATAATGACCGTCTCGTGGCAATTGAAACATTGAATTCCTACAAGATAATTGGGGTTTCCGAGATTGACTATTGTTGCTGTTGTTGACATTGGGTATCCCGGTGTTTCTCGCATGAGACACTGCATCGGGTTCGAATCCAACAGATGCATTATTGGGGCGTAAAAGGTCACGAGCATTGGTCCCGCTCTCTGAGTGATTCGATGAACTCCGTGTTGTATCATCTTCCTTTACGAGATTCGCCTAACTCACGACGAGAATCTTCTATGAGTACACTTTATCAACCATATGCTGAAAATCCACATAATCATTTCCAACCACTTGCACTTTCAAACTGGGGTTGAGTCCACGCTTGAATCGCTTCTGACGTGCATTATCTATAGCAACATCTTCTGGAGCATAGCGAGAAAGTTGAGTGAACTTGTTGAGATATTCACCCAAGGACATGTTTCCTTGCTGAAGTTCACGAAATTCGTTCTTCTTCATTTCCACTATACCATCAGGGACATGAGCTTGACGAAAAGCTGTTGAAAATTCCTCCCAAGTGATAGCATGAGAATTCCCATGAGCTGCGGTGTAGTTCTCCCACCATTCTGCGGCTATACCTTCCAACTGATGTGAAGCATAAAGAACTTTCTCACGATCATTGCATTGAGCAATGGCGAGCTTTTTCTCCACTGAACGAAGCCAATCTTCTGCGTCCAAAGGTTTTGACGAATGAGAAAACGTAGGTGGACGAGTCCTCATAAACTCTGATAGCTTGGAATGATGATGAACTGGCGGCGGAACAGCTGCTGCTTGATTATTCTGACCATTCTGACTGTTTTGGTTCAACAAGTTGACTATTGCAGAGGCGGTCTGACTTTGCTGTGTCATCATGGCGTTCATGTTCTGCATCATTGCACTCATGAATTGGGTCTGAGCTGCTAGAAGTTGTGCCATGTTGGGCTCTGCGGCTCCAAGGGCTGGTGACTAGTCACTTGCATTGACATTGGCATGGGCATCCTCTGACTGAGTACGGCTCGATGTATTGCGAGTATCAACCATCTGCGATAATCGTCCACAGGTTTAATAGGTAAGATAGAAAAAGCAGTGTAGATGAGAGGGAATAGCACAACAGATGAGATAGACAAGACAGAGTAGATGGAAACAACCTAATTAAGGGAACAGGTTATACCCAAAGGCAAAGACAAGAAGACATAGCTGAAACGCTATGAAAGACAATAAAACTCTTCGAATTAAAGCCTTAGTGTGACTGCAACATAATGCTTGACAGCAAAACTGCAGCTCCCACTTACACACAACGCAAATAAAGACCTATTGCAACAGCGATCTAAAACGCTACTAAAACTCTAATAGGACGGCTTCAAATCTAAACCAGAGAACGAATATCCTTCGAAACAACTGGAACGAAGCAACGAAGATACTATTGACAATTGCTTTTCTTCTGGACGAGAGAAATTTATGAGGCGAGAAAGTCAATTGAAGATTGTAAAATGACATTCAGCAAAGGCAAGAGACAAGATCTCTGGCATAGGATGAGTAGAATAGAATAGGATAAGAATAGAATAGACTGAGATAAGAATAGAACCAGAAGAGATGAGAAAAGAACAACTACTCAAGTCAAATCAAGTTGATTTGATTTAGAAAATAAATTTTGAAGCTTTTAGCTAAAACAACCATGCTAACTAAGGTTGCGTTCTACAGTCGATATGGCTCTGATACCACCTCTGTCGGGACCCGAAAATACATCTCAGGAACCCTCTGTGTATTCTGAACTAGTCCCAGATCAATAGCTAGCTCACACAGGATAACAGTGATGAAATACCATCCATTTATTCAATTTAACTAAGAAGATCTCAAAGTGACAATTAATAATAATAACTGGACCTTATGGTCAACGTTTACTTAACTTGCCACGCAGGGCTAAAGAAACAAATAAACTCCTGCAGCGGAACGAAACTCTTCAAATGGCCAATCAACATGCCCACAGGCAATCGAGTGGAGAAACGCATCCTAATCCGCAAAACCTTCATGGTCCTCCTGGGCGAAGAACTGTTGAGCAGCTTGATATTCTTCAACTGAGCAATATAGGGCAAAAGCCATGAGTACTTTGAATGTACTCAGCAAGCTGTGGGGAAATGTATGCAAATAGTATTCATACAGGGCTTGAACAAAGATTAGGTGTATGGCTCTTTTGCAGAAAACAGTATTTACGATAAATACAATAAATAGATTGAAATGCGTAATTTAAAACAATAATAAGTAATTAAACAATTTCTTTGAAACAACCAGTGAACTTCCCATTCACTTCCCAACCAAACCAAGGATAAGTGAATTCCCCATTCACCAACCGACACAAACCACCAAGTGAATGACCTATTCACCAAACGAACATTATATTCATCAAGTGAACTTCCCATCCACACTCCGACACATTTTTGAAGAAACTCTATCTCCCGTGTGAAATCCCCAGCACGCCCATAATCATGACACGGCTATTCGAATAGTTTTACACTCTGCAGAGGTTGTACAGCTTGACCCACAAGAGATAGATCAACTTATAATGTCCGTTTAACACAATTCCGAGGTGTGCGACTAAGTGATCATCACAAGGCTTTTACAAAGCTCCTCCTTAACCCAGTTCTGCCCGCTATGGTTTCAACACTGAATGTCTTTCCGACCAGACAGGGCCCCCCTCTTGCGCCACCGTGAGAATACGTTTCCCGTAACCACGCTTCACACGACAGAACCGAAATTAAGACATTGCTAATTAATCATCCAGGTCCGTCCCATACCAGACATGTGGTTGTGCGGTTAAGGCCCAGTTCAATGGCGCACAAGATTAAGTCCTTGACAAGTTACTCAGGCGAGACTACCACAAACCCACAACATGTTCAATCCACATCCCCACTATCCACCAACCACTCGCCCGAGCGAAAACCATTTTGTTTAACCAACACCATGACATACCCTATCAGGGCTTCCAAATTTTATCAAGAGTGGCTCACCACCACGATTCCATAAATCATTAAGTCAAAATTAATTATTAAGACACATGTGATGACAAACCCATCGTAACTAAGCAAGACTAAGCATGTGTACGATACCCATGTTGGCAATATGAATATATCCAACTAAGATTACCCATGCTAAGGTGACAAAGGAGTCAGGGCATTAAATTATTCAATGGAGGCATAATGACAACAGGTAATAACTAATCCTAGAGCAATTCATATAAAGATAGCATGCAATTGTATAAAATAAGATACTTTTGAAATCATGGGTTCAATATGATCAAAGGACCACGACTTGCCTTGGAATAAATCCAGTGACTGATCTTGATCTTGTTATGCTACTCCTTGCTCAAAGCTTCCCGAAGTATCGATGTCCATTCGCAAAACAAGCAAATAACACAAATAAATAAATAACAGAGAGGAAACTAACTCCAAAAATTAAATAAAAATCTCAGATAAATAGATCTTGAATTTAGATAAATTTAGGAATTTGAATGGACTCAATCGGAGTTCGGATGCAAAAGATATGATCTCTGGAAGATTGAAACCCTAAAGAAATACCCTAATTTGAATTTCTGGAATTATCCGAATTATTTTCCTACTGGAAATTCCGGATTATGACGCACGGCTGACGTCAGCGGGAACATTCGGACGGGATGAAAACAACCTGACAGGTGGGACCCACTCGTCAGTGAAAGGGTGTACCGTGGACTAGGTTTATGGAGATTGATCCAGGTTTAGGTGTGAGGTGGCTTGGGGTGCCGACATGGTCGACGACGAGGCGACACGCGGGTGCCACGTGAGCAACGGAGGGTGATGTGGCGGTTGGCTGGCAATGACGAAGCTGGTGACGCCAGTGCTGTCGACGAGGGCTTTTGTACCGGCCGACAACGGCGAGTGGCGGCGTCTCACCGGCGGCGGTCACACGCATTGGGTTGGGGAGGTTATTGTGAACCGATGACACTTGGTTTAGATCGGTGGGACGACGGCGGCACACCGAATTGCAAATGAGCGGAGGACAGGTACGGTCGTTGTCGGGATGTCAACCAGGTGCCGGGGCAAAGGAGAGGTGCACGAGGGAGCTATGGCGATGAGGAAGGCGATGGTCTAGTACACGGAGGCGGAGCACGGCTGACGACGACGGATTTCGAAGATTGGAGCTTCGGCACCGAAACCCTAATTTCGCAATTGCGCCGTCTCTAGAACTTTAGAAGAGGAACAAGGTGGGGTTTCCGGATGAGGAGGCAGGGGCGATGCTCGGGGTCTATTTATAGGGGTTCAACGAGGCTAGGGTGGCGGAGTTCATCTCAGAACCGAAAAGGGGATAAGGAAATTCAAGAGATTGAGAACGATACGGGATATCATTTGGTTTGATATGGATGCGGGAGGATAAGAGATTGAGTTTAACACGCGAACCTGAGATCTTTTGGTTGGGATTGATACTTGTCGGGTGGAACTCGAGCTCGAGCCATGGCGGTCGATGGCGACACCCGCGCGGAGAAGAACCCCGGAGGAAGACGACGACTTGCGGGCGGGCCCACCTGGCAGAGGGATGCGGAGGTGCACGTGGGTGGGCTGCGGCGGAGAAAGAGGCCAAGCGGGCTGGGCCGGAGGGAGAAGGAGATGTGCTGAGATTTTAAGGATTGAGCCCAAAGCAATTATCTGAGATTTTAATTACTTTTTCTTTTTAGAAAATAGCTGAAAATCCAAATGGCAGTTAGAAAATAGAAAATGCACTCGGAAAAATTCTAGAAAAATCTAGAAAATATATCCAAGCACTTAAAACCCAAATAAAATAATTTTTAATATAGTTGATGTTGACATAAATCACATTAAATTGTTTTGAACTCGAAAATTCGTGATAAGTCGTTAACTTTAGCGAAAAATCCAAATGGTTCTTTTTCTTTAAACTTTAAAATGCACCAAATTTTTGGGATGTTACAAACCTACCCCATTAAAAGGAAATCTCGCCCCGAGATTCAAGCAACTAAAGAATAGGTTCACGCAGTCTAACTCAAGACTTACCGAGGCGACGCTTTGAACCGCTTGTGCTTCTTCCGCAATGACATGGTTCGCCTTCCTCTTGAGGCGCTTGATGGAGTCTGGTAGCTTGATTCGAGTCCGAGGCGCCGCCTTCCGCTCCCGCAAAGAAGTCCCGGCCGGTGTTGGTCCCAAATTGAAAGGAATCGTGTCGACTCACTGGGACACTTGTTTGCATAATGACTGTCTGTGGCAATTGAAACATTGAATTCCTACAAAGATAATTGGGGTATCCCACGAGATTGACTATTGTTGCCATTGTCGACATTGGGTATCCCGCTGTTTCTCGCATGAGACACCGTACTAGGTTCGAATCCAACGGATGCATTATTGGGGCGAAAAGGTCACGAGCATTGGTCCCGCTCTGTGAGTGATTCGATGAACTCCGTGTTGTATCATCTTCCTTTTACGAGATTCGTCTAACTCACGACGAGAATCTTCTATGAGTACACTTTATCAACCATATGTCAAAATCCACATAATCATTTCCAACCACTTGCACTTTCAAAGCGGGGTTGAGTCCACGCTGAATCGCTTCTGACGTGCATTATCTGTAGCAACATCTTCTGGAGCATAGCGAGAAAGTTGAGTGAACTTGTTGAGATATTCACCAAAGGACATGTTTCCTTGCTGAAGTTCACAAAATTCGTTCTTCTTCATTTCCACTATACCATCAGGGACATGAGCTTGACGGAAAGCTGTTGAAAATTCCTCCCAAGTGATAGCGTGAGAATTCCCATGAGCTGCGGTGTAGTTCTCCCACCATTCTGCGGCTGTACCTTCCAACTGATGTGAAGCATAAAGAACTTTATCACGATCATTGCATTGAGCAATGGCGAGCTTTTTCTCCACTAAACGAAGCCAATCTTCTGCGTCCAAAGGTTCTGACGAATGAGAAAACGTAGGTGGACGAGTCCTCATAAACTCTGATAGCTTGGAATGATGATGAATCAAGCGCGGAACAAATGCCGCTTGATTATTCGACCATTCTCGATCGCTTTGGTTCAACAAGTTGACTATTGCAGAGGCGGTCTGAATTTGCTGTGTCATCATGGCGTTCATGTTCTGCCACTACTACAAAACAGGCTATAGAAGACACCCCATCACAGACGGGTTAATTTGAATCGCCTATGTTGGGTCCAAGGCACAAAGATTTGCTTTGCGGGTTATCACGCACGTTCTTACTAGTAACCGTCAGGATATATGATTATCGCAGACGGTTTATATAAAGAACCGTCATGGAAATATCACGCACAGCTTCTATTTATGAACCGCTCGTGATAATCTCCATATCACGCACGGTTTATAAATAGAGCGCTTCGTGATATTTCCCTGACGCTATGTACATAAACCGCTCGTGATAATCCCCATATCACGCACGGTTTATTAATAGAGGCATTCGTGATATGTCGCGACGGTTTTGTATATAAACCGCTCGTGATAATCTTCAGATCACGACGGTTCATAAAAGCACCGTCAGGATATATCACGACGATTTTATTTATAAACCGTCATGATATATGCCTATCACTGCATGATTCATATTTGGAACCGTCGTGATATCCTCGCTATAAATACCTTGAGTACCCCGCCCATTCCCATTTGAGCCGCCACCGATAAAAACCCATCACACGCATGAGAGAGAGGAGGAGGAGAAGGAGAGGAGAAAGGGAGGGAGAAGGAGAGGAGAAAGGGAAGGAGAAGAGAAAGAGAGGAGAAAGGGAGGGAGAAGGAGAGGAGAAAGGGAGGGAGACAGAATCGGAATAGATCGATTTGGTATTTTCGCCGTGAGCTCCGAGGGTAACATTCTTTATAACCCAATCGAGATATGGTAGAATATGCTAAGCATCGCGTATAAGAGTCGAAGTGGAGTAAACTTTTGTATCCGATGTAAGGGAATAGAATAATATTTTTCATTTGGTAGTTGGAATAATATTAAAGTTTCGTGAGGGGAAGGAAATGAGAGAGAGAGCGTTGAGAGAGATTTTATTAATCTAATTTGACACTATATATTTTGTTACATGTGTAGCGTAGATGGACCAAACTGGATGTATGGTGTGAACCGTGTGAGTCAAGAGTACATTAATGGCGTGGTTGCTTTTAGAAGAGCCGCGAGCAGGATATGTTGAAAAAGGATAAAATATATGTACGGCCCATGCATTGATTGCGTATAATCAAGATGTTTACCAACTCGCGCAGATAGAAGCACACTTGATTCAAGGGGTTTCAAAAAGGGTATACATGTTGACCATCCACGTGAAGAGCGACAGAAGTTAGTAATAACGACATCGCCGAGGAAGTCAACGATATGCCTGATGTCAACGATATGCCGGATGTAGATCATGCTTTTGATGAGGATAGGTCACACGATGACAACTGACGGATGCTACGCGACGCAGTAAGAGAACTACAGTGAGAGAGAGTTTTGTAAATTCGAGCGCTTAATGGAGGACTGGTGAGACCTTTGTTCCCCGGCCGCAAGCCGAATATACAAGGTTGTCAACCGTGATTGAACCGCTTAAATTAAAAGCAAGCAATGGTTGGTCCGATAAGAGTTTCACGGCGTTGTTAGGTCTCCTAGCTGACATTCTTCCGAGGGAAACGTGTTGCCCAACACCACCTACCAAGCAAAGAAGGTTCTTTGTCCATTGGGAATGGAAGTAGAAAGAATACATGCATGTCCGAACGATTGTATCCTCTATCGTAAAGAGTATGCAGACATGCATGTATGTCCTGCGCGCAAAGCATCCCGATACAAGCGTCGAGAATACTTCTAGGTTGAAGCAAGGACCTCCGCTAAGATGTTGTGGTATTCGCTCGTGATCCCACTTTTGAAGCGTTATTTGCGAACTCAAAAGAGGCAAGATTGGTGCGCTGGCACTCAGAGGACCGTAAGAAAGATGGAAAGCTAAGACACCTCGCGATTCTCGCTCATGGAGAAACTTCGATCGGAGGTTCAAGAGTTCGGTGCAAAGTAACCAAGGAACATAAGGTTAGGGTTGAGTACGTGATGGAATGAATCTTTCGGTAACATGAGCAATGACATAGCACCTAGCCTCGTGAATCTATGCATGTACAACCTTCCTCCTTGGTCAGGTATGAAGCGGAAGTACATTTTGATGTCACTACTTATCCAAGGGCCAAACAACTCGGGAATGATATTGATGTGTACCTAGCACCATTGTCGGAAGATCTTGTGACACTGTGGAACGAAGGGTACATGTATGGGATGCGATAAACGAGAGAACTTCACTTTACACGCCATGTTGTTCGCACCATCAATGATTTTCCCGCTCAGGTAACCTGTCAAGCCAGACAAAAGGAGCCAAAGCTTGTCCGCACTACTTAGATGCTACAGAGTATATGGCTAAACAACTCACGCAAAACTGTAGATACGCCACCGTAGGTTCCTTCCCGAGTCACCCATACCGAAGATGAAGAAACAATTCGACGGAAAGTGTAACACCCCAGACCCACATTACCCCGAATGCTACTAAACCACTCAGCCTAGCCAATAATTTCAAGATAGATTATTTCGCAACAACTCTAGACAAGAACCATAAAACGGAAGCATAAACAACTAAGAGAATAAAGATAACGGTAACAAGTTCAATAATTAAACAACCTCTAGCAGATTAATCAAAGAATGGTTCACAAGTCCATCCTTATTAAATAACATAATCATCCACAAATAGTTAAGCATTTGGCTAGAATTTCATCTACTTTATTACAACATGAGTTGATGAGCCAAGTGCATTATTGTGGTGCCGCTCTACCCATCCCATGAATGCTCAACAATCACCTGTAGGGGAAACAAGGTGAGATAAAATCTCAAAGAAGCAAACTGCTTAATGAGCTAATCGGACTACAAACAAATATACAACATCATTAAAGTATCCATATGTCCACATCCATAATGTGAATCCACATTCATTTACAAGCTAATTAAACTACAAAGGTATTAAGCATCAATATCCAATTCTCATAATGATCACAATTATAGCCTCAACCATATTTACTACCAATGATAGTAAAATAATAACAATTGAATCTTGATCAACCGCTTCATATTAATCACCACTACCACTACCAATGACAATAAGGTATTAACATGTTTTACCTCATAACTTTACTATTTCTCGCATCCACAATCGCTATCAACAATTACCACAAGAGAGAAGAATCTCATACCACAATCACAACATCTACCATACCTCAAGGGATGAACCTCATTCCACAACCACAACCACAATACTCATACCACAAGAGACTCACATGAGTCAATTTCCACATTGCAACTATGAAGGCGCTTGTTTGCAAAAATAACTTCACCTCAATATCTTGCACAAGTATGCAAATGATCTTTCCACAATGTAATGCATATGTATGCTATGCTCCATCGCACCTTTACCCAACAAGGTAAAGGTATGCATCGTGCTACTGCAATGCACGATGTTGTACCGCACGGTCGCGCTATAAGCGCGACATCCACAATGCAAATGTCATGATATGTCATGAATGATATGATATGATAATCATAAACCACAAGAATTTAACCACGGAGATCAACAACATACTCATCATGAATATTTTCTCATAATCCACATGTGTCTCATTAAGCACAATACCAACGTGTCATAAGACCATTACCACATAACCCACACCCGATTCACCAAGATCAAAATCAATCGATCTAGATGAAACTCTATCACATAGACCACCACATGATCATCATGAAAATAACCACAATGAATTATCAACATGTCCACCTTGAGTTTATTCGCATATTCCGCATTTGGCTCATTACGCGAATTACCACAATACTACCCAAACTCATCCAAACATAGCAATTGATTAATATCTTGCTACCACATTCTTACTTAGAAAACATGTAACCATGGCATATCATTTAACACTACGTCAATCATGCATAGTGCAAGTAGTAAGAAAACGGGTTAAACCGTAGCACAACCGCTACATTTACTTGCCTTCCACGATGCGACGCGTTAGCCGCAAAGATGATACTCCTAAACCTGAGGCTTCACCTCCTAAACAAGTAAAATAATTTCAATAAGGACATAATATACCCAGCGCTACTAATCGGCATTCTACATCGCTTACTTGACGACTCAAAACGAGTTTACAAAGCTGAAACCGAAAACAACGCTTTCCTGCCATATACTGATTCTGGACAGCAGCACGGTAAATGACATAACTCAAGAACTGGAAGTCAAAAAGAGGTAAACCAAATTTCTGTAGATTCTTAACTGAATAATCTACAATACTCTAGTTGACACGATAAACCAATTCGGCCAAAATATTAGGCTAACCATTGTCTGAACTTTCAGTACAGAGACTGCTTACACAATTGAACAGCAAAACTAAAATGACCATAACTTTTAATAGGTAACCTGAATTGACCGTTCTTTATCAATCTGAAAAGGTTATCGAATTACCTACAATAACCTAGTTGGGTGAACTTTCAGATTCTACCAAATTCACTTTCATATTTTAGGAAATAACCAGACAGATTATTCTCGTCAGATTTCTGGCAGCAGATAATAAAATGATCATAACTTTTGACTCAGACCTCGGAATCGAGTGATCTTCGCGGCTACTGAAAGATAACGACATTATCTAAATAACTCTAGGAGATCAAAATCCCTAATTCTGCCTCTAAACACACGAAACAAGCCGCGCAAGAAACTGGACAGAATTGAATTTGTAGCGCAGCAATTCAATCCAATCAAACCAATCGAATTCGCATCTAATACAACTTAGACAGCAAAGAACGCCTCTCGTTACCCTTGTAGAACCTTGGGGAAACGCTGGTTGAATCCAAGAAGAAGATCCCCTTCTTCTCCTCCTTTCTCTCCCTTCTTCTTCCTCCCAAGACCAGTGAGCAAGGAGCAAAGCAAAAGGGCGATATGGAGGGCGTGGCAGCAAAGGGGAGGAGGGTTGCTACAGTGGCGGGTACTGTAGCTGCGTGCTACAGTAAAAAGACCTAGGGTTTGGTTGGCCCTTCTTAAACCAACTTCCCACTTGGGCTAAAACAACGTGGGCAAAGCCCAAGATTAATTCTCCTCTAAAAACTGATTTCTTTTAATTCCTGTTAAATACCTTTCTCATTTCAATTAATTCTCTAATGTTAAACAGATATTACATAATCACCGATGGATACTTTCTGTTAAGAGAAATCCTCTCTAAACTATATTGCACTTGAAAATTCAATAAATTTCTCTTCCCGAATAATATATTCTCTCAAATTGATATTCGGTATTACATTCTACCTCTTAAACAGATTCGACCCTAATCCTCACACATCATCACAAAGAACAACCGTAACTAACAACTAACAACGGTAAACAAATACCCGTAGCTAACAAAACCGGTAACGTTCACGCATGCGAAACCCCAACTCCCAAGAGGCCTCACACCAGACTGTTGAGACCACCACAAAAAGTCATACAACGATGTCTCGTCATAACACTCAACCCGAAATTCGGCACGCCATTAGAAGGGAATCAAGGAAATTCCACTCACATCATTCTACTAGAAGCACAATGGTATCTTTCGCAAATAGAACCAAAGAATGTAAGAGTAAAGAACTCTCAAGCATCACACTAGCAATCACTTTACTTCAAAGGACCACGATCCAAATCAAAGGATTCACCACAAAATATTTCTACGTCAAGTAGACAATTGGAGAACCACACCACATAAGCTAAGAGTGAAAAATCACTCGATGCACTAAAACAATCAATTTCTTTTCCTAATCGGAAAAGACTATGCCTCAACATAAGTCAACTCAATTTGCAAATGGTCTGCCATAAACACACAAAGATAAACAAGAATCAAGAGAACATCTCACTACTTGACATAACAATAATTTCCCAATTCATTTCTTTTAATAATTTAACTTCCTTGAACCAAGGATTTTCAAATCATTGCCCAACACACCAACTCATTTATCTCAAGTTGGCCACCTCAACAATTAGCTCAATTGAGTACATCATCTACACCATTGTAGATAGACTCTACTCGCCCCGCAAATCATACTCTAGCCAAAACTAAGACCAATGAATTATTTTGACAATAATTCCTAACGCACTTCAGTCCCTTAAGGATAACAACTCGGGATTCAAATCACACCCACACATACTCAATTATCGCACCTCAAGGATGCTATCCCGATCATCGCACTATTTGGATTCCACTGATCCACTATTCCAACACAGAGACACTAGGCCTCTAGAAACAAATTCTAGCATAATGTAAGGTGAAGCCCAAACTCACTTCCAAGTTCTTACAACCAACTTCCCATATAAGATAGGAAAACCTCAGTGAACACCCTACTATACCACAATTAACAAACACTCATTTCTTAACATCAATAAATCGCTTGGCTCTAAGATAAATATTCTATTTAAAACATACCCTTCCCAAGGATTAATCTAAGAAAATAATATATCATCCATTATATCTTAAATATTGTGATATTTAAGGCTCCCCAAAAACATCACTACACTACCACTATTAAGTTGTCATCACGCAACAAAAGTCTTCGCAACCCACAATAATTACCATGTTCTTAGAAGAAGAGGTAAGAAGAAATAAGTTCCAAAGATACGTAAAATTGCTATCATTCACAGAGCCAAAAGACCAAGGAAAAAAATAGATAGCATTGAGGTTGGAAAACACAAGATAGATCATCTGACCTCAAATACTTATAGTACAACTTTTCTTTCAATAAGAAACATTTTTTTCTTTTATAACAGATCCCGCCAATTCCAACAAAGGATGCTTGGAAACCACAACACGAGATTCAGATAAAAACCAAAAGATCATTCAACATATCGCTTACTCAAAGCAACCTCGGCTATCACACAAGTCATAAGGTCCAAAAGATTCCAACCATAAATCTCACACCCTTCAATTCAATTAGTATTATGGAATTAACAAATTCCTTTATTTTTAAAACATTCAACACCATAATCACAACTACATGCTATCGATTGTATTCACAACAAGATAAAACATTCTTTGCAAAAAAATCATCATATCACCTCACTCCTTCATATTTTCCAAAAGGAACACCATAAATCACTTCATCATGTTCTTATTATCCAAATAAGATTCCAACTACTTAATCTAGTTAAACCTAGTGCATAAGCCAACATATTAAAACAAACTCTTTAACAAGATGATATTAGAACATAGCAACCTCACAAAACATGCTAGTATGAATCTCTTATTAGATTTCATACATTTATCTCAGCATCGATGCTCAACTCTAGTTTAGAAAAAGTAAATACACTCTAGCCATTGTGTCAATAATTGATTATTAATTTTTCATCAAGATAGCATTAATGATCCTATCTCTAATTTGCAATCACAAAGACAATAAAGAGCATGATTCGATACTCCACCTTATGTTAAGATATTAAAATAAAATAACTTTAAACATCAATAATACCACTTTATAAGACAAGATTCCACAAGTCAATACATCACCTGCATCCATTTCTTTATACATATTTCAACAATTTAGCATGGTAAAAGTTACATAAATTTTACATTGTACATGCTCATCAAGTATGTAAAGAAAGGACATATTAAAGGTTAATCTTATTAAGGCAATATTCCAACACCTCCTTACTTGACCATCCCGAATGGTCAGATTAATTACTTAAGATCAATCAATCCAATCTATCCAACAAGTTGGGAAAATTAAACAACTACGATAATCAAAACAATTGTTTTTCATATTCTTTGATAAATGCATGAGTTCTACACATGTATCGCTAAATTCTTAGCCACAAATCTTCAAGAAACTACAACAGACAACATCATATTAATCGACTTCACTTCTAAAGATGTTAGTAGAAATTAATGATGTACCACACTAACTTTTCAACTTGATAATTCACAATCTATCAATTATTTACATAATTTCCACCTACTACTTAAACACAACAAAACATCACAAAGGGGTTTTAACACACCCTTCTAGAGAGAAATCAAACTTCAAAAGTCGAAATAACTCGTAAGATATGCATAGAGCCAATGCTTCCACAAGTTAATGAACTTCCCACATAAAGCTTTGAATCTCTCTCAAAATATCAAACGAAATACAAGAGTCATGTTTCCAAAGAAGAAAGATGGAACAACACGGAAAAAACCGCCTTCTCCAAAAGCACCGCCACGAGCAACAAACAACCCATCAATCGAAAGAAACAATACTTGGCCTCAAGAACAATTGGAGGCCTATTGACACCCAACAACCGCAATAAACAAATAACCCGAGAGAAAATCATTAATCGCAATAGGCCAAGAATCGCCAACATCAATTCAAGGAGGATAACACTTTTCTAAGAAACTTACCCATGACATCCGCAACTAAGTTACCCGAGGTAATCGCATCAATATCCCCGCACCACGAACGGGTATAAATCGGCAATGCCCAAGGCAACAAACCGCAAACCCTACCTCTTATCATTGACTATCCTCACTCATAGCACTCATAGAAACAACACATAAACATACAAGATTATCTCATCGCATGAATAATCAATATAACATGTCAAAGCACGAATGCAATGCTTGACCCATCCCATCCTATTGTGCACCAAAGGTGTCAATTTAATATATTTTAATTACCACGCACCTAAAGCCCGCTCGATACCAACCGTAACACCCAGACCCACATTACCGGAATGCTACTAAACCACTCTGCAGCCTAGCCAATAATTTCAAGATAGATTATTTCGCAACAACTCTAGACAAGAAGCATAAAACGGAAGCATAAACAACTAAGAGAATAAAGATAACGGTAACAAGTTCAATAATTAAACAACCTCTAGCAGATTAATCAAAGAATGGTTCACAAGTCCATCCTTATTAAATAACATAATCATCCACAAATAGTTAAGCATTTGGCTAGAATTTCATCTACTTTATTACAACATGAGTTGATGAGCCAAGTGCATTATTGTGGTGCCGCTCTACCCATCCCATGAATGCTCAACAATCACCAGAGGGGGAAACAAGGGTGAGATAAAATCTCAAAGAAGCAAACTGCTTAATGTGCTAATCGGACTACAAACAAATATACAACATCATTAAAGTATCCATATGTCCACATCCATAATGTGAATCCACATTCATTTACAAGCTAATTAAACTACAAAGATATTAAGCATCAATATCCAATTCTCATAATGATCACAATTATAGCCTCAACCATATTTACTACCAATGATAGTAAAATAATAACAATTGAATCTTGATCAACTGCTTCATATTAATCACCACTACCACTACCAATGACAATAAGGTATTAACATGTTTTACCTCATAACTTTACTATTTCTCGCATCCACAATCGCTATCAACAATTACCACAAGAGAGAAGAATCTCATACCACAATCACAACATCTACCATACCTCAAGGGATGAACCTCATTCCACAACCACAACCACAATACTCATACCACAAGAGACTCACATGAGTCAATTTCCACATTGCAACTATGAAGTTGCGTTTGTTTGCAAAAATAACTTCACCTCAATATCTTGCACAAGTATGCAAATGATCTTTCCACAATGTAATGCATATGTATGCTATGCTCCATCGCACCTTTACCCAACAAGGTAAAGGTATGCATCGTCTACGGCAATGCACGATGTTGTACTGCACGGTCGCGGCTATAAGCGCGACATCCACAATGCAAATGTCATGATATGTCATGAATGATATGATATGATAATCATAAACCACAAGAATTTAACCACGGAGATCAACAACATACTCATCATGAATATTTTCTCATAATCCACATGTGTCTCATTAAGCACAATACCAACGTGTCATAAGACCATTACCACATAACCCACACCCGATTCACCAAGATCAAAATCAATCGATCTAGATGAAACTCTATCACATAGACCACCACATGATCATCATGAAAATAACCACAATGAATTATCAACATGTCCACCTTGAGTTTATTCGCATATTCCGCATTTGGCTCATTACGCGAATTACCACAATACTACCCAAACTCATCCAAACATAGCAATTGATTAATATCTTGCTACCACATTCTTACTTAGAAAACATGTAACCATGGCATATCATTTAACACTACGTCAATCATGCATAGTGCAAGTAGTAAGAAAAACGGGTTAAACCGTAGCACAACCGCTACATTTACTTGCCTTCCACGATGCGACGCGTTAGCCGGCAAAGATGATACTCCTAAACCTGAGGCTTCACCTCCTAAACAAGTAAAATAATTTCAATAAGGACATAATATACCCAGCGCTACTAATCGGCATTCTACATCGCTACTTGACGACTCAAAACGAGTTTACAAAGCTGAAACCGAAAACAACGCTTCCTGCCATATACTGATTCTGGACAGCAGCACGGTAAATGACATAACTCAAGAACTGGAAGTCAAAAAGAGGTAAACCAAATTTCTGTAGATTCTTAACTGAATAATCTACAATACTCTAGTTGACACGATAAACCAATTCGGCCAAAATATTAGGCTAACCATTGTCTGAACTTTCAGTACAGAGACTGCTTACACAATTGAACAGCAAAACTAAAATGACCATAACTTTTAATAGGTAACCTGAATTGACCGTTCTTTATCAATCTGAAAAGGTTATCGAATTACCTACAATAACCTAGTTGGGTGAACTTTCAGATTCTACCAAATTCACTTTCATATTTTAGGAAATAACCAGACAGATTATTCTCGTCAGATTTCTGGCAGCAGATAATAAAATGATCATAACTTTTGACTCAGACCTCGGAATCGAGTGATCTTCGCGGCTACTGAAAGATAACGACATTATCTAAATAACTCTAGGAGATCAAAATCCCTAATTCTGCCTCTAAACACACGAAACAAGCCGCGCAAGAAACTGGACAGAATTGAATTTGTAGCGGCAGCAATTCAATCCAATCAAACCAATCGAATTCGCATCTAATACAACTTAGACAGCAAAGAACGCCTCGTTACCCTTGTAGAACCTTGGGGAAACGCTGGTTGAATCCAAGAAGAAGATCCCCTTCTTCTCCTCCTTTCTCTCCCTTCTTCTTCCTCCCGAAGACCAGTAGCAAGGAGCAGCAAAAGGGGCGATATGGAGGGCGTGGCAGCAAAGGGGAGGAGGGTTGCTACAGGGGCGGCGGGTACTGTAGCTGCGTGCTACAGTAAAAAGACCTAGGGTTTGCTGGCCCTTCTTAAACCAACTTCCCACTTGGGCTAAAACAACGGGGGCAAAGCCCAAGATTAATTCTCCTCTAAAAACTGATTTTCTTTTAATTCCTGTTAAATACCTTTCTCATTTCAATTAATTCTCTAATGTTAAACAGATATTACATAATCAACGATGGATACTTTCCTGTTAAGAGAAATCCTCTCTAAACTATATTGCACTTGAAAATTCAATAAATTTCTCTTCCCGAATAATATATTCTCTCAAATTGATATTCGGGTATTACACAAAGTATACTAACAGATTTAATTTAACAAAATTGATTTTGCACAATTTGGATTTATACGTAAAAGATATGCATTTTTTCAAGATTAAAACTATTTCTCGAATATTCAAATGACCAAATCAAGTTATCCCTAGTTACACAATTTTCTCACATCGCAACATGCTTAATTCCATTTTTATAATAAGCTAAAGTGACAACATAATTTAATACCGTTGGAATTATCTAAAAGCGCTTAAAATGAATTAGTTATGAGTTTCTAAAGTTTTTATATCATTTTCAGTTGTTAAACAAATACTTACCGAGATACAGACAAACTCAAATAAAATAATAAGACGTGGACAAATCCCAACCCTTGATCTAAAATCCTACGGCTCCACGCCAAAACAGCGCACGCGCCAAACCTATTCGAGCCCACCGCTGGATCAAGATCCAACGGCAAGACATGAGTGTATGCATTCGGGACGGTGCGGTTGCATATACGATCTCACCGTTGATCGAAAGATCGACGCCGAGAACGACCCATACAACCGGAGGGTCCGAACGCACACAAAGATCAGGGCCGCAAATCTAAAAATGAACGGTAGATATTGATCGCAGTTCAAATGGAGATGCTGACACGTGGGACCGCATGTCGCTGACCTTGAGTCACCCACGCTAACGTTAACCCACGTGCACAGGCAGCATCGCCCACTTGTCGATCGAGAGTGGCGGTTAGGACAGGATTAATGCTTCTAATGATTAACATTAACTAGGCACTAATGACTCCTGAGATTTGATTTTAACCCCTCGGGCCCACAAGTCAGCGACTCAGAGGAAAATTCCGACAGGGATCAAACGCCGACACATTCAATTAACCAATGATTAATCTTAATGATGTCGGAACAGTGCGGGATTGAACCAGAGAGCGATGTAAGGATATTGGGCCCACTGGTCAATGGCTCAACGACAATGATTAAGACATAATTAATAACTAATGATTAGCAATTAATGTGTCCTAATCGATGGAAAACGGAGCCGCTGTGCCAAGAAAACCCGAAGCGATTTGCGCTAATCGCCGGCGACACCAATGGCGCGCTGCGCCACCAAGAACCAAAATGGATTCGCAATAGCACAACGAATCTAATGGTAGCATCCTCGCCAAGCGTGAGGACTAGAACGCCGCCAGCCTGAAACGAAAATGGGAGCTTATCGCTAAACATGAAAATAGCGAAAGCTCCACCGCGTCCAAGGAAGCGGGTGCAAAGCTTCTAAGGACTAATAAGAAGCTACCTTAGTGACAAGAAGCTTCAAGGATGGCCGAGATGCTTGATCACTGTGAAAGCTCACGACTTGGAGAAGAAAACCGAGATAGATACCTCGAGCCAAATGAGTGATTCCAAAGCATCAAAATAGCTTCATAATGATTCACAAGCTATATGAGCAAGTAATTAGAAAATGGAGCACTCACCGAGCCGAGAAGAAGATGACCAATTTACGAATTTGAACAAACCCCAAATTGACAATTCTGAGAATCAAATCCAAAATTAAGTGAGGGAAATGTTCAAGGAAGTAAATAGATAAGGTTAGGGCAAAGAAACGTGAAGGAGGACCACTGGAACACCAAGAACACCGAGAAGCTTCACGGTCAACAATGGCGGTTTGCCATTTTTGAGGTGTTAAGCTCCAATACTTAGAATGAAGCTTGAAGGTGGTATAAAGAAATACCAGGAGGCATTGAGAGTGTTTATAAAGCCATGAAAGCATTAGGGTTTGCACCACACCTCTTTCGGTGGCAAAACACAGAGCACAAGGTGCGCTGACAAGGAAAAGGGGTGAAGACGTGCATTAGGGCATGGCTCGGCTCAGTACCTCCCATACCCCTAACGCGTCGGCTAGGGTGGCTTTAGGGAGCAAGAAATGACACCGCCATTACTCCCTACTGCTCATGCACTGCTAGAGGTTGAAGACGACCGCGAAAAGGCTCGGTGATTCACACCGTTAGATGAGACACTGACACGAGATAGAGCCACGCCTCCCGTGTTCAAAACACAACGGGAGATTGTGTGCCTTAGGATTAGAAATGAACGGCTCAGATTGCTCCACATTGCAAACTCAATTTACAACGGAGGAACACGCGCGTTGGATCTTAATCCAACGGCTCGATTCAAGAATGCAACCGGAGGGTCCGAAGGTTTCGGCGCATCTCGACGGTTGGATGGAGATCTAACGGTTGACATTCAAACTTGCAACCGGAAGGTCCGAAGTCTTACACGCGCGCGGGCCGTGCGATTTAGATCCAACGGTTCAGATCCAACGCGCGTTTTAAAGAGAGGCTCGGTGCGCTTAGTTGATCGGACCGAATCAATTGGCTCGAGCCCGAGTCCGACTCGAACCCGAACAAGTAGAAACCAAGTTTGACTTTGAAGTAAGAACAGAGACTTTGAAAGATTTATTTGAGGTAGCAAATTAACTCCAAAATTATGAAAATTTTACAGAGCTTGCTAACTCAGATATTAACCTTGTGTAAAATTTTCGAGGTTTTATCCTCGCGAATAAATCTCCAAAAATTCTGCAAGGCTCTGCTTTAATGTTTGACTGAGAGTCAAACAGTTTGATCGCTCTAAAATATTCAAACAATTTCTAAAAATTGTGAAATTTTTCAGAGGGTCACATGCCATCACAGAGACTTAGGAAAAATATTTCCAGAGGATGATCATAAGTTTTGACAAGATTGTTTTTGCAATGTCAAGATTTGGATCAACTAGACTTGTGACAATGTATTTCCATAATCCCTTGTACAGGAATTGTTCGGCACAACAGGAAATACATGATGTAAGAAAAAATTTTAATTTCTACTGATTTTCTTACATTTGAAACACAAGCCCAAAATGGGATGTTACATGTGTCTTCATCCATCCGGTTGTCTTCGCCGATTTCTGCCCTGGGCGAGCCGGCAGAGGAGGATGATGAAGAGATTCCGTTTTCCTCCATGGCGCGCATACATGCATCCATGTCGAGGTCGGCATAGTCCTCCAAGTCGAACCAATTTTCTTCATCCCAACTTCCCGCCATAACCGCATCAGCGATCACATACGGGGAATGGACAAAGATTTGATGAGCAGAGAAAAATCTTCTGAGATTCCACGCCGCACTACACCGGACGGCCGGTGCCGATGATCAAGACGCCGATCTTACGAAAATAGAAAGGAGAAAATGACGGGAAATCTCAGGAATAATGGGATTGCTCTTTTATTAATATGAACCGAATTTACAAGGTATATCCTAAGGACTCGCTGCTCTCTTGCTAACTCGTAACTATTACACGAATCTATGGCTTGTGCTTTTGTCTTCCTTCTTCTCGTTGTCTTTTTCCTCCCTCCTTGATCCGCCTGTGTTCCATCTTTAAATAGCCCTCGAAGAGGTGGCGCATTCTGAGAAGGCGCTCGCGCGAAGCGTTGCGCCCGTCGGAGTCAAGTGACGGTTGATACAGATCAACTGCTTGGCGGTTATATGTCTATGAAACATATAACCGCATCTGAGGTTGTCCACCGTGTGTCTTGGATAAGATACGCCGATGGAATATGCACGTGTTCCATTCATCATACGGTAGAGAATATACCTTGGAATCGCTTCTACCTTCTATTTAGTAGTTCTCCCGGTGGAAGCTTGGCTTGGGCCTTCGTCCACCAGGTACCCATTATGTAACCTCCGAATTCTACGACCAGTGAGGTCGTGCACCTCAAAGGTTACGACCATGAAGACGTATGGTCTTTTATATATTAAAGATAATATATAGAGGTTTTAATCCTCGTCACTAACCCTTACATTTCATCTAAGGTTAGCATATCCACCTCTTGTGACGATTTGCTTGATAGGCTTTGTTGCTCAAAAGTAAATGCTTCTACTTCCTCTATGCTTGTTGAGACTAATCTTGTAGAGGAAAACAAATAGCTCAAGGTCCAAGTAATGAAGGTCATTTTGAACTATTTTCTCTGCAAAACAACAAATAATATTATTATAATAGCCTCAATGTCCTACAGTAAAAATGCACATTTCAATAGTGTGTTCTAGCGAAGACACGAAATTTAGGTGTCCTACAACAATTACACAAAATTGTGATGTCCTATCACTACTACAAAAAGGCTAATACCGACGCCTCATCACGCATAATTGACCAAAACTATCAGATTACATGCAATCACGCATGCTTTGATTTAGAGACCGCTCATGTTATCGTGTCGGGACCAAAATTACTTATTCGAACCCTCTGTATACCGCACTAGTCCAGATCACGCTAGTGCACAAGTGTCAACATAGGTAAATATCCATCCATACAAGCGATAATTAAAGTAAACGATTAGTTTGAATAACAAATAAGGGTTTTGACCTTATGGTCGAGTTTACACTTATTAAGCCAAACTGGGCTAACACAGAGTAAATGCAGCTGAACGGAAATAACTTCAACAGATCCCATCAATTCACCACAGCAACCGATCGATCTAGACCTTAACGATCGCCGCCTTCGCAAACCTCCTTAAAAGCAAAGCGAGACTCCTCCTCTTCGTAGGTTTGGGCGCAAGTTTTACAACAAGCGTGAGTACACAACCGTACTTCGCAAATCATACTAAGAAATGCAATGTATAGATGCAGCTTATTCCAAAAGAAAAGGATTCTGTGGTTCTTTTGCAGAAATGCAACATTTGCAATGGAATACAATAATAGATTGAAAGCATAATTCAAATCAAATAGACGATATTAATTTAACAGTTGTTTTCACAAAGACACAAAGCTAAACAGATTATTTCACATAGCCATATGACTTGGATCACATAGCTCCTATCCCAACTTTTTATGCAAAACTACCCCTCGTGTGAAATCCCCGAGCATGTCCATGACCACGGACGCGGCTATTCGAATAGATTGATTTAACACTCTGCAGAGTTTGTACACTTTACCCACAAGATACAACTAGTGTAGCTAGTACTAATCGTAACAAAACAGTTCAAAAACTTCATCTCAAACATTGACATCCCCGATGTGCTTTCCCGCTAGACTAGCTCACAAAGAATACTAGTCTAACACACACAGCTGGACAGGGATGTGGCGAACCGTCCCGCGATGCAACTACCAAGTAGTCACACCTCCACCCTGTCACAAATCCTAACCTATCCACCTGAACGTCAATGCCGAGAATCCATAACTTACTAAGTTAGGCCCGTCCCATCAGGCATGTGGTCGCATAAGAAGGCTCACTCAATGACGCACAAAGTTAAGTCCCACTGACCAAGGCAAGACTTCCATTTTCTAACTATGTCACAAAGCTTATCAAGCCCGTTCACAAAGTCCACCATATCACAAAGTATCCACCACTTGCCTCAGTCCAAATCCTTTACCACCCAGTTGGTTTTAGTGCAACACATGCTATCACGAAGTAATAACACATAGCACACAGGTTTACACAAAGTTCCATAGTCACTTAGTCAGATTTAATATTTGCAACCTACATGAGATGTGAGACTCGTAGCATGGCTAAGCAATTGTACTCGCATCTAACCAACCCACGTTGGTGCTATAATATTACCAACTAATAACCAATCTAGGGTGACAAGGAAATATGACATACAAGGCCAAGGTGTATTAACAAATTGGATAATAACTATACCCAAAAGCATTTAAATAAATAATTAAAGTAGAATGCAATACTTTGAAACAAAGTAATTTGAAAACTGGGTTCAAGATGATCAAAGGTATGACTTGCCTTGGAAAAGTTCTATGTACTGGTCTTGATCTTGGGGTGCTCCTTCTTCTCCAAAATTTTCCGACGAATCGACGTCTACTCGCAAACGAGACAAATAAACAAAACAAATAAATAAAAGAGGCAAAACAAGCTCCAAAAATTAAATAAAAATCTCAGATAAATAGAACTCGAATTTAGATAAATTTAGGAATTTGAATGGGCTCAATCGGAGTTAGGATGCAAAAGTTATGGGCTCTGGAAGATTGAAAATCTAAGGAAATCATAAATTGGATTTTGTGGAATTCTGAATTATTTCTTAACAGAAAAATCGGATTATTGCGCAATGCTGACGTCAGCCCTCAGGATTTTGGAAAAGAGATAAATAAAAAGAAAACACTGACATGTGGGACCCACATGCCAGTGAGATGGCTCACGGTGGACTAAGCCCACCGAGCCTCAGGATCTGGAGACCAGTGGACGGTGCCACGCAGTGCTGACGCGACACCGACGTGGATGCCACGTCGAAGACACATAGGCGACGCCACGGGCGCTGAGGTGGTGGCGAGGTGGCGCTGACGTGGCTACTGGCGAGGCGGCGCGGCGAGGACGAGCGCCTGCGAACGCGGCTCCGCCACGGTGGGTGGTACCAGCGCGAAGAGGGTGGCACGAGGAACTTGTAGATGTGCTCACTGGTGGTCGGGGACGTCTGTGGCGGCCGGCGACGAGCGTTAAGCGGCGGAGAGGCTACGAGCTCGACGGGATCGGGGTTGCGGCGACGCTCCGACGAAACGAAGGCAACCACGAGGTAGCCCTGCTCCGTGTGATGACGGCGGTGTAGACCACGACGCTTAGGCGGCACTGACGGCGGCGTACGGGCTTGTCGGAGTTGGCGGCGGTGCGTCGTTCGCCGAGCCCGCGCGCTAGGGTTCTGCGCGAGGGCGAAGGCGGCTAGGGTTGAGGTGTGGACGCTGAGGGCTCCCTCTCCCTTTATACCTGGAGGCCTGGAAGAGTCCAGGGCACGAACGCCCAAAAACGGCATGCGGCGGCGGCGATCGTATCCCTAACGGATTCGGGAACGGCACGTGATTCGGGGCCCACACGCCGCCGACGGCGCTCTGACGCGCGGGCGTGTGCGAAACGGTGCGGCTGCGAAACAGACTCAAAAGATCTGACCGTCCATCCTAGATCGAACGGCCCAAAATCGATGGAACATTCGGACCTTCGAACAGTTCACGCGCATCTAGCCATCCATTCTTGATCGAAGTGGAGGATGGGTGGGCCGAGCGCGAGAGAGAGAGAGGTGACATGCGGCCCGCATGTCGGCTGAGGCGCACAGCCGCATGGTCAGCGTAAAGGGAATAGGATCGGCGGCAAGGAATTCAGCCCACAGCTTTTATCTGAGATTTAAATAGTTTTTCTATTTTGTAAAATACCAGAAATTCAAATAAGCAATAGAAAATAGCAAATGAACTCAGAAAAATTCTAGAAAAATCTAGAAAATATATCTGAGCACATAGAACCAAAATAAAATAGTTTTGGCTATTGTTCATATTGGGATTATTCACATTAAAGGTTTTTGATTCTAAAGTCCAATATTAAGCTTTTGAATTAAATTCAAATAAAACCAAATGGTGACTTTTTCTCTACTAACTATTTAAAAGATTTTTAAACTCAGAAAATTGGGATGTTACAACTGGCTACGCTAAAAACCATCTGTGAAGATGTAATATCACACACGTTTATATTGAAAACCTTCTGTGAAGTATCACAGACGTTTCTGAACATGAACCGTCTGTGATAATTGTAGACTTCACAGACGGTTTTTAATTATAACTGTTTGTGATAATACCGCTTCAACTCCTCGGTGAGTTTCTTCGTCACTCGATGAGTTTCTTCATTGCCAACGTTGCCGATGCGTCTCTTTGTCGCATCAATGCTGCTTCAGCTCCCCGATGTGTCTCTTCGTCTCACGTGCCAAATTTATTCCTTGTTTTATAAAAAGGATCATCCGTCATCGAAGATGATCATCCCCACATATAACTCTACTATATATACTTCTAAAGCAGAAATAGCTCTCTCTTCTGTTTTTTTGTCGCCGGCATTGATGGCTGTAACAGCCCTAACTTAGAGTTTGTATTTCAAATGTAAAATTATGAGGAGAAATAAAAACTTTTGTTGTCTCATCAAATCATTTGGTAGTTTTCCAAATTTTCCCTAGCAATCTCCATTTTCTAGAATTAAATTCTTGTGAATGGAAATTGTTGTCAGCAAATTCTTAGCTTTCAAACTTGTGATCATCTTCTGAAATTATTTTTCCTATCATCTTGATAATCCTATCTACCTCCCTGAATTATTTCACAATTTTTAGATTTTATTTGCTATTTCAAATGGCCAAGTCAACTCTGCTTGAAATCTGGTCAAACTCCTCAGTAAAGAGCTTGTGAATTTTCTGTAGAACAATCTAGTACATAAAAGTTCTGGAAAAATTACACAAGGTTGTCCTCTGTCCTAGTGAGCTCCCATACAAATTTCGAAATTTTGGAGCCCTGAGCTATCTCTAAAAATTTCCCAAACCTTCTCTGTCTTTTAAATCAAATCGAAAACACTGTTCTCGCCCGAACCCAACTCAGCTCGAGTCCGATCACGCCACTTGACTCGGTCGCGCCGCTTAGCTGCACCGCTGCAAGGCCCATCGCCGCCAACCGTCCGATGGAGATCGAACGGTCCATATTGCGTGTTTCGTCGACTGTCCAATGCATACATTGATCCCACCGCCCATTTCGGATCCAATGGTCGACACCTTCTTGATCGAAGTCGACCAAATCGTGAACCACACTTAGTCCGTCTCGCACCGCTTTGCTCGCCGCCGACATGTGGGTCCCACCGCCAAGACGCCCTCGCCTTCTCCGCACTCACCGAGCTCGCGCCGCTCGCGCATGGGTGCCACGCACTCGCCACGCCACCTATTTGTCCTCGTGTCCGTCCGTGGCGCATCGCCAGCCTTCTTTACCTCACCGCGACCACTCATCCTCGCTTTTCCCGCTTTGTAGCTCTCCGCCGCTTTCTTGATTTTCCACGAGAAGAACCCCGGAAGACCGCCGTGTTAGCGCCGCCCTTGATTCCGCAACCACGCCATCGTGATCTACTCTCTTCGCCGCTTCCATTTTGCCCATCCAGGACCCTCGGCGTCCAGTGTATCGCCTGGAGCAACTTCATCGTCTTCGCCTCGCAACCTCGGCCCGCAAGCTTGCTAGCGTTCGTGAGTCTCAAGCCTCAGCGTTTGGTTCCACTTGATCGCAATGCTCCACTGATGCTCACGGTGGGTTCGTTTTTGCCTTTGGTGCATCATGGAGGGTGTGCGACCCTTTCTTCTCCAAGAACGGTGATTCGCCGCCGCGGTGTTTCCGGCCACGTCCGTGCTCCATCATCGTCTTGATCGTGGGCGAAACCTTCCTGGAGTCAAAGCGAAGATGATGCGCACTTCCCGTAGCTTCTCGAAGCTCGCAGCGCCTTCTCCGCGAGCACCGTGCCTTCTTCTCCGCCTCCGTTCGCCGCCGCACTTCGCCGCGCGATCCTCAGGTCCGTCACCGCCATCGTGTTCGCAAGATCTTCGCGAATCAGTAGGTATCACTCACCGCCGAAACTCTTTGGTTTGCTTGATCACCGCATGCGGCGCCGCCGCCCTCGCAAGATGCGCGTGAGCGCCGTGAGTTAGTTATCACTAAACTTTGTTTAGTTATGTCACCGATTGTGGGCCTCTCTGCTAATCGCGTTTAGAAATCCTTTAATCTAACCGTTATGTTATTCTCTTAGTCACCGCCATGTGGGTCGGCGTCGATTGGGGTTGTGTAGCTCGTGCTACGTTTTCTCTGTTGAAGCGATTTTGCGTGTAAATGTCGGAGTACACTTTGGTAAGTCAAAGACGATTCTTAGAATACGCCGACGCCACCTTCAGCAGTGCCGTCTCGCAAAGACTTCTCATTGGTCCCGCTTTGTCGATGGCTAGGCTAGTGGCTGTGAGTGTAAAAGGTTTTAATGCTTTATGGATTTCGTAAATGTTTTCTCATTTGCCTTCGTTAATTCATTTAAACTTAGAAAATGCATAACTAATTCAATTTTTATCTAAATCGCATGAATCCAAAGGTCTTTTTAATTTTCATTTCAAATGTGGTATTTACTAAAATTAGTTTCAACCTTGTCTCTGTAGCAAAATCTGTTAATTAATTAAAAGATGTTTTATGTATCTTCTAAATTAGAAATGTATATCTCTTTCAATAATTGTTCAAATCCAAAGGAAACCAATTCAGTAAAATTTCATTTTTAGTATACTAATTATCGTGATAGGTTTTAGATATCTATTTCATTCATGAAAATTTGTTAAGTAATTAACTAGTGTTTTAATGTGTTTTTAGCTTAGAAAATTCATAGAAAATTCTTAATAACTTAAAATGGTTTGTTCTCTGTTTCTAAAATTTTGTTATATCATGCTTAGGTTGTTGTGTGAGTTTGGTTTGTTTTGATGTTGTTGTATGGTTGAGTTTTGTCGGTGTTATTCGCTCTTATTATTTGTTATTTGTTCTATCGTTAGGCTTCGATATTTGCGCAACCACGAGAACGACCCTCCGCAACAAATTGAGCAACGGCGGCCGTGCAAGCGGTTTGATCATGTTTATCCCAGTATTTTAAAGTCTAATATTTTGTTTCAACCGTATGTATGCATCGCTTAATTTGTGTTAAATTGATTAGTTAAATCTGTAGTTGCATATCCTCGTAGACAAAATATTGACCTCTACTACCGAGCCTAGGTTATTTCTTTGTGATTAGAGGTCGTTGGATGATCTCTTGTCACTTAGTAGATCCGGTCAAATTGCTTAGACATGCTTAGTATCGGTAGAAATGGGCGGTTATCGACTTAGCTCGGTAACCTTGATCACCTAAAATTTTCTATAACTTTATATTTCAGCATTTACGCTATGTCTAATTGCAAAACTAAAAATGAAAACAAAAATGATTTAGACGGGCACAATGGTAAGATTGGTGTGATCTTTTGGGTGTGATCGAAAGGTGCCCGGTCAATTAAGGACCGAACATCTTGTGAGTTTTTGTTATCCAGCATTTCGACGTGCTAACCACACTAGAGGGTATGGGACCTCTCTTGACCTAGTACTTTGGCGTGTATTGGCTCCGGTCGCAGGAGGTCGCGGGAGGGATGGAGGTGGGAGCATGGTAGTTGTCCCAAGAGCTTTATCCCGAGTGGGTAGTTGTCTCTTCGGCTTTACCATGTAAGCGTATGGATTTCTATCCATACGAGCTGGCTAAATAGTTAATACACAATATTGGAAAAGTCTCAGAGGACTTAGTCAGTCTTGCATACCTGGAAGTGTGCTTTGGCTTAAAGGCTGCGAGGTGTGGGTACAGTGGTACACCTGCGCAGGTTTAAAACTATTCGAATAGCCTCGTCCTAGGTGATGGACACGCTTGGGTAAGCTTATCGAGAGTTAGACTACAACATTTAAATTAAAACTTGATGGGTGGTACGAATCTGGGATTCGTGCTATTGTTGTGGTGACTATCGGGATAGTCACTTCTAGGTTGTTTATCTTCCTCTTTTGTTATTATTATCTTTACTGTTATTTCAATCTTAAAAATGAATTGCAAACTTGCCTTTAAAGCAGATTACCTTATTGCAAATGAAAATTGGCTTTATGCAAACAAGACATATGGCCTCCACCAAACAAGCCTGCATGTAGCATATGAACAGGTCTGCTAGTTCACACGTCAGTCTTGCGGGTACAAAGACAATCTTTGTACTCAGGTGCTTTGCTTAATGTTTTTGTTGCAGAGGAAGAGGGTGAGCCCCAAGGGCCTCACTGTGAGTCGTGTTGCCGTTTCGTGGGCGACTAGACTTGGCGGTCCGGGCGGATGCCTTGTGGGTTGAAGGCACACCGATTGGCTTTGTTTATAGCCATCTTATGGCACTTTGCTCATTGTCGTTCTTGTTTATTTGTGTACCTTGGCCTCGTCGGCCTTTGTGCGTAATAACTCTCTATTTGTTTATCTTCCGCTTGGTAGTGTAGTGTTTGAACTCTATGTTTGGAATGGAGTTGATGTCTAATTTGTACCGAGGTGTGTATATCGCTTTACTGGAAGTATACATATCTCGAGGATCGATTTATTTGATTTGTGATGCTAGGACCGGTGGTTGGTTAAGCATTACAAGCCAAATAAATTGGGGTCCTCACAAAGTTGGTATCGAGCCATTCGACCGTAGCAACCCAAGCTTAGTCGTCTTTAGGATATTTTGAAAAGCTTAATTTCAAAGTATAAAAGGGTTTATGAAAACCTAGGCAGATTCTCAAATTTTACTCCTTACCTATCTTAGCCTTCTACTCTCATCTTACTCTAATTTGAGTTTTGAAAACTTGGTTTCTCTCTTCCCTTTCAAAAGATAGTTACTTATCTGGTGGAATTAGTTTTGGGAGAACTATGGAAGATTGTGGGAATAATAGGGTAAGGTGTTAAGTGAGTAGTTATGCGTCTGATTTTTGCTGGTTGGTCTTTATTCTGCTTTGTGTTTGTTTTTGGACTGCTTTCATAAATCTTGGACTTTCTTGATCTTAAAGTTGTTGCTAACTTGTCTTAGTAAAACAGGATGGCCGGGAGAACGCGCGGCAGTCAGCAGGCTGGTCATGATGAGGAGCTTTCCCCTCCTCCGACCATGGCTGAGGTTCTCGCTCGGTCGAGCGAAACCGCATGGACAGACAGCGCATCTTGGAGGTTATTGCTAGAATACCTCCACTCCTGCCGTGGTGGTGGCCACCGACTCGCTGGGACTTGCGAGTTCCTCGCACGTAGCCATCGACTTTCGCCCGCCTCGAGGACCTCTCGATGTGGATGATTGGTCGCGCATGGTTGAGCGAAAGCTCAACATAGCTCGATGCCGTGCACGAGGATAAGGCACTCTTCGCGCCCCACCGCCTGAGGGCGCGACTCTCATGGTGGGAGAACTATCTCGCCATGCGCCCGCGGGCCATGTGGTCGCGTGGGAGGAGTTCGATCAGCTTTTCGTCGCCCACATCCCGGATGGCACGATGAAGGCAAGAAGAAGGAGTTCCTCGCGCTCAAGCAAGGGCGCAAGTGCGTGACGGAGTACATGCGAGTTCAATCATTTGGCTCGTTATGCTCCAGGAGGTGGCCTCTGATGAGGCTAAGCAGAGAAGTTTATGGATGGCTTGTCCGAGAGCTGCAGGACAAGCTATCTATTGTGGACTTCTCGACTTTCGTGCCTTAGTAGATAAGGCCATTGTTGCTGAGCATAAGGCAAAGGCGCTGGCGAGTCCCGCAAGCGCAAATGGGAGGCGATCGACCGCTTCACACGGCCTCACTGCGTCCTCGGTGGGCAAGCACCGATGGCCCGTTCTTTTGCTCCACCGCCGAGGCCATCTCGCACCAGCCTCGCCCACCGCAGGCCGTGTTTCGCCCACGCGCGCCGCGATCCAGAGAGGGCGGCTCCGCAACCGGCGCCGAGGTTACTTGTTTCGCCGCCACAACAAGGGCCACTACGCCAACGCTTGCCTCGAGTGTTGCGATGCGCCCCGCCCTAATGGAGGACGCGGGCGGGAGTGGTCATCCACCGACCGTAAGATGATCCGAAGCTCAGTGCGAGCAATGGTCGAAGTTAACCACCTTCGGTGAGGAGGCTCGGGGCGCCGGATGTCGTGATGGGTACACTTCTTGTTAACTCGTCCCGCCGCAGATATTTGATTTCGAGCATCGCATTCTTTATTTCAAGATCATTTGCTGCTGTTAGTGGTCTTCTTGTGTTCCTTTGGGAGTTCATTTGCTCATCCGCTCCCGGGTCGGAAATGAGAGCCGATCTACTGATGTCGGGATGTTCCTATCATAGTCAAAGGAGTGGGGTTTTGGCAAACCTTATTTTGCTCGATTCGAATGAGTCCGATGTGATTCTTGGCATGGATTGGTTGTCCCAACACTTGGGGCATCGATTGTGCGTGAAGATTGTCTATCTCACCACCCTTCAGCGATCAGTCGGATTTTCGCGCGGCCTTGGGGCGCATCTATGTGCATTAGAAGCGTAAGCCGACCTTGCGCATTCGTGGATGTTTCCATAATATCGACTTTGTGGATGTCTTTCACGAAGACTTGCCCGGGATGCCTCGGTTCGAGACCTTGAGTTTGTCATTGAGTTGCTGCCCGATGACGCCCTATCTCGAAGGCGCCGTATCGGATGCCTCCCAATGAGCTAGAAGAATTGAAGAAGCGGCTTGGTGAGCTCCAAGCAAAGGGTTTCATCCGTCGATTCATCTCCTTGGGGTTGTCCGGTGATCTTTGTGAAGAAGAAGGACAAGACTTTGCGCATGTGTTGATTACCGTCCTCTCAATGAGGTGACGGTGAAGAACAAATATCCTTTGCTCCCGCATCGATGATCTGCTCGATCAGGTTGATCTGGAGCCAGTGTTCTCAAAGATTGATTTGAGAATGGGGTATCATCGTCGTCGATCGATTCAAGATATTCAAGACGGCTTTCACTACTCGTTATGGGGCACATGAGTACACCGTCATGTCTTTCGGTCTAACCAATGCTCCAGCTTTGTTCATGAACCTTATGAATTCGTATTCATGGAGTATTTGGATAAATTTGTGGTGGTCTTTATTGATGATATTCTTATCTATTCCAAGATCAAGCAGAGCATGCCGAGCATCCAAGATTGTTTTGGGCAAATTGCGGGAGCACCACCGTGTATGCTGAAGTTCAAGAATGCGAGTTACGGTTGAAAGAAGTGGCATTCTTGGGCCATGTTCTTTCACCGGAGGCGAGTCGTGGATCCCAGCAAGGTCGACGTTCTATCTTGGGGTCGGCCAAGTCATCATCGATGTGCGGAGTTTTTGGTTTAGCGGGCTACTACGCGCTTCATCGAGAACTTCTCCAAGATCATAAAGCGATGACCGAATTGCTCAAGAAGGACAAGAAGTTTGTGTGGACCTCTACTTGTGATGAGAGCTTTCGGGAGCTCAAGCAATAAGTTGACTTCAGCTCCAGTCCTTACTCTTCACGATGTCCACAAGAGCTTCGATATTTATTGCGATGCCTCTCGTCCGGGACTCGTTTGTGTTCTTATGCAGAAGGCAAGGCGGTTGCCTATGCATCCAGCAGATTGAGACCTCATGAGCTCAACTATCCCACCCATGATTTAGAGCTTGTCTTTGTGGTTCATGCACTCAAGATTTGGCGGCATTATCGATCGCAGAATCGTGTGAGGTGTATTCCACCACAAGAGTTTGAAATACTTGTTCACTCGGCAGATCACGAACCTCGAGCAGAGGAGATGGCTAGAATTGATCAAAGATTATGACATGGGTATTCGTGATCATCTGGCAAGGCCAATGTGGTTGCTGATGCACTTAGCCGAAAGGTGTATTGCAATACTCTGATGATCCAGGAGCAGCAACCTGCACTTCTTGCAGAATTTCAGCGTCTCAACTTGGGTTTGGTTGAGCATGGTTCCCTTGCTGCCTTGGTTGTGCAACCAACCTTGGTGGATCAAGTCAAGGCAGCACAGCAGTCAGATGGCGGTGTGAACCAGATCAAGCAGAATATCAAGGATGGGATAGCCAGGTGTTTCTCGGAAGATGAGCATGGTGTTGTGTGGTTTGGGCAGCGCCTCGTGGTTCCAAAGGTTCCGGAATTACGGGATTTGATTCTTCAGGAGGCCCATGATTCGCCTTTGTCCATCCATCCCGGTGCCACTAAAATGTACCAAGATCTGCGTCAGAGATTCTGGTGGACTCGCATGAAGCGCGAGATTGCCGGGTTCGTTGCCAGGTGCGACGTATGTTGTCGCGTGAAGGCCGAGCATCAGCGTCCAGCAGGTCTCCTCGACCCTTGCCTATACCGAGTGGAAGTGGGATTCGTTGGTATGGACTTCCACCGTTTGCCCTGCATTCTTCTTGGGAAGGATGCTATCCGGGTGGTTATTGACCGATTGACAAAAGTAGCACATTTTACGCGGTGTGTACCGCCTCGCGTCGCAGAAATTGGCGCACCTCTACATATCCCGCATTGTGAGTTTGCATGGTGTGCCACGAACAATGGTGTCGATCGTGGTTCTCTTTTCACTTCCGACTTTGGCACGCTTCACAGGAGGCCATGGGTACCGTTTTACTTTCAAAGACCGCCTACCATCCTCGGATCGATGGTCGACGGAGCGCATCAATCGTGTGCTTGAAGATATGCTCGTGCTTGTGTTCTTTCCTATGGGAAGAATTGGGAGAAGTGCCTACCGCTTGCCGAAGTTCTCCTACAACGCATGACTTCGAGCTAGTCTCGGTATGGCACCGCTTGAGGCTTTGTATGGGAGGCGTGCAGACACCGTTGAACCGGTCGAACCGTGAAAGGCGGTTCTTTGCCCGATTCGATCAATGAGGTGGAAAACCAAGTGCGATTGATTCGTGAGCACTTGCGCGCGTAGCCTCGCCGAGCAGAAGAGCTATGCGGATCGCCGTCGCCGTGAGCTGAGTTTCACCAATGACTTTGTGTATCTCAAAGTCTCACCTCCGAAGGACATCGTGCGTTTGTGTCAAGGGCAACCGCCTCGATATGTCCGCCGTATCGCATCATCAAGAAAGTGGGAGCTGTTGCATACCGCTTGGAGTTGCGGCTACACTTGAGGGGTGCATGATGTTTTCCATGTGTCGCAATTGAAGAAGTGCCTCCGTGTTCGGTTGAGGAAACACCATTGGAAAATATCGATGTGCAGGAAGATACGCCTTATCGTGAGCGTCCGTTCGTATCCTCGAAGAAGCCGAACGAGAACAAGGAACCGTGTGATCAAGTTCCTTAAAGTTCGATGGTCAAACCACTCGAGGATGAAGCCACTTGGGAGCGGGAAGATCGCGTCTCGAGCAGATTACCCATCCTTCTTCTCCCAATGATCCGAATCTCGGGCGAGATTCTGTAAGGGGGAGATTTGTAACAGCCATAACTTAGGTTTGTATTTCAAATGTAAAATTATGAGGAGAAATAAAAACTTTTGTTGTCTCATCAAATCATTTGGTAGTTTTCCAAATTTTCCTAGCAATCTCCATTTTCTAGAATTAAATTCTTGTGAATGGAAATTGTTGTCGACAAATTCTTAGCTTTCAAACTTGTGATCATCTTCTGAAATTATTTTTCCTATCATCTTGATAATCCTATCTACCTCCTGAATTATTTCACAATTTTTAGATTTTATTTGCTATTTCAAATGGCCAAGTCAACTCTGTTTGAAATCTGGTCAAACTCCTCAGACAGCAGCTTGTGAATTTTCTGTAGAACAATATAGTGCATAAAAGTTCTGGAAAAATTACACAAGGTTTTCTCTGTCCTAGCGAGCTCCCATAAAATTTCTGAAATTTTTGGAGCCCTGAGCTATCTCTAAAATTTCCCAAACCTTCTCTCGTTTTTAAATCGAAATCAGAAAACACTGTTCCTCGGGCCCGAACCCAACTCAGGCTCGAGTCCGACCGCGCCACTTGACTCGGTCGCGCCGCCTAGCTGCACCGCGCGCGCGCCCAATCGCTGCCAACCGTCCGATGGAGATCGAACGGTCCATATTGCGTGTTTCGTCGACCTGTCCGAATGCATACATTGATCCCAGCCGTCCATTTCAGATCCAGCGGTCGACACCTTCTTGATCGAGTCAGACCAAATCGTGAACCACACTTAGTCCGTCTCGCACCGCTTTGCTCCTGTCGCTGACATGTGGGTCCCACCGCGATGACGCCTCGTCTTCTCCGCGACTCACCGGAGCTCGCGCCGTTCGCGCATGGGTGCCACGTGCCTCGCGCCGCCACCTATTTGTCCTCGTGTCCGTCCGTGGCGCATCGCGAGCCCTTTACCTCACCGCGACCACTCATCCTCGCTTTCCCGCTTTGTAGCTCTCTCGCCGTTTCTTGATTTCTACGAGAAGAACCCCTGGCAAGACCGCGTGTTAGCGCCGCCCTTGATTCCGCAACCACGCCATCGTGATCTACTCTTCGCCTTCCATTTTGCCCATCCAGACCCTCGGCGCCCGAGTGTATCGCTCGAGCAACTTCATCGCTTTCGCCGCAGACCTCGCCCCGCAAGCTTGCTAGCGCTCGTGAGTCTCAAGCCTCGGCGCTTGGTTCCACTTGATCGCAATGCTCCGCGATGCTCACGGTGGGTTCGTTTTGCCTTTGGTGCATCATGGAGTGTGTGCGACCCTTTCTTCTCCAAGAACGGTGATTCGCGCGCGTGTGTTCCGCCACGCCCGTGCTCCATCATCGTCTTGATCGTGGCGAAACCTTCCGAGTCAAAGCGAAGATGATGCGCACTTCCGTAGCTTCTCGAAGCTCGCAGCCGCTTTCTCCGCGAGCACCGTGCCTTCTTCTCGCCTCCGTTCGCGCCGCGCCGCCGTGCGGCATCCCGTGGTCCGCGCCACCGCCATCGTGTTCGCAAGATCTTCGCAATCTGTAGGTATCACTCACTCGCCCGAAACTCTTTGGTTTGCTTGATCACCGCGCGGCGCGCCGCCGTCCAGCGTCTTGGTGAGCGCCGCTGAGTTAGTTATCACTAAACTTTGTTTAGTTATGTCAGCGATTTGTGGGCCTCTCGGCTAATCGCGTTTAGAAATCCTTTAATCTAACCGTTATGTTATTCTCTTAGTCAACGCCATGTGGGTCGATCTTTGTCGATTGGGGTTGTGTAGCTCGGTGCTACGTTTTCTCTGCTGGGAAGCGTATTTCTCGTGTGTAAATGTCGGTACACTTTGGTAAGTCAAAGACGATTCTTAGAATACGCCGAGCGTCACCTTCTGCGATGCATCTGTCCGCCAAGACTCTCGCCGTCCCGCTTGTCGGCTAGGGCTAGTGGTCGTGAGTGTAAAAAGGTTTTAATGCTTTATGGATTTGAAATGTTTTTACATTGTAATCGTTAATTCATTTAAACTTAGAAAATGCATAACTAATTCAATTTTTATCTAAATCGCATGAATCAGTCTTGTTAATTTTCATTTCAAATGTGGTATTTACTAAAATTAGTTTCAACCTTGTCTCAGAGCAAAAATCTGTTAATTAATTAAAAGATGTTTTATGTATCTTCTAAATTAGGAAATGTATATCTCTTTCAATAATTGTTCAAATCCAGTGAAACCAATTCAGTAAAATTTCATTTTAGTATACTAATTATCGGGATAGGTTTTAGATAATCGTTTCTGTTCATGAAAATTTGTTAAGTAATTAACTAGTGTTTTAATGTGTTTTTAGCTTAGAAAATTCATAGAAAATTCTTAATAACTTAAAATGGTTTGTTCTCTGTTTCTAAAATTTTGTTATATCATGCTTAGGTTGTCTGTGTGAGTTTGGTTTGTTTTGATGTTGTTGTATGGTTGAGTTTTGTCGGTGTTATTCGCTCTTATTATTTGTTATTTGTTCTATCGTTAGGCTTCGATATTTGCGGCAACCACGAGAACGACCCTCCGCAACAAATTGAGCAACAAGACTGTGCAAGCGGTTTGATCATGTTTATCCCAGTATTTTAAAGTCTAATATTTTGTTTCAATTGTATGTATGCATCGCTAATTTGTGTTAAATTGATTAGTTAAATCTGTAGTTGCATATCCCGTAGACAAAATATTGACCTCTACTACCCGAGCCTAGGTTATTTGTCGTGATTAGAGGTCGTTGGATGATCTCTTGTCACTTAGTAGATCCGGTCAAATTGCTTAGACATGCTTAGTATCGGTAGAAATGGGCGGTTATCGACTTAGTCAGAACCTTGATCACTAAAATTTTCTATAACTTTATATTTCAGCATTTCGCTATGTCTAATTGCAAAACTAAAAATGAAAACAAAAATGATTTAGACGCGGGCACAATGGTAAGATTGGTGTGATCTTTTGGGTGTGATCGAAAGGTGCCCGGTCAATTAAGGACCGAACATCTTGTGAGTTTTTGTTATCCAGCATTTCGCGCTAACCACACTAGAGGGTATGGGACCTCTCTTGACCTAGTACTTTGGCGTGTATTGGCTCCGGTCGCAGAGGTCGCGGGAGGGATGGAGGTGGGAGCATGGTAGTTGTCCAAGAGCTTTATCCGAGTGGGTAGTTGTCTCTTCGGCTTTTTCATGTAAGCGTATGGATTTCTATCCATACGAGCGGCTCGTAGTTAATACACAATATTGGAAAAAGTCTCGTAGGACTTAGTCGTGCAGCATACCTTCTAAGTGTGCTTTGGCTTAAAGGCGGTGCGAGGTGTGGGTGCATGGTACACCTGCAGGGTTTAAAAACTATTCGAATAGCCTCGTCCTAGGTGATGGACACGCTTGGGTAAGCTTATCGAGAGTTAGACTACAACATTTAAATTAAAACTTGATGGGTGGTACGAATCTGGGATTCGTGCTATTGTTGTGGTGACTATCGGGATAGTCACTTCTAGGTTGTTTATCTTCCTCTTTTGTTATTATTATCTTTACTGTTATTTCAATCTTAAAAATGAATTGCAAACTTGCCTTTAAAACTGTATTACCTTATTGCAAATGAAAATTGGCTTTATGCAAACAAGACATATGGCCTCCACCAAACAAGCCTGCATGTAGCATATGAAGCAGTGCGCTAGTTCACACGTCGATCTTGCGGGTACAAAGACAATCTTTGTACTCGGTGCTTTGCTTAATGTTTTGTTGCGAGAGGAAGAGGTGAGCCCCAAGGGCCTCACTTCGTGAGTCGTGTTGCCGTTTAGTGGACGACTAGACTTGGCGGTCCGGTCAGATGCCTTGTGGGTTGAAGGCACACTGATTGGCTTTGTTTATAGCCATCTTATGGCACTTTTGCTTCCGCTGTCGTTCTTGTTTATTTGTGTACCTTGGCCTGTCGGCCTTTGTCTGTAATAACTCTCTATTTGTTTATCTTCCGTTTGGTAGTGTAGTGTTTGAACTCTATGTTTGGAATGGAGTTGATGTCTAATTTTGTACCGAGGTGTGTATACTGCTTTCTAGGAAGTATACATATCTCGAGGATCAGTTTATTTGATTTGTGATGCTAGGACCAGGTGGTTGGTTAAGCATTACAAGCCAAATAAATTGGGGTCCTCACAATGGCCTACCTAGCCATACTGTACGAGCACCTCTCCGGCCGTACGTTGGCGGATGTTGCGGAATGATACTATTTCAACAGTGTGCTTACTCCTCTGTCCGAGGATTTGTCGGAGCAGGTGACAGCCACCTTCTACCGTCTTGACATCCTCCTCCGCCTCGTCTTCCAGGTGATCTCCCACTTCCGACGAGTTAACCTCGTCATCGACGTGGTCCTCCACAATGACATTGCATGTCTGGAGGAGGCTTGCCGTCATTTGGATTGCTTAATCGAGGCGGCGGGCGACCGAGTCGACCATGCCGAGACCCCTCAAGCAAGGAAAGAGAGCCTATGGGCTCAATTCTTCTTGATTCAATAGTCTGAGGGTCTTCAGGAGATACTCGAATGAGCGCATCAGCGAGTGGACACATTTCGAGTGTCGTTCACTGATGATCACGAACCATCCGATGCCGACGCCGCCGCCTACGAAATTTTGAAGACGGAGATAGCAGCCTACCTCCGCCACTAGAAAAACTTTGTTTATTTAGGTTTCTACTTTTTAATCTTTCTAAGAAGCGACTGACCACGCTGTTTGGCATATAAATTCCAAAATGAAAAAAATCTAGTTTGGAGGTGAAGTATCATAGACGGTTCATGTTTAAGAACCATCTATCACATTAGTAAATTCACAGATGGTTATTTATTGGAATCGTTTGTAATTAGAAATAACTGGTTATAGTCGATTCCGACGGTCAGTTCTTTGGGATTGATCTTAATTTTAAATTGGTCGAAGTTGATTTCCAACAGAAGAAAGCAGAAGATATGTAATCCAGTAGGCACCTTAATTGTTCTGTGTCATGTGTAACTTCACTGTCTTTGATGTGTAACTTCCAATCAACAAAAGAATTTAAAGCAAAAGTACACTCACGTGATCGATCAGAAGTTACACATCATAGACAATGAAGTGCTCACCTGATCGTAGGGATCGATATGATCTTCTACCAATTTCTTGAAGACTTCAAATCCATAGACCAAACTAACTTTCCGACAACCTTAATTTCTAGAAGGGTATGGATATGAGAACTTTAGGAAGAAATGGAGGTAAGAAAAGATGGGATTGTGAGTGATGTTTTCTTAGTTCTGCCCTTCAGATGGTTATTTATAAGCTAACAACTGTTGCAAGATTAAACGAATAAAGACGGAAGTCCAACGGATAGGATTTATTAGAATCTGTTCCTAATAAATCGTTGGTAACCAAAGCATCACCGTCTTTTCAGGAGTTATTTTTCATAAATACGGTTGACGCACCTTTTCCTATCCTTTACAACTGAAAGACTCATCACAGACGGTTTTTAAATATAACCGTCTGTGATAATCCAATGTTTCGGCTCCCGCGCGATGCGTCTCCTCATTTCACACGTCGACGAATGACATGTCTCTTCGTCTCGCGCGCCGACGTTATGATGCGACTCTTTGATGTTTTATAAGAATGATCATCGCGCATCATGGTGAGCACACATGATATTGTATGCTTACGCCATGGTGAGCATGCGGAGCATGACGGCTAGGACCAAGGCGAGGAGGTCGGCGATCGCCATCGCTCTTCCTCACGATGTCGTCGTCCACATCGTCGGCCTCATGGCCACGAGCTCTCCTCAGCCCATGGCTGACCTCTATAGCCTACGAGCCACACACGTATTCTGTTCTTTTGTTTTTGGTAGATCTGAAAGGTGTCAGTATTCTGTTATATTTTTGTTCTGAGTCAGTTTATGAAGATGATTGTAGCGTATCATCCTAGTTGTTGGAAAGCTTGGTGTTCGTTTTGGTTTTAGGTTTCGATAGAGAACATTTGTAATTCCTCTAAAAACTATAAAAAGGAGAAAAACTGAAAAGTCGTATCAGTTGATATGGCGCAAAAAAAATCTCGTGTTGATTTTGTTTTGTGTCTAATATCCAATTCTGAACTGAATTTGAATAGCAACAATGACCTTAATTTGGCCTTTTAATTTTTTTTATGGAGTAATTCTTGTATTAAGATTATGTTGTCTTGAATTTTAGTTGCAAGGCTATGTAGAAGATGTCCAAGGAGCACACCGTGGGGAGGCGCGTAGCGCTAGAGCGGGAGGAGGCGATGAAGTGGCAGGACAACGAGTGCTACCTCGCCGTCGTCAACCACCTGGCTAGCGCCAACAACCCAGAGGACTGCTTCATCGTTGGCCTCACGCTTGTCTTCGCTTCCCAAGACATGCAGCGCGCCCTCGTGTTCCTTGAACAGGCGGCCGTCGCCGGCTACAAGGCCGTGGCCTACGTGCCCGACCTCCTCTACACAGCCAGCGAGACGTGCAATGTTGGGAAACACTACATCGGCCCAAAGTCAGGCGAGCCACGGACGGTGCAAAGTAGATGACCAACAGACCAAGCGGGAGTGCGAGGCGTGTGAGGCTCACCGCGGAGATGGTCTAGGCGGCAGCGTGGAGGAAGATGGCGGGGCCGCAGGGCCGAGTGTGGGCACTATTGCAGGACGACCACCAGTGCACGAGCATCGGTTGTGGCGTGGCAGGGTGGGACGACTACGCCGTCTTCTGCAGCGACGACTGCAGTATTAGGCATGAGTATGCCAATTTCTTTGCAGAGGTGTTGAACTACTTACAGTAAAATTAGTGGTTTTAGCAAATATTCATATATAATTCTTTACTAATATGTGAATGTGTCATATGTTTTGAATTTTCATTTATGTATGAATATTAGCGTATCTTCGTCTGTGATAATATCGCTTCAACTCCCAAGTGAGTTTCTTCGTCACCGAATTTATTCCTTGTTTTATAAAAAAGGATTATCCGCCATCGAAGATGATCATCCCCACATATGACTCTACTATATACTACTGCGAAAATAGCTCCTCTCTTACATTTCCTTATCGCCATGCATTGATGGACTACCATATCATGACAAAATTGACATATAAACATGTAATTTCTTCATGTCATGTAAATGTATACATGATAATATGCTCAAAATATAGAACTTGAGAAGATCCATATCACGGACGATTCTATTATGGAACTGCTCGTGATAATTATTACGGTTCTATAATAGAACCATTCGTGATATCCCTTTATTAATAGGAGCCCGCTAGAGTTTGCGCCCTAACTAATCACTCCTCAGCGCCCTTACTCTCACCCATTCCCCTCCCACCCGAGTGCCCCCGACCTCGACGCCATCCCCGACATCAACAATGCCACCCCAACATCAACGATGCCGCCCGACTCGTGCCTTCTCCCCAACCCCATCACCGACGCCGCCCTTCTTCCCATCGCCGACGGTTGTGACACCACGGTTCACTGCACAAGATACTCTTACGATAAGAGTGTCTTGTGTAGTGTCACCGTCGTGCCACAGCTACGGTGCTGCTGCCGCCACCGCCAAATCTGCCTTCCCCTCTTCGTCCTCTCTCCCCGGCGTGCACAACCCCGGCTACCTCTCCGTTGACCTCCCCCGGCTACCTCTCCACCGACCTCGACGCTGCCGCCCCCGACATCGACGACTCCGCCCGTGTCACACCTTCTCCCCGACCCTTGTGCCTCTTTGCGCTCGGCTCCAACCCGGCTATGGTTTGAGGCCTGGTTGTTTGGGGCTTCCTCCTCCCTGGACTCAATCCCCTATTCCCCCACTTCCTCTTTTTGTTATTTTAGTTTCATGCTTGAACTTGTTTTGGTTTACTATGTGAGTTGATTATTTACTGATATGGGTTAATTTATTGATTAAGCATGGTAAATAAAATGAAGGTGGGTTAATGCATTGTTGAGGTTTTGCTACCGGTATTGTGTCACACTGAGGTAATTACTCCCCTCTACTCTCTATCGCTTTCCCTCTCCTTGCTCTGTGATATAAACCGATGGCTATTGGTGTATGTGCATTCTATGCATCTTGCTTAGTTCATGTTGTAGGTTCAGATTGACAAAAATGAATAGGGCAAAATGGTGGGTTCGGTTAATGCTCTCTAATGGATACTGAGGGTTATTGATGCCGGTTCTTTGTGCTTAGTTGGTATACATGGGATGTGGTTCAAATGGGGCAAAACATCAGTCTGTACACGTACAAATTTTTGTACATGTAACTAATCTTATGGTATATTCCTATATGGTATTCTGCTTTTGAAAGCTACAATTAACTTTTTAGATTTGTAAACATTAGGCTAATTTGTAAAGCTACAATTAACATACAAATTTCTGAAATTTTTACCTAGTTTGTGCCTCTGATCATCAATTATTTATTAATTGGTGTGTATTATATTCCAAAACAAGACCACATGAGTCAAAAACTACTATAACACCTCTTCACCCGTCTCTCGCCATTCATTTCACCTTTGTCTGTGTATAACCGTACTGTTCATGCCGGTCAAGTTCTCCTCCCTTGCTTCCCAGATATGTCTTACCATTCTATTTTTGATCTCTTCTTTATAAAGTCTCCAAGTAGTGACTGTTTCTGCCTTTAAAACCGGTTTCATATATATATATATATATATATTGTTCGTAGTCCTCAGCCACTTTGGGGGGGGGGTCATAAGGAGGATGAGACAGCAGCCACGAGCAACTTCATCGAGCCTGCAAGTTCAAGAAGCATGGCTGTCAGGAGAGCGCGTGGATATATAATTACTGGATGTTGTCGATAGGTAATTGGACTTGACATTAAGAAATAGTTGGTTGTTGATACATGAAACCACTTCCCAGTCGGAGTACTTGCGCGTCCACACCATGTTCAGAGAGTGGAGTAAATGAGCAGGTACTCCGACTGGGAAGTGGCTCCATGCACTAGCAACCAACCATTTCTTGATGTCAAGTGTCCAATTACCTATCGACGACATCCAGGTAATTGTATGTCCATCTACTCTACTAGCAGCTATGCTTCTTGAACTTGCAGGCTCGATGAAGTTGCCCGTGGCTGCTGTTTTATCCTCCTCACGATCCCCCGAAAGTGGCTGGGGGACTACGGATATATATATATATATATATATATATATATATATATATATATATATATATATATATATATATATATATATATATATATATGAAGCCGATTTTAAAGGCACAAACAGCCACTGCTTGGAGACTTTATAGAGAATATATATCACAGACGGTTTTATCTACAAATTGTCTGTGATACATTAGCTATGATACATCAGATATCACAGACGATTTCATCTACAAACCGTTTGTGATACATCAGCTATCACAGACGGTTCTAAGTTAATAATTGTCTGTGATAGTCTGCATCACAGACGATTCGAAAATCGTCTGTGATGACCTGATGTCATTACTGACCCATAAACTCAGATGACTCACGAAACCGTATGTGATCATGTTTTATGAACTGTCTATGAAGACCTTTTCTGTAGTAGTGTGCAGTCAAAATTACCTAATAGAAGTAGGTACTATTGCGCGTGTTGGGACCCAAAATTTCGATTCTGGAACCCTCTGTGTGTAATACACTATTCCAGGATCACGCTAGTGCACACAGTGTCAACACAGGTGAATATCGATCCACACAAGCGATAAATAAAGTAACGATTAGTTTGAATAACAAATAAGGGTTTTGACCTTATGGTCGAGGTTACACTTATTAAGCCACGCAGGGCTAACAAAGAATAAAATAGCAGCGGAACGGAAATAACTTCAGCGTAGATCCCATCAATTCACCACAGGCAATCGACTGGGATCTAGACCTCAACGATCAGCAACCTTCGGCGAACTCCTCCTCGAAAGCAGGCGTAGACTCCTCCTCTTCTGTAGGTTTGGGCGCAAGTTTTACAACAAGCGTGAGTACACAACCGTACTCGCAAATCATACCACAGAATGCAATTTATAGATGCAGGCTTATTCCAAAGAAAAGGCTTTTGTGGTTCTTTTGCATAAAGCAACATTTGCAATTGAATACAAATAATAGGTTGAAAGCATAATTCAAAACAATAGACAATAATAATTTAACAGTTATTTTCACAAAGACACAAAGCTAAACAGATTGTTTCACACAGCCACATGACTTAGACCACATAGCTCCCATCCCATCATTTTATGAAAACTACCCCTCATGTGAAATCCCCGAGCATGTCCATGACCGCGGACGCGGCTATTCAAATAGATTGATTTAACACTATGCAAAGGTTGTACACTTTACCCACAAGATACAACTAGTGTAGCTAGCACTAATCATAACAAAATAGTTCGGAAACTTCATCTCAAACATTGACATTCCCGATGTGCTTTCCCGCTAGACCAGCTCACAAAGAACTAGTATAACACACATCGTTAGACAGGGATGCGGTGAACCGTCCCGCGATGCAACCACCAAGTAGTCACACCTCCACCCTGTCACAAAGCCTAACTTATCCACCTGAACATCAATGCCGAGAATCTATAACTTACTAAGTTAGGCCCGTCCCATACCAGGCATGTGGTTGTACAGTAAGGCTCAGTTCAATGGCGCACAAAGTTAAGTCCTTAACTGACCAAGGCAAGACTTCCATGTTCTAACTAGATCACAAATATTATCATTCCCGTTCACAAAGTCCACCATATCACAAAGTATCAACCACTTGCCCCAGTCTAAATCCTTTCCCACCCAGTTGGTTTTAGTGCAACACATGCTATCACGAAGTAATAACACATAACACACAGTTTTACACAAAGTTCCATAGTCACTTAGTCAAATTGAATATTTGCAACTTACATGAGATGTGAGACTCGTAGCATGGCTAAGCAATTGTACTCGCATCTAACCAACCCACGTTGGTGCTATAATATTACCAACTAATAAACCAATCTAGGGTGACAAGGAAATATGATATACAAGGCCAAGGTGTGATTACAATTTGGATAATAACTATACCCAAAATATTTAAATAAATAATTAAAGTAGAATGCAATACTTTGAAACAAAGTAATTTGAAAACTGGGTTCAAGATGATCAAAGGTATGACTTGCCTTGGAAAAGGTCTATGTACTGGTCTTGATCTTGGGGTGCTTCTTCTTCAACGAAATTCTCCGACGAATCGATGTCTACTCGCAAACGAAACAAATAAACAAAATAAATAAATAAAAGAGGCAAAACAAGCTCCAAAAATTAAATAAAAATCTTAGATAAATAGAGCTCGAATTTAGATAAATTTAGGAATTTGAATAGGCTCAATCGGAGTTAGGATGCAAAAGTTATGAGCTCTGGAAGATTGAAAATCTAAAGAAACCCTAATTTGGATTTTTTGGAATTTTTCGAATTATTTCTTAACAGAAAAATCGGATTACTGCGCAATGCTGACATCGGCAAGGAATTTCGGGAATTAGAAGAAATAACAAAAAAAATTACTGACATGTGGGACCCACATGTCAGTCTCAAGGCTTACGGTAGACTAGGTCTACCGAGCCTTGGGTTTTGGGGCGGGGTGGACTGCCACACGGCGCACCCGTGGCGCTGACGCGGACACTGACGCGGCGCCACACGGGATGACACGCAGGCGCGTCCGTTGAGGTGGCTACCGATGTGGACTGCCACGTCAGACCGACGGCGACGACGGCTCGGGAACCAACGGCAACGGCGGCTCCTCGCCGGCGGTGAGTGGTACCAGCGTGTAGAGGGCGCTATTGCGAACCTATTGGTGCAACGCTGGGTGCTTGGGGTGGACGGTGGCGACCGACGGCGAGGTTTGAGTGGCGGAGAGTCTCGGTTGTTGTCGGACAGGGTCTCCGGTGAGATCTAGGCGACGGCGAAGGCTCCTGGAGGTAGAGGATGCGACGGCGAACCCAGCGGTGCAGACCACGAGGGCAGGGTGACATCGACGGCGGCGCAATTCGAAGAAAAAGAACTTCGGCGAGAAACCCTAAAACTCCGATTGCGCCGGCGCTAGGGCTCTCGGGGCGACGTGGGTGGCGACTCTGGGTTGCGGAGGACAGTGTGAACCTCGGGGCCTATTTATAGGGCCGGGGCGGCACGGGATAAGAAATCCCCAAATCGAGTCCGTGAAGAACACGAAACCAATTTCGGAAATTCGGGGATAGGATATGATTCGGGATAGGATTTTATCAGAAACGGGTGCGGAGAGGTTAGAGATAGAATTTGGCACGTTTTCTAGAAGGGGTTTAGTTGGAAAGAACACGTTTTCGTACGGGGCTTGAGCTCAAAAACATGGCGGACTGGCGCGGCCGCGCGTGAAGACGAAGCCGGGCGCGAGGAGGACGTTGAAGGCGTGGGGCCCACATGTCAGTGGCACGGAGGCGGGGCGCGCGCGCGGCTGCGAAACAGACTTAAGGATCTGACCGTCCAGATTTGATCGAACGGCTCAAAAACAAAGGATCATTCGGACCTCCGAATAGATCACGCACATCCAGCCGTCCATCCTTGATCGAACGGCGAGGTGAGCGGGCGTCGGAAGGAAGAGAGATGATGGAGGAGGCGGCGGTGGGGTCCACTGTCGGCCGGCGAAGCGCTGCGCGGGCGAGTGGGCGCCGCAGGAGTTGGGCATGCTTTGGATTTCGGCCCAAGCAACTTTCGAGATTTTAAATACATTTTCTATTTTATAAAATACCGTAAATTCAAATAAGCAATAGAAAATAGCAAATGAACTCAGAAAAATTCTAGAAAATCTAGAAAATATATCTGAGCACATAGAACCCAAATAAAATAGTTTTGGCAAATGTTTATGTTGGGATTATTCACATTAAAGGTTTTTGATTGTAAAGTCCAATATTAAGCTTTTGAATTTAAATTCAAATAAATTCAAATGGTGACTTTTTCCCTACTAACTATTTAAAAGATTTTTAAACTCAGAAAATTAGGATGTTACAGCGCGTCAGGACGATTAGAGCATCTCTTCGCACAGAAGGGAGTTGGATGTTTGGAAATTAACCCTACATGCACTAGTATACTCTAATCACATGTACATACCAATAATAACATAGGACCATAAACAAAAGTAGCTATGTACTCTAGGTTACTTTTTTAGAGAGCACAAGGCAGACACGCACACTCAACACACACCATATTCACACTACAAGCACACACACACGCATGTGCGTCCCCTACACACGCTTGAAATTTACATAGTAGTAATAACGTCATGGTGGAGGACCATAAACAGAAATTGGTACTCTATGTTACTTTTTCTAGAGAGTACAAGGTAGACATACGCACTCAACACACCACACTAACACTACCCATACACACATACGCGTGCGCATCCCCTACAAACAACCGCTTTTTCACTGAACGCATATGAGTGTATACTCCTAAAATCGGTAAACACCAACGCCAAATCTAAGACTTAAATATTGTTCATCTACGGCATACGTCAAATGATGCCTATCTCTTGCATCAACTGTTAAATCATGGATATATCATCATTTTAAGCTTATTATAGAGATTTATATATGTTAGGGAATCTCTCTTCACCTACGTACATGTTGACACATATGGTATCTTCACAATAGGATGAATTCTATTCTTATTCATGTAAGGAAATGTTTATTTATATATTTTCGAGATATGTAGATAAGACAACCTGTGGTCATGTGATGGCCTTGGAAAGCATTGACCGATACTCTTAAAGATGATCTCATGTTACAGTGGGCGAAGGTTGCATATCTTGTGTTGCGAAACAAGTACGATTGTGCTGCTCAATTGAAGTGGCATGTACTTGTTATGGTCACATATAGCCAACTCTTCCATCAAGAGATTATGTTGTGTATATGAGCGGTCATATATGTTAGTTTATGAAAGATAATGAAGTAAGGGAAATTTAATCTGTATATTTTGTGACAAGATTGCAAATTTAATTTGCTCCGCAAAAATGACCACAAGGGAGTAGCTTTTGCTCTGGCATTCTCATTTGTTTATGTGCCGTGTTTTTTTTTTCTTCTTCTCTCTAGATGACGCGGGCTGTGTTTTGAAATGCCGATACATCTTGCAATTGTTAAACTTAGCATTAGCAAAGCTGTCCTGTGTTATCCTCCATCTCCGTATTTGGTTCAGCCTAATCAACCTTTCCTGTCACCCACATGCACATGCGTCCTCTATGCGGCACCAAGTGTGAGCTACTGCCAGCTGGTAATTTTACTCTACAATATACGTTTATTCTATTGTCGTCCTCATCTTGCCGGCTCCGGTTGGCATGCATTATCTCTGCAGAAATTACTGATTGACCGTTTTGAATTTTCCAAAAGCATCGCGGAAAATTTAATAATATGTGAAAAAATCACTTGAGGAAAAAAAACTTGATGTGAAATGAGTATATAAACACTCCACTATTTCAAAACCGTGATCCGAGTAAATCGTTATAAAGTAAAGACAGATGAAGATCTAACCATATTTTGTAGTAAAAATAAAAATCAAATAGTAGTGAAAAAAGAAGAAGCCGGAATTATGGAAAGAAGGGCGGGCGCGGCCCAGGAAACGAAGAAGGAAAAGCGCGTGGGATCCCGAAGCGGGCGGCCCACTCGAACGAACTCTAGCAGGCTGCTCCATACCCACCTCGAGCGAGACCCCCCCAAATGCTCTACTGCTTAATTTCCCTCCCTCCTTCCCTCGTTTTCTGCTCTCTTTCTCTCTCCTCCCCTCTCCACCCCCTCTCTCTCTATTCCCCTCTTTTCCCCTCCCTCCCTAACCCCACCCACCCACCTCCTCGCCGCCGCCCCCGCCGCCGCCCCCGCCCCCGCTGCCGCCGGAACTCTAGCTCCGGCGAGGCCGCCGCCGCCGCCCGCGCCGATCGCTCCTGGGAGCCGGGGGCTCAGCGGCGTGCGATCGCGAGATCGGGGGGGACGCCTGAGCGGAGGCCCATGTCGGGGGGCGGCAGGCCGCCGGCCGCGCAGAAGATCCTGCAGTCTCTGCGCCCGACCCTGGCGTTCTCCGCGGCGGCGCGGCCACCCTTCGCCGCCCCCAACGACTACCACCGCTTCCCCGCGCAGGCTCCTGCTGCCGCCGGCGCCGCCGGGTCCGGCGCGGGGGGCGGTGGTGATATTGAAGAGGGGCTGGTCATCCGGACGCCGGTGAGATGCTGCTGCTCGATTTGTCCCGTTGTGTTTGGGGGGTTTTGGTGAGCTTGGTTTGAGCTGTTTTGTTGATGACTAGCGGACAAATTTTTCGCGTTTTGCTGTGTGTATGTGGCGATTTGAGTGTAGCTGTAGGAGCAATACGTAGATTCGGCTGAAATTCCGGTCAATTTCATAGCTTCCCCAAAGTTGTCCCAGTTTTGGCTGCTTAAATGCCCAGTACCAGCAATTATTTGATGTTAGGTAAGCGTGAACTATGTTAGATGTGTGACGCAGATCGATAAAAGAAAGAATTCGTGTCACGTAGTTGTGCGGTAGTTGTTGCCGCACGGCGAGATTTGGAATGGAGGGGAAGTTTTATGTCAAATCATAAATGTTGCATATAGGAAGGATCTATCTTATGTACATGTTACCCACAGCGAGATTCGGAACAGAGGGAAACTTAGATTGCAGTTGCTAAAAGCATAGTTCGTTTAATCCTTGCCGCAACCACTTGCTCATCGTGTGGATGGCTGTACGATTTCATTTTGTTGTAGGATTTGCTTGAAACACTGTTTACATGTACTCTTGCACTCCAAATGTGAGCTTGCAAAGAGAAAAGATTGGGTGCTCGCTCATGGTGGTGTTTGGTGCTCAATCTCTTCACCCGAGGGCTGTATGTATACGCAAGCCTGGGGAATCTTGCTTATGCAGAATACAGTTTAATAATATAGTGTTATCAACACAACAAGGTCAACAACCAATGGTGAAGAGCACCTGAGTTTCTTTCAGCCTATCCCTGATTTTGTGTAAGCTCGTACCAGATCAGTGCAATACAAGCATATTGCTCTGTCAGATAGTTGTCATGGAACTTCCATGCTATGTATTTCAGGTCAAAGCTTCAACTAGGCATAGGTTTCAGTGGTTTATTAATACTCTTAAAGATCTAATGAAATAGTTTGGCTTAGGATTATCGTATAGGCTGGCATAGGTCAAATGATTCTTATTCTGCTACCTGCTATATTAATTGTTTGCTGCTATTCTAGACTCCATATCTCAGTTGGTAAGCTATTTTGCTTGTATAACAATACCCTTATGTTGTCATTTGTCATATCTGACATTGTACTGCCACTTGCATATGGTTCTCTCTAAATGGATACTGAATACACTGTAGAGATAGTGCTTCTGTTCACCTTCACCAGTTCTTCTAATTTCTAACTGATGAAATAATTTAGGTTCTAAGTTGATTGTGTCTATGAAGTACAATGATTCGGTGCCACTAAGGATGGCAGTATGGTGTTGGTTAGTTGCTTAGTAGATTACATCCATGAATTCGGTTGTCAGGACTCAGGATTTGGTATATCCTTAACAGCTTAAGATGATGCATTTTCTGCAAGTTCTGAAATCATTGATGATAGATATCTCTCCTCTTGGGATGTTTTCTTATTGACCACTATATAAGTCCTCTCTTCTGCAGCTAAAAAGAAAAGCTGCATCTGAAGAAAATGATGCTGCTGAGTCAAGTGAATGTATGATTACCAGCCCTGGATTTATTGGCAGTCCACTGCTCACTCCAGTCTCTGGAAAAGCTGTTAAGGCTTCTAAGTCAAAGAATAAGAACAATAAAGCTGGGCCTCAGACACCTACATCAAATGTTGGTAAGCGAACTTCTTCCTAGCCACTTTCTCTGAACTCTTCTTTTACATATGTTTTCCTGCAATAAAAGATTAAGCATGCGCATCTTTGTATGTACAGGTTCACCACTCAATCCACCAACTCCTGCTGGCAGTTGCCGCTATGATAGTTCACTAGGTGATGATAACACTCTCCGTCTATAATTATTATGAATTTGGCTTAGGATGAGATGTTACAATTCAGCATTCATATATTTCAGATCTAGCAAACTATGGTGCTTTCAGTGTTTGGTTGCATCTTACCTTGCCTTTTCCATGTTACTGCTTGCTGCTACTTATATTTATCTTTATGATCCATGTTCAGGACTTCTGACGAAAAAGTTCATCAACTTGCTCAAGCAGGCTCAGGATGGCATTCTAGATTTGAATAATGCTGCAGAAACACTAGAGGTTATAGACTATTATTATTACATCTGCTACTTCTTCTCTTCCACTCGGTACAAATTCACAGATTTTCCTATGATGCAGGTTCAAAAGCGGCGTATATATGACATTACCAATGTCCTTGAAGGAATTGGGCTTATAGAAAAGACGCTTAAGAACAGAATCCGTTGGAAGTAATCATTGTCTTCTTCCTTTGACCTTTGTCGTCCTGTATTATCATGCTAATCTTATTTTTTTGACCCGTGTCTTCCTGTATTATTATGCTAATCTTGCACAACATTACAGGGGCTTGGATGATTCAGGGGTGGAATTAGATAACGGCCTTTCAGTTTTGCAGGTATTTGTTCCTATAAATTTGTTATTTTGCCATTTGTTATTCCTATTGAAATTGGCATACTAATCCCAAGTGCACCTGATTTTTTTTTAGCAGTATGATGATAAGATAACTATATCTAAGCTCAATTTTGTATAACCTCTTTTGGCAGACAGAAGTTGAAAATCTTAATCTGCAGGAGCAAGCCTTAGATGAGCGTATAAGGTTGTTACCAGTTGCAAATTGTGAACCTCTCCATAGAGCATACTCCATGCTATGTTACTATGCCTAACAAAAACATGATGTGATCTGGAAATTTGTTTTCCTTGCAGTGATATGCGTGAAAAACTAAGGGGGTTAACTGAAGATGAAAACAATCAAAGGTAATTGTATTTCTTTTGCATTAGCTGTGCTAGGATGTCACTGTTTAATGATGTGCAACATCCTACTTTCATTTGTCTGGTAGGTGGCTCTATGTGACGGAAGATGATATCAAGGGATTACCCTGCTTTCAGGTTTGATACTCTACTTACATGGTTGAACAATGTCATCTTGTTGTAGATTATCCTTAGCTTTACATCAAAGCATTTCTGCTGAAGTCATTCTGTATGGTAGTTCACATATGTCTTTGGTTCTGCAGAATGAGACACTTATTGCAATAAAAGCTCCTCATGGTACTACACTCGAAGTCCCAGATCCTGATGAGGTAGGATCCAGTAAAAGTAATGGAGCTTTGCATACAAAAATAAATGGTTTTGTGAACTGATTCATGACTTCCTTGTGTGTATCTGTGCCCTATCCAGGCTGGCGATTATCTCCAGAGGAGATATAGGATCGTATAAGAAGTACAATGGGCCCAATAGATGTTTACTTAGTTAGGTAATGCTGCATTCCTCTCTTGAAGTTAAATATTTGGGCGGATTCCTCCTGATGAAAACCTTGCTATATTTTTAGTCAATTTGAAGAGAAATTTGAGGAATTGGGTGGTGTTGCAACACCTCCAAGGCATGCAAATGTGCCAAAACACCGACCTGTGGAAGACTTCAATACAACAAATACTGGACAAAGCAGCACATCAATGGATGTGGAACATAATGTTCAGCACTGCCAGATGACTCCCAGGATCCTAGTGCTTCACACGATTTTGGAGGAATGACAAGGATTATTCCTTCAGATGTTGATGTAAGTCAGATTTGCCAAGTTAATTTTGAATTTTTTTTCCAACGCAGGGTAATATAATTTGTTGCCATTGATTTCAAATCAAATGATACAACATTATGCATGCATCTATGAACTTTTGTTCTGCTTTTTGCTTTTTTTGAGTTTTTTTGGTTATTTGAACTATTACATGCAAATATTTTCTGTGTGGAACCTACTAAATTATTAGGTTCGTAGCAGCAAAATCTTAAGTTTTGCTCTTTGGTACAACTCTTCTGCTTGTGTAAAAAAGAACCAAATAGATCAAAACTGACTTATAGTTCTACAAAATTTTGCAGACTGATGCTGATTACTGGCTCCTAACAGAGGGGGATGTTAGCATTACTGATATGTGGCAAACAGCGCGTATCCTTTATGATCATTCATTAAAATTGTCTAGACTATTCTTTAAGCTTGTTTAAATCTTTGCAACTTGAAGAACTTAACATGGAAAATAGCAGAAGTGCAGTGGGATCAGATGGGTACTGACGTCTTCTTATCTGAAGAAGTTAGCACCCCACGTGCACACAATCAGCAACCAGCTACAGTGGGCGAACCACTGATGTAGGTTCCAAACATGGATCAACCGTAAGACGTGTTACAAAAGTGAAAATGTGACATCTGAAATGCCTGGAGCGGTGTTCTGAATGTGGAGCGAAAATGTGACAGCAAATGCTCATTACAAAATGTAAAGAACTGGGCTGCTTTCATCCGAATCTACATCATCGGAGAGAAGACAGGGCAGCAGTTCATATTGATACCCACTCGGAATTCGCATTTTGTTGTGGAGACTGGTGGCCAATTTGTTTCAGCACCGTGCTTCGGTCGAGCAGACATTGAGGTGCTGCTCTGCTCCATTTGCATTCAAAACCAGTAATCATCTTGCGATGCAATAGCGGCCTTGTGGTGCTCCGCTGGGTGTTGTTGCAAATTTGTGTAAACATTGCGAGGAAGGGAGTACAATGCTGGAGTTGGTGGTGTAACAAAACAATGAGTAAGCTATTGATATTACCGAGCCGTCTTTGTACAATTGTTCTGAACTCTTCCCCTTGTACAATGTTTTTCTTTTTGCGCATCATGCTTCATGCACGGGAAGCACATCAAGTTCTTACGATTCGTGTGGGCGGGCGTGTGGTATGTGTACACATCCGGTGTGTACTTTAAAAAAAAGTTCTTACGATCCTAAATTAAAAGAAAATGCGTCTGCCTCTATTAGGGATGCAAGTAGAGTGAGCTTATCTACTAAGCTGTTAGTCTACCTTGCAAAAACAGCCTACGAAGTTGTCCGCATTACCCCACCAAGCACCTAGCGTTTTAAAGTGGGCTTGTCTACATTGTCTGTAGGGTCCTATCGGATTGCATTTAGGGTCTATTTTGGACGGTTTGGGCTTTTCACTGGAAAAAGTCGGAAGCCGTATCAAAGGGGGCTTTCTCACGGCTTTTTCGAAAGTCGAAGCCACGTTATACGTGATAAAACCAAAGTCGGAAGCCACCACGGGTAGCTGCGCGCTTCCCACCACCCCCTTCCGAATTTATCCCTGAAGTTGGGTGGTATTTACCCACGTTTTGCCATCGGACAAAACGCCATCCCGTGCGCCCCTCCTCCCGCGCTCCAATCCTAGCCCCACCCTGCCTTGCCCCGCCCGTGTGCCCCTTCTCTCGCGCCGGCGCGGCTGCACCGCCCTCCTCCCCTCTACGCGCCACCGTGCTCCCCCTCCTCCTCCCCCGATGTGCCGCCGGCCTCCCCCTCCTCTTCCCCTGACGCGCCGCCGCTCTCCCTTGTCCTCCCCCGATCCGGCACCGCCCTTGTCCTCCCTTGCTGCCGTCGCTTCCCCCCCGCCTCCTTCAATGCGCCATCGCCCTCCCCCGACATGCCGCTGCCCTTCGCCTCGTCCTCTCCCGACCTAACGCCGTCCTCATCCTCCCCCGCGCGCCTCCTCCTCCACCTCGAGAGCCGCTAGCCTCCCCTCCCCTCCCGAGCCGCCGGTCTCCTCCTCCTCCCGACCTGACGCCGCTGTTATCCTCTGCTGCCGCTGGCCAGAACCCTAGCCCTCACCTTTTTTATTTTCCTTTTTCCCCTTTTCCTTTTGTAATTTAACTATTTTTTAATAATTGTTTTTATAATAATTATTTATTGTAATTAGTTATGTAATAATTATTTTTTGCACTAATTGTTTATTATAATAATTATAGTTAATTACATTAATTATCGTTAATTGCAGTCTACTGCATTAGTTGTCGTTAAATGCAATAAATTACATTAATTGTGATAGTCATCGTTAATTGCGTTAATCGTCGTTAATTACGGTAGTCATCGTTAATTGCAGTCAATTGCGGTAGATATCGTTAATTGCGGTAATTGGAGCATTAATTGTTGTTAATTGCGTTAGTTTGTCGTCAATTGCGTTAGTTTGTTGTTAATTATCGTCAATTGTCGTTAAATGTTGTTAATTGCGCTAATTACCGTTAAACGACATCAAATAAGCCATTACTTGCCTCAGGGGCATTTAAGTCATTTCCTATCTCAGAAGCTGCAGCCAGCCTACCTAAAAGCCATACAACCAAACATCAAATATTTTAAGCTCAGCCGTTCAGCCTTGCAGCCCAACCGAAAGCCGCTTTCAGAAAAACTACGGCTGTGCCAAACAGGCCCTTACGCGTTGCAACTCGCGTCCTCGCCCCACACCTGGTCACTCCACTAGTCGAACCCTAGCCAACTCCTTCGTCTTCTCCCCCATCGGCGTCATCTCCCCCGACTCTCCTGACTTAGTCTCCACCCGACCCAGTGCCGCCTCCCATGATTCAGTCTCCACCCGACCTGATGCCGCCTCCTATGACCCCGTCTCCACTCGACAGCTGGCGCTACCTGACCGTCTCCCATTCATCTCCCCTAACCTGTCGCCACCTACCTCCCCACTACCTGCTAAAGTGAGTGAAGCAAATCTCCTCCAATACTTGTCTTTTGCAGATTTGAGGATAATAATTCCATTTCTTGCTTATGTCGATTTGTATATGGATCTACTTTGGATGGAGCAGTGTCTGTACATTAAAGAACTTTGTATTGTCAGGGTCGGATAGAAATGATATCTTTTGAAACTTCATATTCATTCAATTTACCTTTCAGCATATATTCTTTTCTTGTTATTTTGCTCAATTTTGCGTTGCTAATTGTTTTCTTACTAGCTAGTTAATGTTGTGGAGTAACCTAAAATTGAGAACACAAATAGCTGAAGCACTTGCGATATGACTCCTGCATTTTTCTTGCCTGGTTTGCCTGGCTGCATCTCCTCGTGCCTCTAGATAGTTCTTAGCTACTGGTTGTGGGGAGATGAATTATATGAATGTTTTCGAAAAGTAGTTCATGAATATCTTCTCAAGAGATAATTCTTTATATGCCACTGAAAGTTGGTTGAATTCTTAATATACCATCGCGAAACTGCTCCTCCATTCATTGCCATTGGATCTCAACTGTCACAGCCCCAATTTCAGTTAATGAAATTTAGGTGCATCTCATGAGCATACATGTTATTTTTGGAGCATATGCATAAATGGTTGCATTGGAAAAATTCGAATCACAAAAAAACCTACAACTTAAAATGAAACTCCAAAAGAAAAGTTAAATAAAGATTTGTAAAGACTTATGTAAAATAATTTAATCAAATACTGGATTAACTATCATGAATTAATATAATTTTTTTTTTCAAAATTTTAGGGTTTATCTTGACCTTAATAAAAATGTTTGTTCATTATTTAAACCTTTTTGGTTAAGGATTTTAAATTAAGAGTTTAAAATGTGAACATTGATATTTTAAAATTTATATGGGATGTACATAATTCCAGTAGCATCTCTGAAAAAAAGTAGATTTTTATAAATTTATTTGTTATTTTTAACTCACCAGTCAAACTTTTGACGTTTGAATTTAACCCGGTCAACCAATCCAACTCAGCCTAACCCGTTTGGACCGACCGACTCAATTCAGCTGACTTGATCGGACCCAACCATCTCGCTGCGCCAGATCAGCTGCATTGTTTCGCCACATCGCTGACAGCCTGGTCCCACCAACATCCTCATCTCCCTCGTCTTCTCCGTACCGTTTAACACCGCGCTAGCTCCAAGTGCATCGAGCGTGAGGTGGCATTGCGCTCACATGTTTCGGTGCATGCAATTGCCACGTACCTTTGCGCTTAATCTAGTGATGCCACGAGTGACTTTGTCACTTTCTCCGTCGAAGAATGCCATCAAAACTACCTCTTTTCATTCTCGGCTGAATCAATGCGGCCATTGTTTCTTCCTCCTCACCGAAGCGTATCCTCGCGTTCTTGTGCCATTCTTCTACTCTCTCTATGTCGTGTTCATCTTTCTAATTTAAGCTTTTCATTTTGCCCGTAGATCCCGCATTGGCAAGGTGCTATTTCGTTCGTCCAGAGCATGCTTTAGGCTTCACCGCCGTACCATCTGGTCATCCGTTGAGTTCATTCAAATTCTTTGCGCGTCATATCATGTTCTAGGCTATAAGGAGTATTTCCTCAAACTATTTGAAATCCGTCCATAGGATCATCGGATTTTAGCCGGTGGAACCGCCGAACTCGACTTTTCGTTCTCATCTCCGCCCGTGGGTCTTTCACCGATTCCTTACGGTAATATCATTTAATGGATATGTTTAACCTATCCGATCACTCATTGCTCGGTTCTCCTCAGTCACAGCGTCAACGTTGAGCTCATCGACGCCGGTTCGGTCACACGTTGCCGGCGAGCTATCGGGCATCTCCAATCGTCTTTGATCCTCCGGTAGGTCCTTTATGTTCCATAGAAGCTTAAGCATGAGTTAAATCGCTTGAAGCATAGCCGGGTCGACGTAACCATTTATGCCGTATTTTCGCGGCCGTAATCACTTGTCACGTCACCGCTAGAGTTCGCCGACGGCCAAACTCCGGCCACCAGTAGGACCGTTAGGCTATTGTGTTTCCATTTATACCCTTAGTTCACGCGGTAGTGGTCCACCGTGATGGGCGCGAGCATGGGCAAGTGGCGGAGCGAAGTCCTCTATTGTCGGTTTTTCCGACCGAGAGCGTAGGAGGGCAATTAGTGTTAGAGTTGATGATTAGTATTAATGATGTGATATATGTCGGGTTCGCCTTTAAGTGTCGCGGTTTGCCATAATGGCTCTATGACATGTGGGCCCTATAGCCTATTAAGTGTATGAGTAAATTGGGTAGTACATTTTACGTTAAAAGAAACGTATTTCTAACACACGTAAAACCAATGTTACGCTTCCTTTATCCAAAGACGTATTCTTAAAATACGTCTCAATGTCACTCGACCAGGTGGGTCAAAGTTGACTAAGTCGCTGTTGACTCTAGTCCCACACGTATGCGACTTTGGCTAGCCGTTTGGCTATAAAAAGTATTCCATACGTTTAAAACCCGAATTGAATTGTTTCTAAACTCAAGAATGATATAAACTCCTAAAACCATAAGTAATTCATAATATTTGCAAATCAAATGAAATTAGTTTTGTTAATTTTCATTTATAGATTTGAACTTTGTCTCTGTTTGAAAATTTGGATAATTAAATTAAATATTCAATAGTAACATTAAACTTGTAAAATTCATAGAAAATTCAAATAAACTCAATGGAACTAAAATTTGCACCTAAATTCATTTATAATCCGAATCTCCTCTTTGTATAAATTTCATGAATAATTGAGCATTTTGGATTTTAAGATTTTCTCGGTGTTTATTTGCTATTGTTATTTTAGATTCTAAATTGGTTGAAGCGGTGATATTATATCTCGAGACTCCTGAGTTGGAACAAGTGGATTGTCAACAAGGCAAGCATCCTCTTGCGTCATCTTGATCCCAGTTTTGGTACTTTAGTATTTTGAAATGCAATGGTAATTGCTTGCATGCTATTTCTGTAGTATTATTAAACTGTGAGTTAGGATTAGTTATGTCCTAATGATTGGGGTTTATCTTTAATAATTCCATACACTTGTGCTTAGGTTAGATAATGCCATGATGTTATTCTTAATATAAATGCTTAGCCATGCAGGTCAGTAGATACGGTAGTCATCTCGTTAACTTTGGGAAACACTGAACAAGTCATCATTTTACTTTGGTTCAGATCTTGGATCTGATTGTTTAGTGTAAGATTTAAAAATTTAACCTTATTTTCGATCTGAACAAGTGGATGCTAGTGAGGGTGCCTTCGTGCACGAGAATCAGGTATGTGGTAGTCTTGTCCGGATCACCAAGAACCAAATTTTGTGCCTTCGTTAATCCAAGTACCACTTGTACTTCCACACGTGGATGTATATGGCACCGCTTGGTCACGTAAGAGGAAAATTTTATTGAGTTAGAACATATGTGGTGTGAGGACATCATGTGTTTGATCTTGTGTTCGTAGGGCTTCGATTGTAATTTAATATGTGCAAGTGAGTGCAGTTTTTATTTCTATCAATTGGATCGGCACTCCTGGCACAACTTGTGTGCCCCGCTTAGCAGGTTCTATCAGAAACTTGTACTAGGTGGGATTTGTCTCGCATGGGTGTTTCCAACTCAATAAGATGTTCTTGTTGAAAAATACGAGTCTTGATTTCCCACAAAGATACCAAAGGAAGTGTGCTATTATCCGGAGGCTCATGGGCTGATCAAGTCATGTGGGTAAAGATGTACACCCCTGCAGGGTTAAAACTATTCAAATAGCCATGTCCACGATTACGGACGATCACTTGGGTTCGAGACATCATTTGTTAGATTTCAAACTAAAATTTGACATGGTTATCACTTTGTATCGGCATGAATGGTTGTTCATGCGTGTTAGACTACCAAAGCGGGCAACCACTTTGACTTGGTTTAATCTACATTTATATGAATGTTACTTGTATTCTTTTGTCCAAAAGTTTTGGTTACTAAATAGCTTTTGTAAACTAGAATGTGTAGGAATAAAACTTGTTGCTTTTATGCAAAACTTAATCCAATACTATCATCCTTTGGCCTACCAATAACATGTATATTCTCATATCCTTTGGATAGGCTCTATCATACACTTTCTTTTATTAGCTTGTGTAAGACTTACGAGTACCTTTTATACTCAATTAGATTGACCACTTGTTTGGTGAGGAAGAATACCCTTATGATCAATGCGTTAGCGTCTAATACTGATGATGCTAACGAATGATCTGTTTCTACCTCCACTTAGTTGCCTTCGGGTGTTGGGCACACTTGGTGGTATCTTTTGGTGTTTGTATTTGTTTCCTCCGCGTACTTTTGTTTTTAGTTAACTGGTGGTCACATGTGTAACTTATGTACTTAAAACTAGTCTTGTAAATTACTCTCAATAATATAGGACTTGTGTATGACTATGTACAATGTTGTTCAGGATATGTGCGTATTAGCCATTGATCTTGGGAGCTAATGCGAGACACATATATGGGAAGTCGAAATTGGGCTCATTTGCTATTAAGAGTTATGGCTTGTAATGGATTCGATTTCGGGAGTCCCCAAAGCATTGGTATCAGAGCTATACTAACTGTAGGTTAGAAATAGCACTAGCATTAGTGTTAGCAAGTCTTTTTGATCAAAGTATTTTAAATTATCAAAATAATTTTGAAAAGTTTAAGTTATGAAAATATTTTATTCCTTACCCATCCTAGTATCTAATTCTTACCTCACTATTCATTGAGCTTGTATAAAATATTTTTCTATTGCTCATCTCTCTTTTCTAAAAATAGATACGGTAGTAGTCATTAAGAAGAGCAATGACGAAAGGACGAGAAGACGTTGACGTACTGCGATGTTAGGATTAAGTTAGGGCTTATTCTTAGGTTATATCTATCCTAATTATATTCCTTATCTTGTAGAAGTTAGATTTTGTAGTGTGATCATTCATTCTCTTTTGTTCTAAGTAGTTGTGCATCGCCTATGGGCAGTATGTATAACAATTATGTCAGAAAACTATTATTTGCTTTAATGGATCTTGTATTGGCCTTTGAGCCTTTGTACCCCATTTGGTGTTAAGTTTTGCACATTTCATGACATGATGCATACTATATTAAGTATAATCCACTCGCTGTCCAGGTTTCTATTTCGCACTTGTTTGAGCATATCTTTTGTTGGATTGCTATGATTGTGTGCAACTGATATGGCAGAGCTACCACTCATTCCCGAGCTTAGCGGGAGATGGATCAGCACCTCCGGATCCCGTTCGGCGCTATCCATGATCTTCATACCCGGGGAGAGTGCGTGGAACCTTCTGGTCACCATGATCATCATGGTGGTCGAAAAGAAGAGGAGCTTCCACCACCATCCACCATGGCTGAGGTTCTCGCTCAGATCGAGCATAACCGCATAGACCAAACACGCTTTCTAGAACAAATTGTGCGCAACACTTCCACAGCTCCGGGACCATCTGTCGGGATAGGAGGTCATCGGGCACATGGAGGTCTTGTTGATTTTCAGCGGACCAATCCACTAGTGTTCTCTAGTTCCGAAGATCCTATGGAAGCTGAAGACTGGATTAGGGCCATTGAGAAGAAGATGCTAATTGCCCAATGTTACGAGACGGAGAAAGTCCTCTTTGCCGACTATCAATCGGATGGCGCGACAGCGCATGGTGGGACAATTTTATGCCGTCGGCCCCACCTGGACACGTCTTGACTTGGGATCAGTTCAAGGAGGCCTCCTGTGAAGCACACATTCCAGAAGGAGTCATGCTGATCAAGCATCAATAGTTTCTCACTCTTAAACAAGGGCGAAAGTGCGTGACCGAGTATCTCCACGAATTCAACTTCTTGGCTTGGTATGCTCCAAACGATGTTGCCATCGACATCGTCGCGGCGATTCATGAATGGTGCGGCGGAAGAAATGCAACTAGCACTTGCAGCTCATGACTTTCGCAATTTTCAGCATCTTGTCAACAAGGCCATCATAGTAGAGGGCAAGAGCAATGTGTTGGAGGAATCACCCAAGCGAAAGAGGGCAGCACAAATTGCATCAGGTGGTGGTTTTTCGAGGCCACACACTTGGCAGCCCAACCCTCGTGCCCAAGAACCAACTCCACCGAGGCCACCAGTATTTGTACCTCACCCTGCACCACCTAATTGGCAGCCAAGAGTTGGTGGAAATCAGCCACCTAATGTTAGCAACGTCAGGCCAGGTGTGGTATGTTATCACTACGGACGTCCCGGGCATTTCGCCAATCAGTGTTATACGAAAGCACGAGGTTTGCCTCCGGTCCAACCTTCATCATCACCTGTGCGTCCAGCACCACCTTAGAGGGCAGCGGTCAAGCCTGCTCTAGCTCAGGCACGTGGCTGAGTGAACCATGTCACTATTGAGGAGGCAGTTGACACACCGGACGTCGTCTTGGGTATGCTTCTTGTTAATTCCAATTCAGCTGTAGTTTTATTTGATTCAGGAGCATCCCATTCTTTTGTCAAGAGGTATTTTGCTATTCATCATCAGTTATACATGCATACTCTTAATCTGCCTTATCTTATTCGGTCACCAGGATTAGTTTTTCAAACTAATCAAATATGCGAGGACATAAAAGTGGAAATTCAAGGGGTAGAATTTTTGGCAAACTTGATAGTGATAGATTCTGAAGAGATGGATCTTATATTGGGAATGTATTGACTATCCAAAAATCAGGGGCAAATTAATTATGCTCAGATGTCCATTTCTGTCACAAGTGAGAATAGCGAACATGTCGTTTTCAACTCTAAGACTGTTGGTTCCCATCTATATGTCTTGAAATCTAGTACCACCCGCAAACTAGAAATGGTACCAGTAGTTTGCGAGTATCCAGATGCTTTCCCTGAAAACTCCTAGGCTTATCGTGACGATCGTGATGTGGAGTTCGTGATCGAACTAGCACCGATCATCGTGCCAATATCAAGGCGACCGTATCGGATGCCTCCCAATGAACGGATGGAATTGAAGAAGCAACTTGAGAAATTGCTTGACAAGGGATTTATCCGACCGAGCTCCTAACCTTGGGGATGTCTGACAATCTTTGTCAAGAAGAAAGATAAGATTTACGGATGTGTGTGGATTACCGTCCGTTAAATGAAGTCACTATCAAGAATAAATACCCTCTTCCCCGGATCGATGATATGTTTGATCAACTAACTGGAGACCATGTATTTTCAAAGATTGACTTATATCGAGTTACTATCAGATCAAGGTTAAAACTGAGGATATTCCGAAGATGGTATTCTCTACTTGTTACAGTTTGTACGAGTATACGATCATGTCTTTTGGTCTGACAAATGCACCAGCTTATTTTATGAAACTCATGAACTCGGTTTTGATGGAATACTTGGATAAATTCATTGTCGTATTTATTGACGACATCCTCGTCTACTCCAAATCCAATGAAGAGCACGAGAAACACTTAAGGCTTGTGTTGGAGGTATTGTGTAAGCATCAACTTTACGCAAAATTCAGCAAGTGTGCATTCTGGCTCAAGGAAGTTAGCTTTTTGGGTCATGTGTTATCTGAAGGTGGAGTCGCTGTTGATTTGAGCAAGGTACAAGATGTATTGAGTCGAGTCGACCTAAAGCGTCACCCACGTTAGGAGTTTTCTTGGGCTTGGGGTTACTACCGTCGGTTCATTGAAAATTTCTCCAAAATCGCTAGGCCTATGACTCAGGTTTTGAAGAAAGATAAGAAGTTTGAATGGTCAGTTGAGTGTGAAGAAAGTTTTTAGATTTTTGAGAACAGTCATGACTAAAGCTCCAGTCCTCACTCTGCCAGATATTCACCAAAGTTTCGACATTTACTACGGCGCTTCGCCATGGGCTTGGTGTGTCCTTGTGCAAGAGGCCGAGTAGTGGAATACGCGTCAAGGCAGTTGAGACCTCACAAAGTGAACTATCCTACCCATAATTTGGAGTTGGCCGCTGTAGTCCATGCCCTAAAGATCTGGCGACATTACCACATTTGTAATCGTTGAGAGATTTACACTGATCACAAGAGTCTGAAAGATATCTTTACTCAAGCCGATTTGAACTTGAGGCAAAGAAGATGGCTTGAGCTGATCAAGGACTATGATATGGGACTTCATTACCATCTCGGGAAAGCCAACATAGTGGCCAACGCATTGAGCAAAAAATCTCAATGCAACCGTTTGTCGATAACCTCCACTTCAGAAGGTTTATGTGCTGAATTTCAGTGGCTGAATCTGGAGATGGTTGAAGAAGGTTTCCTTGCTGCTCTGATTGTAAAACCTACTCTAGAAGATCAGATCAAGTCGGCCCAGGAAAATGACAAGGGTGTGAAGAAGATAACCATGGTGTGTTGTGGTTCGGGAAACGATTAGTTGTGCCTAAAGACCCAAAGCTTAGGAGATTTATCCTTCTTGAAGCCCATGATTCTTCCTTATCTATTAATATGGAAAGCACAAAGATGTATCAAGACTTGAAGAAAAAATTGTGGTGGACTCGAATGAAACGGGAAATCACGCGATTAGTTGCCGAGTGTGACATATGTCAACGGGTGAAAGCTAAGCACTTGAAGCTAGCAGGTACACTCCAACCACTGCCTATTCCTCAATGGAAGTGGGAGGAAGTTGGTATGGATTTTGTCACCGATCTCCCAAAGACTCGAGTGGGTCCGATGCTATTTGGGTGCTCGTGAGATCGTTGTGAAGGTTGCTTATTTCATTCCTATCAAAACTACCCTTGCGGGAAGCAAGTTAGCGGAGCCGTACATTTCAAGAATTGTTTGTCTCCACGGTGTACCAAAAGTCATTGTTTCAGATCGAGGTCCTCAGTTTACCTCGTACTTCTAGAAATGCCTCCAACAAGTAATGGGGACCAACCTATCTTTCAGCACTGCTTATCACCCTCAAACCAGAGGCCAAACAGAAAGAGTGAACCAAATTTTGGAAGATCTTCTCCGAGCTTGTGTGTTGTCTTATAACAAGAACTGGGAGAAGTATTTGCTGTATGCAGAGTTCTCCTACAAGAATAACTATCACTCGAACATACAGATGTCACCTTTTGTGGCACTGTATGGGAGAGCTTGTAGGACGCCACTAAATTGGTCCAAGCCTGGAGAAAGACCCTTCTATGGTCCGGACTTGGTGAAAGATGCAGAAGAGCAACTTTGATTAATTCAAGACTGATTGCGGGCTACACAATCTCGTTAAAAGAGCTACGCCAACCATCATCGTCGAGAGTTGAGCTTTGAGGTAGGTTATCATGTTTACCTTAAAAGTCACACCAATGAAGGGTGTCCATTGATTCCAGGTGAAGGGAAAATTAGCACCTCGTTATATCGGACTATTCCAAATCCTTGCAAAATGAGGAGCTGTGGCGTATCAGCTAGAGTTGCCCATCTCTCTTTCAGCGGTACATGATGCTTTTCATGTCTCGCAACTAAAGAAATGTCTTCATGTTCCTACTGAAGCGACCAAGTACGAGAATCTTGATCTCCAACCCGATCTTTCCTATCAAGAGCATCCGGTGAATATTCTTAGTGAAATGGAGCTCAAGACAAGGAATCGCATTGTCAAGTTCTTGAAAGTTCAGTGGAGTAACCATACTGAAGATGAAGCAACCTGGGAACATGAAGACCAAATGCGGACTGAGTATCTGTACCACTTTTCTTAGGTTCGAAGTGCTATCGAATCAAGAAAGGAAAGGTTAAACAAAGCAATGGAAAGGAAAATGTAATATCAATGTTTTGTACTTTGCTAGTATCTTTCAACACTATCTTTGAAGGAAATCAAGACAGAAGATGTATATCTTGTTGTAATTGAAAGAACTACTCTTGACCTTATTCTTAAGTTATCAAAATCTCGGGATGAGATTTTCTTAGGAATGAGATTTGTCACAGCCCGATTTGATTAATGGAATTTAGGTGCATCTCATGAGCATACATGTTATTTTTGGAGCATATGCATAAATGGTTGCATTGGAAAATTCGAATCACATGAAAACCTACAACTTAAAATAAAACTCCAAAATAAAAGTTAAATAAAGACTTGTGAAGACTTCGTAAAATAATTTAATCAAATACTAGATTAATTATCATGAATTAATATAATTTTGTCAAATTTTTAGGGTTTATCTTGACCTTAAGAAAAGTTTGTTCATTATTTAAACCTTTTTGGTTAAGGATTTTAAATTAAGAGTTTAAAACGTGAACAATGATATTTTAAAATTTATATGGATCTCAGTATAATTCGGTAGCATCTCGAAAAGTTTTAGATTTTTATAAATTTATTTGTTATTTTAACTTACGGTCAAACTTTTGACCTTTGAATTTAACCCGGTCAACCAATCCAACTCAGCCTAACCCGTTCGGACCGAACAACTCAATTCAGCTGACTTGATCGGACCCAACCATCTCACGCCAGCTCCGAGCACATCGAGCGTGAGGTGGCATCGCGCCCACATGTTTTGGTGCAAGCAATCGCCACGTACCTTCGCGCTTAATCTAGTGATGCCACGAGTGACTTTGTCACTTTCTCCATCGAAGAATGCCATCAAAACTACCTCTTTTCATTCTCAGCCGAATCAGTGCGGCCATTGTTTCTTCCTCCTCACCGAAGTGTATCCTCTCGTTCTTGTGCTATTTTCTACTCTCTCTATGTTGTGTTTATCTTTCTAATTTGAGCTTTTCATTTTGCCTATAGCTCCCGCATTGCCGAGGTGCTATTTCGTTCGTCCAGAGCATGCTTTAGGTGCTACCGCTGTACCATCTGGTCATCCGTTGAGTTCATTCAAATTCTTTGCACGTCATGTCATGTTCTAGGCTACAAGGAGTATTTCCCCTCAAACTATTTTGAAATCCGTCCATAGGATCATTAGGATTTTAGCCGGCGAACCGGCGAAGTCGACTCTTTCGTTCTCATCTCAGGCCGGTGGGTCTTTCACGATTCCTACGGTAATATCATTTAATGGATATGTGTAACCTATCCTGATCACTCATTGCTTGGTACTCCCCTCAGGTCGTAGCGTCAACGTTGAGCTCATCGCCGACGATTCGGTCACACGTTGCCGGTGATCTACCGAGCATCTCCAATCTTCTTTGACCCTCGGTAGGTCCTTTATGTTCCATAGAAGCTTAAGCATCGTTAACTTGCTTGAAGCATAGCCGGGTTGACATAACAATTTATGCCATATTTTTGTCACCGCAATCTCTTGTCGCGCCGCCGCTAGAGTTCGTCGACGACCAAACTCTCGCCACCGTAGGACCGCTAGGCTATTGTGTTTCCATTTCTACCCTTAGTTCACGCGGCGTGGTCCACCGCACGACGCAGCCGGGCAAGTGAGCGGGAGCGAAGTCCTCTATTGTCGGTTTTTCACCGAGATTGTAGGAGGCAATTAGTGTTAAGAGTTGATGATTAGTATTAATGATGTGATTTGTGTCGGCAGTTTGCCATAATGGCTCGATGACATGTGGGCCCTATAGCCTATTAAGTGTATGAGTAAATTGGGTAGTACCATTCTTTGGCCAACCAATAACATGTATATTCTTTGGCCAAACTTAAGCCAATACTACCATTCTTTGGCACCAATATGACTTTTATGCAAAACTTAAGCCAATACTACCATTCTTTGGCTAGCCAATAACATGTATATTCTTATATCCTTTGGATAGGCTCTATCATACACTTTCTTTTATTAGTTTGTGTAAGACTTGCGAGTACCTTTTGTACTCAATCAGATTGACCACTGATCAATGCGTTAGCGCCGAATACGGTGATGCTAACGAATGATGTTGTTTCTACCTCCACTTAGTTGCCTTCAGGTGTTGGGCACACTTGGTGGTATCTTTTGGTGTTTATATTTGTTTTCGCTATGTACATTTGTTTTTAGTTAACCGATGGTCACATGTGTAACTTATGTACTTAAAAACTAGTCTTGTAAATTATTGTCAATAATATAAGACTTGTGTATGACTGTGTACAATGTTGTTTAGGCTATGTGCGCATTAGCCATTGATCTTGGGAGCTAATGCGAGACACATATCCGGGAACTCAAAATCGGGCTTGTTTGATGTTAAGAGTTATATCTTTGGTGTAATCTCTTGGCTTGGAACGGATTCGATTTCAGGCGTCCCAACATCAATTTTCATCACTTTTTTGCCACTCCCGTCAATGGCTCATGACTTGGCTGTTAACTGGTGCGTGAAAAGACAAGTTTGCCCCTACGTGTGTGTGTGTGTTCCCATGTACTTTGGACATAGACGGGGAACTTTTGGCGCCAATTTTCACACGAAAAAAATCGACTTGCGATGCATAAGTTGGCCTCAATGCCATCCTCTTCCCCAACTCTTTCTCATCTCATCTCATCTCTTGTCTCCTCCTGTTGAGTCAAGGCCATGTCTGAGGCGTCAAGCTCATTGAATCGAAGGGTCCTTGCGCTTGCCACTGCTAGGCGGATGAATTGCCCTAACTGCCATGTGGAAGCAAATGTGTTCTGCGGCAACACCAAGGGAAATAATTGTGAGCCCCTAGTATATTTAGCTTGTAATGTTTAGTCTTCCATTGGCTTTAGCATCACAAACAAAATATGCCGTACCTCGATGGACATGTGCTTCCCAGAATTGCAGCACACATACATCTTTACAAAATCATGCATCATTTTCATACATCACAATAAAGCAAGTCTAGCAAAAGACCTACAATATATAGAGTTATTACAAAATAGCCGACCGGCCAAACGACATCAAAGTAACAAGTGACAGCGGAAGCAAAAGTGCCATAAGATGGCTATAAACAAAGACGACCGGTTAGCCACATAACCCACAAGGCAACCGACCGGGCCGCCAAGCTAGTCGCACGATCCGCAACAATTCTCACAGAAGTAGATCCCTTGGGGATCCACTTCCTCCTCTGCAACAACAAAGCAATGCAGTTGAGTACAAAAATGTACTCACAAGACTTACGAGTAACAAGCCTATACATAGCTACATGAAAGCTGTGACACAGGAGATGGTTATATGGTTAATTGGACGCATAAAGCAATTTTCATTTGTAATAATGTAATAGATTGATGGCCATTTGTCAAATTTATTTTTAATCATTGAAATAACAGCGAGATACAATAAGTAACAAGAGTAACCACCTAAAGGTGACTAACCTAATAGCCACCACAACATAGCACGAATCCCCGATTCGTACCACCCATCAAGTTTTAGTTGAAAGGTTGTAATCTAATTCTCTCGGGGCGTATCTGAGCGTGTCCATAACCTAGGACGAGGGTATTCGAATAGATTTAACCCTGCATGGGTGTACCAATGTACCCACACTTCATACCGCCTTTTTGCCACTAGATCAAGCACACTTCCAAAGGTATGCCGGCACGGCTAAGTCCTACGAGACGTTTCCAATATTGTGTATCAACTACGAGCCGCTCGTATGGATAGAAACCCATACGCTTACATTGTAAAGCCGAAAGACAACTACCCACCCGGGGTAAAGCTTCTGGACAACTACAATGCTCCCAAACATCTGCCTCCTACGACCTCCTGCGACTCGGAGCTAACACACGCCAAAGTACTAAGCCAAGAGAGGTCCCATTTCCCTCTAGTGTGGTTAGCACGCAAAATGCTCAGTAAGGTGGCGCAAGTAATTCGGTCCTTGTTGATTCGGGCACCATTCCAGTCACACCCAAAAGCACACCATCTTACCATTGTGCCCAAGTCTAGAACATTTTATTTTTAGTTTTAGTTTTCACAATTAAACATAGCACAAAGTTTGAATTATAAAGTCATAATAAGTTTGTCTGATCAAGGTTATCGACTAAGTCGATAACCGCCCATTTCTACCGGTAGCTAAGCATGACTAAGCAACATTAACTCGTACTACTAAGTGACAAGGGCTCATCCAACGAACCCAAAATCACATCAAGGTAAGCCTAGGCTCAGTAGTAGAGGATAAACATTTGCCTACAGATTATGCATCTAATGGGTCAACTAATCGACAATAGTTTAACACAAGATAGCAATGCATACGTAGAATTTGCAAACAACATATAAAACTTTGAAAATAATAGGAGCAATATGATCAAATGATGCTACATCTGCTTGCCTTGCTGAAGATCACAATCTTGCTACTGAGGATCACTCTTGGGTTCAATAAACTCTTCGGAACCTATCGCAAGAACGAAAAAATCCAATAAGAACGAAGAACACCGAAAGAAACTAAAAATCCAAAGCCATCCAAATTTCACAAAATTTAGACAGCAGCAAGATCATGATTTTAAATGAATTTAGCAACAAGAATTATTCAATTTGGACTAAGCATGAAAAAGTTATGAAATAAACACTATATTTTAGCTAGATAATTCAATTTAAATTAATTTTGGGTATTGTTCATGGCACAATTTTTCAGAAAGATCTAGAACCTGAAATTTTTATGGTAGGTAAAACATGGCATTCTAAGAACAACAAAACTGGATTTACTTCATTTGGAGTTGAAATGAATTACTTATGATTTTTCTAAGTTGTGAAACTAGGGCATATCATTTTTCAAAGGCATACACATGAACAAAACCTATCCTGTATTAAAATACATTATCAGAGGAATTTTACAAATTTTAGTTTGCTAAATTTGGAGCTACAGAAAATTACTTATGCATGTTCCAAGTTTTTAACTGAATTTCTAGACAATATTTAATACCTAGCCAAATTAATTCAATATACAAATTTTTCTGGCACAGAACAGTGCCTAAACATATTTTTAGATTCAATTTTAGTTAAACAAAAATTTAACACAATTGAAATAATCTAAAATGGAGCTAAAATGAATTAGTTATGAATTTTGAGCGGAATTGCCACGGCGGCGCTTTACCGAGCTTGGAGAAGAAGGCGCCGCAAAGCCTCGGTGAAGCACCAAAGAGTTAAACAAGGTCACGGTTAGACTCTGGTCGATTGCGATCCTAAAGGACCAAAAGTCGATACTAGGAACTCACGTAACGCAGATGAGCTTGTAGAGCCGAGATCACCGGAGGCGGAGACGACGAAGGTGCCCTCGGCGACGCGGATCGGACGCCGAGGGTCCCGGATGGGCAAAATGGAAGCGCGAAGAGAGTGGATCACAGAGGTGCGGTCTCGCTCGAGGGCGGCGCTAACACGGCGGCTGTTGCCCGGTTCTTCTCCGCCGGAAGGAAATTTGGGCGGAGAAAACACGAATGGACGCGAAGGGTAGTGGATGGGCTCGATGGGTAGATGAGATCCCGCGATGCTTCACGGCCGACACGAGGACAAAAGGTGGCGGCGACGAGGACGGGCAAGCATGCGCGACGCCGTGAGCTCCGTGAGGTGCGGAGAAGACGAGGTCGAGCGCCGGTGGGACCCACATGTCGGCCGACAGAGCAAAGCGGTGCGAGCGAGGTTCTACTCGATCGGAAGATCGACCACCGGATCCGAGATGGACGGCCGAGATTGATGTATGCATTGGACAGTCGGTTGCGCGACGCGACGTGGATCGCTCGATTTGCATCGGACGGTCACGATCGATTGGACTCGCATGTGCGTTTAGTTGACGCGACCAGTCAAGTGGTATGAGCCGGACTCGAGCCCGAGTTGGTTCGGCCCGAGGAACAGTGATTTTTAGAATTTGATTTAAAAGACAGAGAAGGTTTGGGGAATTTTTAGAGGTAGCTCCTGAGCTCCAAAAATTTCTGAAATTTTTATGGTAGCTACTAGGGACAGAGGACAACCTTGTATAATTTTTCCAGAACTTTTATGCACTGCATTGTTCTAGAGAAAATTCACAAGCTGCACAGGAGTTTGACCAGATTTCAAACAGAGTTGACTTGGCCATTTGAAATAGCAAACAAAATCTAAAAATTGTGAAATAATTCAGGAGGTAGATAGGATGATCAAGATGCTAGGAAAAATAGTTTCAGAGGATGATCACAAGTTTGAAAGCTAAGAATTTGCTGACAACAATTTCCAATTACAAGAATTAAATTCTACAATTTGGAAATTGCTAGAAAATTGTAGAAACTTTCAAATGATTTGAAGAGACAACAAAAGTTTTTATTTCTCCTCAAAATTTTACATTTGAAATACAAACCCTAAGTTAGGGTCACATAGACTACGCCAACCATCATCACGAGAGTTGAGCTTTGAGGTAGGTTATCATGTTTACCTTAAAAGTCACACCAATGAAGGGTGTCCATTGATTCCAGGTGAAGGGAAAATTAGCACCTCGTTATATCGGACTATTCCAAATCCTTCCAAAATGAGGAGCCGTAGGCGTCACCTAGAGTTTCCCATCTCTCTTCAATGTACATGATGCTTTTCATGTCTCGCAACTAAAGAAATGTCTTCATGTTCCTAACTGGCTTACCAAGCACGAGAATCTTGATCTCCAACCTGATCTTTCCTATCAAGAGCATCCGTGAATATTCTTAGTGAAATGGAGCTCAAGACAAGGAATCGCATTGTCAAGTTCTTGAAAGTTCGTGGAGTAACCATACCAAGATGAAGCAACCTCGGGAACATGAAGACCAAATACGGATTGAGTATCCGCACTCACTTTTCTTAGGTTTGAAGTGCTATCGAATCAAGAAAGGAAAGGTTAAACAAAGCAATAGAAAGGAAAATGTAATATCAATGTTTTGTACTTTGCTAGTATCTTTCAACACTATCTTTGAAGGAAATCAAGACAACAGATTTATATCTTGTTGTAATTCGAAAGAACTACTCTTCAGCCTTATTCTTAAGTTATCAAAATCTCGGGATGAGATTTTCTTAAGGAAGGAGATTTGTCACACCCGATTTCAGCTTAATGGAATTTAGGTGCATCTCATGAGCATACATGTTATTTTGGAGCATATGCATAAATGGTTGCATTGGAAAAATTCAATCACATGAAAACCTACAACTTAAAATAAAACTCCAAAATAAAAGTTAAATAAAGACTTGTGAAGACTTCAGAAATAATTTAATCAAATACTAGATTAATTATCATGAATTAATATAATTTTGTCAAATTTTTAGGGTTTATCTTGACCTTAAGAAAAAGTTTGTTCATTATTTAAACCTTTTTGGTTAAGGATTTTAAATTAAGAGTTTAATACGTGAACAATGATATTTTAAAATTTATATGGGATCTGTATAATTCCAAAGAGCATCTCTCAAAAGTTTTAGATTTTTATAAATTTATTTGTTATTTTAACTTACCGGTCAAACTTTTGACCTTTGAATTTAACCCGGTCAACCAATCCAACTCAGCCTAACCCGTTCGGACCGAACAACTCAATTCAGCTGACTTGATCGGACCCAACCATCTCGCCGCGCCGGATCAGCTGCATTGTTTTGCCATGCCGCTTACAGCCTGGTCCCACCAGTCATCCTCATCTCCCTCGCCTTCTCCGCGCCAGCTCCGAGCACATCGAGCGTGAGGTGGCATCGCGCCCACATGTTTTGGTGCAAGCAATCGCCACGTACCTTCACGCTTAATCTAGTGATGCCACGAGTGACTTTGTCACTTTCTCCGTCGAAGAATGCCATCAAAACTACCTCTTTTCATTCTCAGCCGAATCAGTGCGGCCATTGTTTCTTCCTCCTCACCGAAGTGTATCCTCTCGTTCTTGTGCTATTTTCTACTCTCTCTATGTTGTGTTTATCTTTCTAATTTGAGCTTTTCATTTTGCCTGTAGCTCCCGCATTGCCGAGGTGCTATTTCGTTAAATCGAGCATGCTTTAGGTGCTACCTGTACTATCCGGTCATCCGCTGAGTTCATTCAAATTCTTTGCACGTCATGTCATGTTCTAGGCTACAAGGAATATTTCCCCTCAAACTATTTTGAAATCCGTCCATAGGATCATTAGGATTTTAGCTTCGGCGGAACTTCGGCCGAAGTCGACTCTTTCGTTCTCATCTCCGGCCTGGTGGGTCTTTCACCGATTCCTTCTGGTAATATCATTTAATGGATATGTGTAACCTATCCTGATCACTCATTGCTTGGTACTCCCCTCAGGTCGTAGCGTCAATGTTGAGCTCATCGCCGCCGATTCGGTCACACGTTGCCGGTGATCTACCGAGCATCTCCAATCTTCTTTGACCCTCTGGTAGGTCCTTTATGTTCCATAGAAGCTTAAGCATGCGTTAACTTGCTTGAAGCATAGTCGGGTCGACATAACAATTTATGCCATATTTTTGTCACCGCAATCTCTTGTCGCGCCGCCGCTAGAGTTCGTCGACGACCAAACTCTGGCCACCAGTAGGACCGCTAGGCTATTGTGTTTCCATTTCTACCCTTAGTTCACGCGGCCGTGGTCCACCGCGCCGACGAGCCGCCGGGCAAGTGAGCGGGAGCGAAGTCCTCTATTGTCGGTTTTTCCGACCGAGATTGTAGGAGGGCAATTAGTGTTAAGAGTTGATGATTAGTATTAATGATGTGATTTGTGTCGGCAGTTTGCCATAATGGCTCGATGACATGTGGGCCCTATAGCCTATTAAGTGTATGAGTAAATTGGGTAGTACCATTCTTTGGCCAACCAATAACATGTATATTCTTTGGCCAAACTTAAGCCAATACTACCATTCTTTGGCCAATAATAACACTTTTATGCAAAACTTAAGCCAATACTACCATTCTTTGGCCACCAATAACATGTATATTCTTATATCCTTTGGATAGGCTCTCATCATACACTTTCTTTTATTAGTTTGTGTAAGACTTGCGAGTACCTTTGTACTCAATCGATTGACCATCGATCAATGCGTTAGCGCGAATACGGTGATGCTAACGAATGATGTTGTTTCTACCTCCACTTAGTTGCCTTCGGTGTTGGGCACACTTGGTGGTATCTTTGGTGTTTATATTTGTTTTCGCTATGTACTTTTGTTTTTAGTTAACCGATGGTCACATGTGTAACTTATGTACTTAAAAACTAGTCTTGTAAATTATCACAATAATATAAGACTTGTGTATGACTGTACAATGTTGTTTAGGCTATGTGCGCAATAGCCATTGATCTTGGGAGCTAATGCGAGACACATATCCGGGAACTCAAAATCGGGCTTGTTTGATGTTAAGAGTTATACCTTTGTGTAATCTCTTGGCTTGGAACAGATTCGATTTCAGCGCCCCAACATCAATTTTCATCACTTTTTGCCACTCCGTCAATGGCTCATGACTTGGTCATAATCGGTGCGTGAAAAGACAAGTTTGCCCCTACGTGTGTGTGTTCCCATGTACTTTGGACATAGACGGGAACTTTTGGCGCCAATTTTCACACGAAAAAAATCGACTTGCGATGCATAAGTTGGCCTCAATGCCATCCTCTTCCCCAACTCTTTCTCATCTCTTGTCTCCTCCTGTTGAGTCAAGGCCATGTCTGAGGCGTCAAGCTCATTGAATCGAAGGGTCCTTGCGCTTGCATCGCTAGGCGGATGAATTGCCCTAATCGCCATGTGGAAGCAAATGTGTTCTGCAACACCAAGGGAAATAATTGTGAGCCCCTAGTATATTTAGCTTGTAATGTTTAGTCTTCCATTGGCTTTAGCATCACAAACAAAATATGCCGTACCTCGATGGACATGTGCTTCCCAGAATTGCAGCACACATACATCTTTACAAAATCATGCATCATTTTCATACATCACAATAAAGCAAGTCTAGCAAAAGACCTACAATATATAGAGTTATTACAAAATAGCCGACCGCCAAACAACATCAAAGTAACAAGTGACAATGAAGCAAAGTGCCATAAGATGGCTATAAACAAAGACGACCGGTTAGCCACATAACCCACAAGGCAACCGACCGGCCGCCAAGCTAGTCGCACGATCGCAACAATTCTCACGTATAGATCCTTGGGATCCACTTCCTCCTCTGCAACAATAAAGCAATGCAGCTTGAGTACAAAATGTACTCACAAGACTTACGAGTAACAAGCCTATACATAGCTACATGAAAGCTGTGACACAGAGATGGTTATATGGTTAATTGGACGCATAAAGCAATTTTCATTTGTAATAATGTAATAGATTGATGGCCATTTGTCAAATTTATTTTTAATCATTGAAATAACAGCGAGATACAATAAGTAACAAGAGTAACCACCTAAAGGTGACTAACCTAATAGCCACCACAACATAGCACTAATCCCGATTCGTACCACCCATCAAGTTTTAGTTGAAAGGTTGTAATCTAATTCTCTCGGGCGATTCGAGCGTGTCCATAACCTAGGACGAGGCTATTCGAATAGATTTAACCCTGCATGGGTGTACCAATGTACCCACACTTCATACCGCCTTTTTGCCACTAGATCAAGCACACTTCCAAAGGTATGCCGGCACGGCTAAGTCCTACGAGACGTTTCCAATATTGTGTATCAACTACGAGCCGCTCGTATGGATAGAAACCCATACGCTTACATTGTAAAGCCGAAAGACCACTACCCACCCGGGGTAAAGCTTCTGGACAACTACAATGCTCCCAAACATCTACCTCCTACGACCTCCTGCGACTCGGAGCTAACACACGCCAAAGTACTAAGTCAAGAGAGGTCCCATTTCCCTCTAGTGTGGTTAGCACGCAAAATGCTCAGTACGGTGGCGCAAGTAATTCGGTCCTTGTTGATTCGGCACCATTCCACCACACCCAAAAGCACACCATCTTACCATTGTGCCAAGTCTAGAACATTTTATTTTTAGTTTTAGTTTTCACAATTAAACATAACACAAAGTTTGAATTATAAAGTCATAATAAGTTTGTCGATCAAGGTTATCGACTAAGTCGATAACCGCCATTTCTACCTGGGTAGCTACATGACTAAGCAACATTAACTCGTACTACTAAGTGACAAGGGCTCATCCAACGAACCCAAAATCACAGCAAGGTAAGCCTAGGCTCGTAGTAGAGGATAAATATTTGCCTCTGAGATAATGCATCTAATGGGTCAACTAATCGACAATAGTTTAACACAAGATAGCAATGGATACGTAGAATTTGCAAACAACATATAAAACTTTGAAAATAATAGGAGCAATATGATCAAATGATGCTACATCTGCTTGCCTTGCTGAAGATCACAATCTTGCTACTGAGGATCACTCTTGGGTTCAATAAACTCTTCGGAACCTATCGCAAGAACGAAAAAATCCAATAAGAACGAAGAACACCGAAAGAAACTAAAAATCCAAAGCCATCCAAATTTCACAAAATTTAGACAGCAGCAAGATCATGATTTTAAATGAATTTAGCAACAAGAATTATTCAATTTGGACTAAGCATGAAAAAGTTATGAAATAAACACTATATTTTAGCTAGATAATTCAATTTAAATTAATTTTGGGTATTGTTCATGGCACAATTTTTCAGAAAGATCTAGAACCTGAAATTTTTATGGTAGGTAAAACATGGCATTCTAAGAACAACAAAACTGGATTTACTTCATTTGGAGTTGAAATGAATTACTTATGATTTTTCTAAGTTGTGAAACTAGGGCATATCATTTTTCAAAGGCATACACATGAACAAAACCTATCTGTATTAAAATACATTATCGAGGAATTTAACAAATTTTAGTTTGCTAAATTTGGAGCTACAGAAAATTACTTATGCATGTTCCAAGTTTTTAATCGAATTTCTAGACAATATTTAATACCTAGCCAAATTAATTCAATATACAAATTTTTCTCGCACAGTAATGAAATTGCCTAAACATATTTTTAGATTCAATTTTAGTTAAACAAAATTTAACACAATTGAAATAATCTAAAATGGAGCTAAAATGAATTAGTTATGAATTTTTGAAGTTTAATACCTTTTCATTGACAAATAAATGCTTACAGAAAATAAACAAACTTAACGAAAGAAAACGACATGGACAATCTTGGGCCGCAGATCGTGAATCAAACGGCTTAGACCCAAGGGGTCCAAACGCCCAATACATCCGAGCGCAGATCTAACAACGAACGGTAACGAGGGATTGGGAACACCCCGCGGAGATCCAAACCGTTAGATCAAGATCTGACGGTCAAAAGAGATGGGAGGTTCGGACGGTTCGAACAGCCCAAATGATCTGGACCGTTGATCTAAACACGAACGGTGACAAAGGATTGATCGCTCGCGAGATCTAGACCGTTAGATCTAGATCCGACGGTTCAGAGGAGACGTCTGAACGGCCCAAATGATCTGGACCGTTTATTATAAATCTGACGGTCCCCAATCATCAAAGCGTTGCGCACGCGCACAGCATGAGGATTAAAAACGCGGGCCCACATGTAAGTGACACGGCCAACGCTTAGGACAACCATTAAATACTAAACCAATGATTAACAGTGATTAGTATTAATGATGTCCGAAACGCACATGCACAACGCGAGAGGGGGTGTTTAAGGGGCCAGGCCCACATGGCAGAGACTTACTGAGTCATTTTAGGACAACCAATTATTGCTAACGAATGATTACCAATGATTAACAATGATTATCAATAATGATGTCCTAATCGGCAACGCACAGTGACGACCTCGCCCGACAAAAAGGCCGAGGGCAAAGGAGAGCTCGTCACCGGTGGCTCCGGGCACCGCGATGGCAACTAAGGGCAAAAATAGATTCGCAATAGCCTTGCGCACCCAATGGAGGTAACCTCGACAGCGGCGACGGCCTAAAACGTCGGCGAGCTGGAGATAAATGACGGTGACCAAAACGGCTGAAAACAAAAATCGCGTAGAAGCTCCGCATTGTCCAAAGAAGCAGGTGCCACAGCATCTAAGGACTAATAAGAAGCTACTTTAGCCAAGGAGAGCTCCAAAGATGGTCGGAGAAGGGTTGACCACGGAGAAGCTCGCCGGAGCCGAGGAAGAAGATGACGATAACACGGCCTAAGCAAAATGAGCGAGACCGCGTGGTAGGGTTAGCTTCATTATAGCTCAGAGAAGCTCCATGAGCAATTAATTGAGAAAGGAAGCCCTTACCGGAGCTGGAGAAGAAAAGGGGTGATTCCGGCCGAAAAGATCCCATCTTAAAATTAGGTGATTCCTGTGAATGAAACCCAAAATTAAGTTAGGGAAAATGATTAGGAGGTTAAGGAGCTCAAAAGGGTACAAAAAGGAGGGCGAAAGAACCACTGGGGCACCAAAGCAACCAACAGAGCTTCACGGCATCTAATGGTGATTTGGGGATTTTTGTGGTTTTGAGCTCCAAGAACAAGGAAGGAGCTAGGGGAGTTGTAAAGGAACTCAAGGAGAGGCTTTTGTGGGCTTTATATAGCTGGAGAATTAGGGTTTGGCAAGAACCAATACACCAGGTGAACTTGGCTCACGGTGCTGCCATGGACGAAAAGGAATGACGGGAGCAGTTGAAGAACATGACTTAGGGGCCGAAAGCCTGGTGCACATTAAATGAGGGCTAAAGAGCTGTTGACGAGGACGAACAGAGGTAACAAAACAAGCTCTCCCACGCCCTACTCTGTCGCACACACACGCCATCTAGAGGTTGAAGATGACCATCCACGTGAAGGGCCACATGTCGTTGAAAGGGGTTAAACGGCTCGGTTTGAAAAGGACCAAGGGTTAGGTCAAGTCTCAAAAGCGAGTCAACCCATCTCAACCCTTGGAATAAGAACTGACGACCGCATTTAAAAGAAATGAGCGGCCGAGATTGATTGTCCGAACGACCCAATGAATGAGGCCGCCGATGGAAATCCAACGGCTGAAAATGAGCGCACCTCTTAAGTGAGACCGAGGTGCAGGATGAAAGTTGGATTGGGATCCAATGGCTGAAAATCGCTGGTCCGAATGGCCCAATGAACAGAGACCGCCCGATGAAAATCCAACGGCTCAGATGGACGCGCCCTTTTAAAAGCGAAGCAATACGTTTAGTTGATTTGGTTCAACCACGTACACAAGCCTGGCTCGGTCGCTTTGCTCAAAACGACCTACAGCGGTTAGATCAAGATCCAACGGTTGAAATTGTGAGGTCCGAACGGCCCAATCAATGCGGGTTGCTAGATTGCAATCCAACGACTGGGAATCGAGGCGCGTTTGAAAACGGGCCCGACTGCGCTAGAGGGTTGGGTTGAGCCACAAGGCTTGAGTCAAGCCCGAGTCTGACTCAAACCCAACTAGTTTGACTTAGGGTTTTCAATTAAGCTGAAAACTTTGACTAATATTTAGAAGTAGCAAATCAACTCCACAAATTCTGAAATTTTTACAGGGGCTTGCTAACTTTAAGATTGACCTTGTATATATTTTTTAGAGGTTTTCATGCAGTGCATTTTTCTCCAAAATTCTTACAAGGTACTGATTTAGGGTTTGACCGACCTCTTAAAATATTCAAACAATTTCTAAAAATTGTGAAATTTTTTAGAGGGGCCACACATCATCCCTAGAACCAAGGAAAATTATTTCCAGAGGATGATCACAAGGTTTCCTTGAAATTTTTTTGAAAGGTCAAGATTTTAGGTCAAAAGTGGCTTATGATTTGTATTTCCATAATTCTTTTACAAGAATTTTTTAGAACATACAAGAAATACAAGATGTAAGAAAAAGTTTTAAGTTCTACACATTTTCTTACATTTGAAACACAAGCCTAAACTTGGGATGTTACAATAATGTCTATGTGTTTTATAAATATCCTTATTTCTCAGTAAGTGAAATTGAGTTTGATTTCTTATGGTTTAGATGGTTAGTTTCTCTGGTTCGAGTTGTTCCTTTCTTTTGCTTGCTATAATATATGTTTCCATGGTTCTGTAGGCTAGAGGATGCCAATATTTCTAGTAGGGAGACATTATAGATATAGTGAGGGAGCACTGAAAGCATCTAGGCCTTTAAAAGGTGTTTTGGTAATTAATGACAATATGTGTTATGGGACTAATGTGTTTATTGAGTGTTTAAAAAGGTTTAGTCCTAGTGATGAACATAACAACATGGAGGTGCATGCTAAAGGACAACATGAAGATCAATATGGCTCAAAGGCAAGGTACAAGTAGTTCAGATCCTTTTTCGGTTTATCAGTCTCAGGAGAATTGGTTGGGAGACCGGATTATAGGTTAGAGGCTGTACTATTAAGAAGGATCACATCTAGTAGCTTGATACCTTGCTCTTGTGCATATTGGATCAATCTAGGATCATGCATTTCTTTTGGAGTTTGTGATTGTTTGCCAATATCTGTTTTTCTCAAAAGTTTTGATTTGTACTGGTGTGTTCTTTATGAATTACCGCTCAAGCGGTAGTATCGGCATTCTTGTAATCTGCACTCGTGTTTGTTCGAACGTCCAAAGTTTCTCGATCGTGTGGTTAAACCTTCGGTATGAATGTTTCTTTGAATCTGGACCGCCCACATGGACACTCGAGTGTTTGCCGATCCGGTCATTCTCTTCCTAGAGTACAGGTGTTTGTTGCAGAACTACCGCAACATGGTAGCACCACTTCAGCGCGATACATTTTTTTTCCAGAACACTTGTTTTTTGGAGATTGTTTCCTCTCTTGAAGAGCGATAGTACCGCAGTGCTTATAACGGAACTACCACATCCCCAGTTCTTCTGATATCTTTAGCGGTATGTTTTTTTCAAAGCGTGTGTTTTTTTCGGAGTTGGTTTGATCTTTCGTAGAGCGGTAATACCGGAGTGCAACTCGCGGAACTACCGCAACCCCGGTACATCCGAAATAAGAAGCAGTATGTTTTTTCCAGTACTGATGTTTTTAGAACTAAAAGTTGAACGGAAGTACGGCTCTTAATCGAACCTCCGATAAACACGGAACTACTTCATGATAGTTGGTAGTAGTACTGCACCAAATTTTCAACGGCTTTGTCAAAACATTTAATGCGTGTCTGTGCTAGCCGTTTTGGGATGACGCGGTAGTACCGACCGATCAATGGCAGTACTACCGTTTGTGCTATTTGTTTATGTAATTTGGTCCCAACGGTCGTATTTCGCGTGGAGGGCTATAAATATCCCTCCACCTGCTCTTGGACAAAGTTAGTGCTTACACATTTATATTCCTGAGCGAAGAGCATTCACTCCACACCTCATATTCTCTGTTGCATTCATGGTGAGGTTGTTGAGCATGAATTCAAGTGTATTCATTCTAGTTTGATCCTTTGCACTTGAGCTCCGTCAAGCGAAGATCGTGATTTATTACTCTTGTGTCACAAGACCTAGACAACTTATGAGTTTGCACGTGATCTCTTCAAGAACATTGTGAAGAGACCCGGTGGCAATTATGAGTGGTTTGGTGTTCACTATCTCCGGAGTGGAGGAAGAAACCACTAGTGAAATCGAGGGAAGGCTTAATTCGTGAAGCCGGCTTGATTGGTTCAAGCTTCCTCAACGTGGACTAGTGAAGAATTCAGTTTTCGATACCACGGGAAAAACGCTATCACTTTGGTTATTTTCTCTCTTTACTTTCAGTATTTAGATGCTCAAGCAATGAATGCTCTCTTTGGTGCTTTAAACGCGGATGAGTTCAATAGAGTGAGCAATTTGGAAACAGCTCATGCTATTTGGACCACACTCTCTGAAATTCATGAGGGTACATCCACTGTTAAAGAAGCAAAACTGTATAGGCTTCGGATTAAATATGAGACATTCACAATGTTGCCTTATGAAAATATCACCGAGATGTATTCAAGACTCAACAACATTGTGAATGAACTCAACGGTCTTGGTACTAACCTTCTTGATGTTGATATTGTGTGTAAGATTCTTAGGACCTTACCGGACAAATATGAGACCTTGGTGACATTGTTTCTCAACTCTCCCGAGTTGCCAAGAATAATGCCAACCGGACTATTGGGCTACCTCATCACAGATGAGCTGTACAAGAAAGACAAGGAAGAGCTCTTGAAGTCATCTTCCTCAAAGAAGAAGATTACTGCTTTTAAGGCAAAAGCGGAATCAAGTGATGATGAGGATGAAGAAGACGACTCCGATGAAGAATATGCTCTCCTCGTGAGGAAAGTGAAGAAATTTATGAGAAGACGCCCACATAGAAGCTTCAACTTCAACAAGTACAAGAAAGAACAATCCTTAAGTGACAGCAAGCAATATAGCAATATTCGTTGCTATAGTTGTGATGAGAATGTAATACCCCAAGTCTATTTAAGTGAAAAGAAAGAATTAGGGAGAAGGACCAACTAGAAAAAAAAATAGAATTAACAGAGGATTAGAGGGGGTTTCTGCAATTATTCGGCAACCTGGGCCTCAGGCTTTGGCCCAAGAGGCCCAGGAGGGGCCGGCCACCAATAAAAGGAGGGGGGAAACCCTAGGTGTGGTACTGTAGCATGGCGTGCTACAGTAGCCGCCATTGCTATAGTACCCTGTAAACAGTAGCCGCCCAGCCTCCTTGTGTCGTCTCCTTCGGGTGTTGCCGACCAAGAAGAAGAAGAAGAAGAAGAAGAAGAAGAAGAAGAAGAAGAAGAAGAGGAAGAGGAAAAGGAAAGGGAGAGATCGTGGCCTGGGGTGGGTGTTCATCGCGTTCGGCGTCGGTTCTTCAAGGGTGAGACCCCATCCCCTTCCGATTAGTGGATTATTTGATCCAGAGCAATGCCGTAGATATGGTCACTTTGGATAGATTTCTAGATACCATTTTGATGTAGTTAAGTGCGGATTCAGTCCTGGGCATCTCCTAAAGAATTGTATAGGACATCATCACCTTTCGATGAAGTGCTAGATCGCGTCATTTGTACCTCTGTAGCAGAAGTTATGAATTTTTTTAGTGTGACTATTCTGCAAATCTGTCGGTATTTTGACAGGTTTTAGTAATCTGACTTGAGCGACCAGTTAAATGAAAAATGACAGGATCTCAGTATAACAAAAGTTGTAGATAATTTTCGTAGCTTTCAAGGAAGCTCAAGAATACGAAATTTGGACAACCGTGCTGAACGTTATGGTAATTTTAGTGTACTATCGAGAGAACTTGATATGAAATCGATGTTCTGTTAATTAGCTTGGTAGGGGTATTAGATGGCCAAATCAGGAGGGCTCACCAACTAGGTTTAGGTGGGATATTTGTTAAGCTTTCAATAGAATCCAAGAACACCCCATTTGGATCTATGTACTAAAATATATGAATTTTCGACACGATCGTCTCGCCGAGGGGACAGATTGTCGTTGAGGATTTTGGAGTTGGGGTTGTGTGAGAGAGTATAGTTTTTTGGAAGTGTTTCTAGCTTGTTTTGGTCCAGTATTGTTATCTTAGGTGCGCCCTCTTCGCATCCTTCATTCTCGCACGATTGAGGCAAGTACATTGTTTGTTACTTGGGTTGTGAATGCTTGGTCATGAATGCGTGTATTTGATACATGATAGCGATGCAAGGTTGCTGGCATGATGTGTGTATTAAGATTGGTGAATGCTCAAAGTATGATTATGCTCTATTCATGTATGATGTTATTGTTTTTGGCATATTGATGATGAATAGAGGCTGTGCGCGTGCATATTAAGATGATGTTGAGGCTTGGTCATGTGGTGACCAAGCATGCATATCTTTGAGGTCCCCGTCATGTATGTGACGGGCTTAAGGTCCCCACACCTGTGGAGTGTGGGCTTGAGGTCCCCTTTACTTGCGGAGTATTGGGCACTGGTCCACCGCGCCAGAGCATGTGCATGGGTATGCAATGACGGTTGCATACTTTGCATTACCAAGAAATGCAAAAAGAGATAAAGAGAAATGATGCTTGAGCATTGCATATGCATGTGGAATGATTTAATGATGTGCTTCGAAGTGGATCTTGATGTTAAAATTTGTATTGTATGTCTTTTATATGTACTTGCTGAGTTTGTGGACTCACTTTTGCTTTTATTGTTGTTTTAGGTACCCAATCCAATAACAACATGCATGGGAGGGAGTAGCCATATGTTCACACGCACACTACCATGAACCTTCTAAAGTTGATTAAATTTCAGATCATGCCTTAATAAATGAGCGAATTGCTTAAAGGATTTATTATGATTATGTTTTCGCGTTGGATTATTTGTAATAATGAAGAGTAACATATTTGGATATTTGTGATTATGCTTTAGTCACTTAGTATGTCATGAATGCCTATTGATTATGCTGAATGTTGGATTGTTTAATTTGGATAATTGTAATTGCTGGAATCATTGGTAAAGTTAGCAAAAGAGAGGAGGTTCTGCCGGAATTTAGTAAAGTGTCATGGTTTTAACCTGCTTTGTTGTTAGTCTAGTAGCATTCCAGGCTCGTGTTGGGCTGGGGTGTTACAGAGAAGGGGCACATTATCTCAAACTGCCTCAACAAGAAGGATGATAAGGGCAAATCATCAAAGAAGAAGGAATTCAAGGGGCAAAAGGAAGCTCTTTAAGAAGCTACACAAGGATGGCAAAAATGAAGCTCTCATTGGAGAATGGAATTTTGATGAAGAGTATTCGGATTCCGACTCCAATTCAAGTGATAAAGAATCCTCCAAGAAAAGAGGACTTGTTGGCATTGTCATCAAGGAGGCTCCATCACTTTTCTCCACTCTTACTTGCCTCATGGCAAAAGGAGATAAAGTAAAATCCATTCATGATAATGAACCTTCATATGATGATTTAATAGAAATGCTTGAAGATCTAAATGAATATCTTGTAAAAAAGAAATCAAAATTTAAGGTCTTAAAAAAAGAGTACATCTCTCTAAGGGCTTGTTTGGGAGAGTTAATCCCGGCCGGGATCCCGGCCAAATCCCAGGAAAACTTGGCCCGGAGAAGATTTTCCTCTCTCATCCCAAGTGGCTGTTTGGAATCAGAAGGGGAGAGGAAAATCCCGGTCGAATCCGGCCCAATCCCCGGGGAAGAAAGCCACGCCTCCTCAGGTCGGGATATTTTCCCCTCACGCAACAATGCCTCGGCTCCTTGCCTTCATTGACTTCCGTCGCCCGTTGCCGGAGCGGAAGGGGGAGGTGGCGAAGCGGGAGTCCGTCGAGATGCAGGGGCAAGAGGCCGCGCTCAATGCGCGCATCAAGGAGTTCTCCACCGACACCGCCGTGCTTGCAGACGCGGAGCGCGATGTTCTCCGGGCCACGCTTGCAGACGCGGAGCGCGATGTCGCCAGAGCAGAAGGGGGAGGTGACGAAGCTTAAGGCCCTCAACGCCAAGGTCGTCAGGGAGTCCGTCGAGATGCGGGGGCAGGGGCCGCGCTCAAGGCGCGCATCGAGGAGTTCTTCGCCGACGCCGTCGCGCTCGCAGACGCGGAGCGCGATGTCCTCCAAGCCGCCCTCGTGGGCCCCCTTCTCGCCGTAGAGGAGGAGGTCGCGATGCTGTTTGCGTGCCTCGCTGCCGCCCAGGAGTCGCTCGAGGCCGCCGAGGCGATGGCGACTCGCAAAGCAACGGCCATGGGCGCGGCGGTGGCTCGCCGACGCGGCGATGGCCGAAAGGCCGGTCCCGAGCACCGACGAAGGAGGCAGAGACAGCGCGCATCCAAGAAAGTCGACGAATTGGGGGGCATGGTTGTTGATTTGGAGGGGAAGAGCACCGAAATGCGTGCGGAGAGAGGCGAATTGGAAAAGCAATTTCGGGAGATGCAGGCCTCGGCTCTCCAATTTTCACTCACCACCGCCCTTTCCAAACATAGCTACGGATTTTTCTTCATGTGAGTTTTTCTCCACGGGGATCCTAGATGCCACAAAAATCCGTCCTGGAATTTTCAACCCGTGGAAATATTCTCCCTGGTACCCAAACAAGCCCTAAAAGATTTTTATGAGGAGCTAAAGGAAGCTCATAACTCTCTTCTCCTAAAAGATATTGAAAAATCTCATTCACATGTTAGAATTACTTATGATTTATTGAGTGAGATGCCTAGAATAGAAACAACTTCAAATGCTATATCCATATCCAGCATTTCTACCTCATGTGATGATTTATTATCTATGCCATGTTGCTTTAACAATGATTCTATTGCTAGTATAGATAATATTTGTGATCCATTGCTTATTGTTGAAAATCATGAAATAAAAGAGCAAGTCACCAAGCTAAGTAAAAGCTTGGAAAGATGCTTCAAGGGTAAGGCCACTCTTGACAAGTTTTTGAGTGAGCAAAGGTGCTCATTCAACAAAGAAGAACTTGGGTTTGTGCCCAAGAAGGGTAAGAAACTGGTAAACAAGCCAACAAGGTTTGTTAAGCAAAATGGCAAGCATTGCTATAAGTGCCGGGAAATAGGACATGTGCACCAAACCTGTCCTGTTGGTAAGACTCCATCTGTAGGCTTGCATGATTCATGTTATATGCTTAAGAAAACTAAGGATGGTAAAAGTATTACAAGATTTGTTGGCACTTCAATTCTAGATGCTAAAAAGAATGCTATTTGGGTGCCTAAAGTCTAGGTGACTAACCTCCAAGGACCCAAACAAATTTGGGTATCTAAAAGAACTTGATTCTTGTTTTGTAGGTGAACTACAAGACCGGTGAAAACATTGGGTGCTTGATAGCGGTGCACTCAACACATGACCGTGAAAGAAAAATGTTCACCACATTCGAGAATGGAAAAGAAAGTGATAAGATCACATTCGGCGATAATAGCAAAGGAAAAATAATAGGATTGGGTAAACTTGCTATCTCAAATGACCTTTCCATTTCTAATATGTCTTTAGTTGAATCACTAAATTTCAACTTACTATCCGTTGCACAAATTTGTGATCTTGGATTAATTTTCTCATTCTCTAATGAAGGTATTACAATTTCAAATGAAAAGGATAATGCTTTAGTGTTCAATGGTTTCAGATTTGAAAATCTCTACTTGGTTGATTTCTCTTCAAACGAGTCTTGTTTGAAAACTTGTTTAATTGCAAAAACCTCACTGGGCTGGCTGTGGCATAGAAGGCTAGCTCATGTTGAGATGATTCAACTTAAAAAGCTTTTCAAACATGATTTGGTTGTTGGCTTGAAGGATGTGAGTTTGAGAAAAATAGACTTTGTAGTGCTTGTCAAGCCGGTAAATAAGTCGCTAATTCTTACCCTTCCAAAAGTATCATGTCAACATCTAGACCATTCGAACTCTTACATATGGATTTGTTTAGGCCAACAACCTATCAGAGTATCAGGAAAAATAGTTATTGTTTAGTTATCGTGGATGATTACTCTAGATATACATGGGTATTCTTCCTAGATGACAAAAGAGAAACCTCTGAAATTTTTAAAAGTTTTGCAAAAAGGGCTCAAAATAAATTTGATTTTAAAATTAAGAAAATTCGTAGTGATAATGGTTCCGAGTTTAAGAATACTAAAGTTGAAGACTTTTGTGATGAACTTGGAATAAAGCACGAACTTTCCACAACCTACACTCCGGAGCAAAATAGAGTTGTAGAAAGGAAAAATCGAATATTAATTGAAATGGCTAGGACAATGCTTGATGAGTATAATATTTCTGATAGCTTTTAGGCGGAAGCAATTAACACCGCTTGTCATGCAATAAATCATCTTTATTTGCATCGCCTTTTGAAAAAGACTTCTTCTGAACTTCTTGTTGGAAGAAAACCAAACATCTCTTATTTTCATATCTTTGGTTGCAAATATTATATTTTGAGAAAGGGTGTTCGGCTTTCAAAATTTGCAAGTCGTTGCGTTGTTGGTTTCTTGCTTGGATATTCTTCAAATAGCAAAGCATATCATGTCTTCAATCAAAACTCCAGTTTAGTTGAAGAAAGACACGATGTTCAATTTGATGAAACTAATGGCTCTCAAGAAGAGCATGAGAATTTGGATGATGTAGGTAATGAAGCCTTAAGAAAAACCATGAAAAATATGCAAATAGGTGACATCAAGCCTAAAGATGATCCATCATCCTCTACTCAAGTTGAACTTCCTACCTCCTCTACAACAAGTCAAATTCAAGTTGATATAGAGGACAATATGGAAGATGATCAACCACCCAGCCTTCCACCAAGAATCCACAATGCTATTGCAAAAGATCATCCAATAGATCAAATATTGGGTGATGTAAGTAAGGGTGTACAAACTCGATCTCGTATCGCTTCATTTTGTGAACATTACTCTTTTGTCTCTTCTCTTGAGCCAAAGCATATAGATGAAGCACTCGACGATCAGGACTGGATGAATGCAATGCATGAAGAATTTAACAACTTCACCCGAAATGAAGTTTGGACATTGGTGGAGAGACTCAAGGAACACAATGTAATTGATACAAAGTAGGTTTTTAGAAATAAGCAAGATGAGAATAGATTGGTTGTGAGAAACAAAGCAAGATTGGTAGCTCAAGGTTTTTCACAAGTCAAAGGTTTGGATTTTGGTGAAACCTTTGCTTCCGTAGCTAGACTTGAATCAATTCGGATATTACTTACTTTTGCCTCATGATTTGATATTAAATTATTTCAAATGGATGTTAAAAGTTATTTTCTAAATGGTAAAATATCCGAACTTGTCTTTGTTGAACAACCTCCTGGTTTTGAAGATCCAAAGAATCCAAATCATGTCTATAAACTCTCCAAGACGCTCTATGGTCTTAAACATGCTCCTAGAGCATGTTATGAACGCCTTAGAGATTTTCTAGTCTCAAAAGGAATCAAAATTGGGAAAATTGATTCAACTTTGTTTACTAAAGTTATAGATGATGATTTCTTTGTTTGTCAAATTTATGTTGATGATATCATATTTGGGTCTACTAATAAAAAAATTTGCAAATAGTTTGGTGATATGATGTCTAGGAAATTTGAAATGTCTATGATCGGGGAACTTAGCTATTTCCTTGGACTTCAAATCATGCAACTCAAAGATAGAACTTTTGTGAGTCAAACAAAGTATGCAAAAGATTTGATCAAGAAGTTTGGGATGGAAGATGCAAATCCTATCAAGACTCCCATGGCAACCAACGGTCATCTCGACCTTAATGAGGGACGTAAATCGGTAAATTTAAAACTTTATAGATCTATGATTGGTAGTTTGCTTTATCTTACCGCATCTAGGCCCGATATAATATTTAGTATTTGCATATGTGCACATTTTTCAAGCAACTCCAAAAGAGTGCCATTTGATAGTCATAAAAAGAATTCTAAGATATTTAAAGCATTCCTCTAGCAATGGCTTGTGGTTCCCTAAAGGTGCTAAATTTGATTTAATTGGATATTCGGATTCCGATTATGCGGGTTGCAAAGTGGATAGAAAAAACACCTCTGGTAGCTGTCAATTCTTAGGAAGATCCTTAGTATCATGGTCATGCAAGAAATAAAATTTCATAGCCCTATCCACTGCCGAAGCCGAAAATGTTTCAACTAGTAGTTGTTGTGCTCAATTGCTATGGATGAGGCAAACATTAATAGATTATGGGATTAAAGTTGATAAAATGCCTCTATTGTGTGATAATGATAGTGCAGTAAAAATAGCAAATAATCCTGTCTAACACTCAAGAATCAAACACATAGATATTCACCACCATTTCTTGGGAGATCATGTGAGCAAGGGAGATATTGTTATTAGTCACATCCGGACCGAAGATCAATTAGCAGATATTTTCACCAAACCATTAGATGAAAGTCGTTTTTGCAAGTTGAGGAATGAATTAAATATCATAGATTATTCAAATATTGCTTGAACTCATGACTCATGCACTGTGTTCTCTGTTGATGTTTTTTTGAAGTTTTTTTTATGTAAAAGATTTTCAAGTTTTATCCTAAAAATCTCCATGTTCATAAAAATTATTCTCTTAAATAAACATAAGTCTATTCAATGCATAATGATCCTAAATGACATTTATTTGAGTGCAAAACTAAGGATCATTTGCATATTTTTCTCAAATCTGAGCTTTCGGCTGAATGCTCAAAGATAATCGGAACTACCGTCGTTATCTAAACGGTACTACCGCATAGCGGTACTACCGGCGAGTATTCTGCCGAACTACCGAGTCTATGTAAAAGGACTTAACCCCCTTTCGCACGAGTCCTCCTCTCTTCCACTTCTTCAAACCGGTCGTTCCGCTCTCCTCTCTATTCTTACCTCTCCCGAAGATCTCCACTCAATACCTCCTCGAAATATCCTCAAACCCCTTTGAGATTTCTTCGATTGCTGTCGATTTCTTGCAAATCTAGGGTTCATTTCCCTCAATGCACAAGGTAAAATCCGTTTCAATCACCTCTCTTACCTTGCTTTTGGAACCCTAGGTCTCTATTAGGTTCATAATGAAATGTTGATGATTAACTGAGTTCTATTAGGCAAAATTGGTAATCTATGGTGATATGATGTTTACACATCCATTATATGGATTCAATCCATTAGAAATACCCAAAATTTTGAGAAAATTTGTGCCCTAGAACATGCTCAGGAAAAACGGTACTACCACAATTAAACACTGGTACTACCGATTGTCCTGACAGAAACAGACATAATCATTCCTTTTTCATTTCAAAACCAACCTTGATTGATCCTTATCTATTCCTTCTGTGAAAAGATGCCAAGAACAAGGATTGTAACTCGCCAGTTAGTTGGTACTAAAAGAGGTCAATCCTCATCTCGATAGCCCGCAATCTCTAAAGAAAATACAGAAATACGACAAAAGAGGACAGAAGATAGAGGGAAAGGTCCTGCTAGTGATCCAGAAGATGAAGAGAACTCATCTCAGGCAGGAACTGGATCTGAGGGAAATTCTGAGGCACAAGCTAGTGATGAGGAAATGGGAAATGCTGAGGAACAGGATATTGATTTGAGGACTATCTCTGCTGATGCTTACACAGTTATGCGTCAAAGTAACCAGTTTATATACCCTGCAAACTCCATAAATCCAAGGTTCCACACCAAGTTTCAAGAACAAGTCTATCAGCAGATTTATAGACCAAACAAGAAGTTTGCTAATCATAAGTGGATAGACTGGCCTTTTCTGAACTTCTTAGACAAATATGAAGGCGCATATCGGCTTTTTCAAAGAACCGGTATTTGTGAACTAGTAGCACTCAGGAACGACTATAACGAGGAGATCATCAGGCAATTCTATGCTACTTCACATGTCTCACTTGACTTCAGTCAAATATCATGGATGACAGAACTGTGCACTGGAATGTACAAAGCATGAGTTTGAGTTAGCTTTGCATACAGAGTCAAGCAAGTATGAGAAAATCTATGAAAAGCCTACTCTTTTGGTTCTAGTCTGGACAGACTTCTATGATTCTACTATCAGGTACACTCCAAGGAAGATTAATGGACTCAAACCTATTCCTAGCTTGATTAATGTGAGGACCCCAATTTATTTGGCTTGTAATGCTTAACCAACCACCTGGTCCTAGCATCACAAATCAAATAAATTGATCTCTAGATATGTATACTTCCTGCAGCAAGATACACACCCCGTTACAAAATTAGACCTCAACTCCATTCCAAACATAGAGTCCAAACACCACACTACCAAAAAGGAAGATAAACAAATAGTAGAGTTATTATGCATATAGGCCGACTGTGCCACAAGATACACAAATAGACAAGAACGACAATGAAGCAAAAGTGCCATAAGATGGCTATAAACAAAGCCAATCGTGCCTCCAACCCACAAGGCATCCGACCGACCGCCAAGTCTAGTCGCCCACTAAACGGCAACACACTCACGTAGTGAGGCCCTTGGGGCTCACCTTCTTCCTCTCGCAACAAAAACATTAAGCAAAGCACCTGAGTACAAAGATTGTCTTTGTACCGCAAGACCGACGTGTGAACCAGCGACCACAATATGCTACATGCATTTGTTTAGTGGAGGCCATATGTTTCATTTGCATAAATGTGAGGACCCAGCTTATTTGGCTTGTAATGCTTAACCAACCACCGGTCCTAGCATCACAAATCAAATAAATCGATCTCGAGATACGATACTTCCCAAAGCAAAGATACACACCTCGTTACAAAATTAGACATCAACTCCATTCAAAACATAGAGTCCAAACATTACACTACAAACGGAAGATAAACAAATAGCAAAGATATTACGCATAATGGCCGATCGCCACAAGATACACAAATAACAACAGAAAGACAAATGAAGCAAAAGTGCCATAAGATGGCTATAAACAAAGCCAATCGCTGTGCCTTCAACCCACAAGGCATCCGACCGACCGCCAAGACTAGTCGTCACCCACGGCGACAAAGACAGCTCACGTAGTGAGGCCCCGAGGCTCACCTTCTTCCTCCGCAACAAAAACATTAAGCAAAGCACCAGTACAAAGATTGTCTTTGTACCGCAAGATCGACGTGTGAACTAGCGCACTGCTCATATGCTACATGCAGCTTGTTTAGTGGAGGCCATATGTTTTATTTGCACAAAGCCAATTTTCATTTGCAATAATGTAATACGCTTTAAAGGCAAGTTTGTAATTCATTTTTAAGATTGAAATAACAAGACGGATATTAATAACAAAAGCGAAAGATAAAACAACCTAGAAGTGACTATCCCAATAGTCACCATTAACAATAGCACGAATCCCATTCGCACCACCCATCAAGTTTTAATTTAAATGTTGTAGTCTAACTCTTGAAAAGCTTACCAAGCGTGTCCATCACCTAGGACGAGGCTATTCGAATAGTTTTAACCTGCAGGGTGTACCATGCACCCACACTTCGCATCGCCTTTAAGCCAAAGCACACTTCCAAGGTATGTCGCACACTAAGTCCTACGAGACTTTTTCCAATATTGTGTATTAACTACGAGCCGCTCGTATGGATAGAAACCCATACGCTTACATGGTAAAGCCGAAAGACAACTACCCACTCGTGATAAAGCTTTTGGACAACTACCATGCTCCCACCTCCATCCCTCCCGCGACCTCCTCGCGACCCGAGCCAATACACGCCAAAGTACTAGGTCAAGAGAGGTCCCATATACTCTAGTGTGGTTAGCACACCGAAATGCCTGGATAAAAATTCACTCACAAGATGTTCGGTCCTTAATTGACCCGGGCACCTTTCCAGACACACCCAAAAGATCACACCAATCTTACCATTGTGCCCGCCCAAATCATTTTTGTTTTCATTTTTAGTTTTGCAATTAAACAAAGCGTAAATGCTGAAACATAAAGTTGTAGTAAATTTTGTGTGATCAAGGTTACCGACTAAAGTCGATAACCGCCCAGTTCTATCGATAGCTAAGCCTGTCTAAGCAAGTTGAAATCGTATCTACTAAGTGACAAGAGATCATCCAACGATCTCTAATCACAGCAAATAACCTAAGCTCAGGTAGTAGAGATCAATATTTTGTCTACAGGATATGCAACTACGGATTTAACTAATCAATTTAACACAAATTAAGCAATGCATACATACAATTTGAAACAAAATATTAATCTTTAAAATATCGATTAAACATGATCAAATCGCTTGCTCGTCGCCGTTGCTCAAGTTGTTGCGAGGATCGTCCTCGTGGTTGCCGCAAATATCGAAGCCTAACGATCGAACATAACAGCAAATAAGGCGAATAACACCGCAAAACTCAAACATACAACAACATCAAAACAAGCCAAAACTCACACAAAGCAGCCTAAGCATGAAATAACAGAATTTTAGAAACAGAGAACAAATCATTTTAAGTTATTAGCAATTTTCTATGAATTTTCTAAGCTAAAAACACAACAAGCCACTAGTTAATTACTTAACAAATTTTCATGAACAGAAACAGTGTGTAAAACCTATCCTAATAGTTAGTATACTGAAAATGAAATTTACAGAACTGGGTTCATTTAATTTGGACAATTATTGGAAGAGATATGCATTTTCTAATTTAGAAGATACATAAGACATCATTTTATTAATTAACAGATTTTTGCTACAGAGACATGGGTGAAGTTAATTTTATCAAATAGCACACTTAAAATGAAAATTAACAAGATGGATTCATGCAATTTGGATAAAAATTGAATTAGTTATGCATTTTACAAGTTTAATTGAATTAACGATTAAATGTAAAAGCATTACAGATTTACTAAAGCATTTAATCCTTTTTCTACCCACACCAACTAACCCCGACACTCGACCCTGGGCCGCGCGAAAGTGTGACTGAACAGCCCGCCACGAAAGTGACGGCGGCGTATTCTAAGAATACGCCTTGACATATCAAAGTGTACTTCTAACACATACTCACAGAGAAATACGCTTTCAAACAGAGAAAACATATCGCCAAGGGTTACACACCCACTAACTGACATCATGGGCCCACATGGCAGAGACTCAAAGGGAAATATAACGGTTGGATTAGAGTTTACTAAACACGATTACCAGAGAGGGCCCACAAATCAGTGACATAACTAAACAAATATTAGTGCTAATCGAACGCTGGCCGGCTGCTCGCCAGCAAGACGGGACGGCGCGGCCGCGCAGTGGATCTCGCGAACTAGTGGGTTTCAAAGCGAGCGAGTGATACCTTCGGGTTCACAGAGACTCGGCGAACCCAGTGGTGGCGACGCGGGGTCCGATGGTCACCGGAGTTGAGCTCACGACGACCGGAGGCGGAGAAGAAGCTACGGCTCTCGCGGAGAAGACGCCACAGCCTTCGAGAAGCTTCGGGAAGGTGCGCCACGGAATCGCCTTGACTCCAGGAGCAATAAGCACAAGATAAAGTCGAAGAAGAAGGTCCGAGACGGCCGAATTGCTACGCGGCGAACACCGCGATTGGAGAAGAAAGGGTCGCGCAGCCTCAACGATGCACCAAAGACAAAAATGAAGCCATCATTAACTTCGCATCAATGCGATCCGGCGACCAAGTGTCGGCCGAAACTCACCGAGCACTAGCAAGCTTGCAGAGCCGAGACCAACGGAGTTGGGGACGAAGAAGTGGCTCCGACGATCCACCGATGCTACGAGCTCGGATGGGAAAATGGATGCGCACCGAGTGTGGTTCACGATGGTGAGGTTGCGGGCTCAAGGGCTTCTCCAACGCGGCAGGTGCTACCTTCGTTTCCTTCTCCTACCAAACAAGAAATCGGGCGGAGATAACACGAGAACGCAAAGGAGAAGAAGTGGATGAGCTCGTGGCTTTATGAAGTCACGGCGATGCCTCCACCGGACACGAGGGCATAAAGGTGGCGGCGACGCAGGTACGTGGCAAACATGCACGCACGGCCGCGAGCTCCGTGAGGTGCGAGAAGACGAGGTTGATGCCGACAGTGGGACCCATATGTCGGCCGACGACGGCGGTGCGAACCGGTGGTTTGATTTGATCAAAGAACACACCGAATCACCGGATCTCGAAATGGACGGGCGGGATTGGTGTATGCATTCGACAGTCGGTTGCATACGCACACGGATCGTTCGATTTGCATCGGACGGCCGACACCATCGGGCGCAAGGTGTGCAGCTAGGCGGTGCGACCGAGTCAAGTGGTGCGGCCGGACTCGAGCCCGAGTTGGGTTCGGGCCCGAGGAACAGACTTTTAGAATTTGGTTCAAAAGACAGAGAAGGTTTGGGAATTTTTAGAGGTAGCTCTGAGCTCCAAAAATTTCTGAAATTTTATGGTAGCTACTAGAGACAGAGGACAACCTTGTATAATTTTTCCAGAACTTTTAGGCACTGCATGGTTCTAGAGAAAATTCACAAGTTGCTACCCCAGGAGTTTGACCAGATTTCAAACAGAGTTGACTTGGCCATTTGAAATAGCAAACAAAATCTAAAAATTGTGAAATAATTCAGGAGGTAGATAGGATGATCAAGATGCTAGGAAAAATAGTTTCAGAGGATGATCACAAGTTTGAAGGCTAAGAATTGATAACAACAATTTCCAATCACAAGAATTAAATTCTACAAATTGGAAATTGCTAGGAAAATTGTAGAAACTTTCAAATGATTTGAAGAGACAACAAAAGTTTTTATTTCTCCTCAAAATTTTACATTTGAAATACAAACCCTAAGTTAGGGTGTTACAAATCTCCCCTTACAGAATCTCGCCCGAGATTCGATCATCGGAGAAGAAGGACTGTAATGCGCCGAGACGATCTTCCCGCTCCCATGTGGCTTCATCCTCGAGTGGTTCGACCACCGAACTTTAAGGAACTTGATCACACGGTTCCTTGTTCTGCGCTCAGCTTCTTCGAGGATACGAACGGACGCCACGATAAGACAGATCTTCCCGCACATCGACATTTTCCAATGGTGTTTCTCAACCTAACACTGAGGCACTTCTTCAATTGTGACACATGGAAACATCATGCACCCTTCGAGTGTAGCCGCAACTCAACCGGTATGCAACGGCTCCCACTTTCTTGATGATGCGATATGGCGGACATATCGAGGAGCCGCTTGCCCTTGACACCAAACGACGATGTCCTTCAGAGGTGAGACTTTGAGATACACAAAGTCATTGGGCTGGAAACTCAACTCACGGCGACGCCGACCGCATAGCTCTTCGCCGGATTGAGCTACGCGCAAGTGCTCACGAATCAATCGCACTTGACTTTCGGCCTCATTAATGGAATCGGGCCAAAGAACCGCTTTCACCGGCCACTGGGTTCAACGGTGTTCTGCGCGCCGCCCATACAAAGCCTCAAACGGTGCCATACCAAGACTAGCTCGAAGTCGTTGTTGTAGGAGAACTCGGCAAGCGGTATGCACTTCTCCCAATTCTTTCCATAGGAAAGAACACAAGCACGAGCATATCTTCAAGAACTTGGTTGACGCGCTCCATCCGACCATCACCGAGGATGATAGGTCGAAGGCGAACGAAAGACGGGTCCCCATGGCTTCCTCGTAGGTGTGCCAAAATCGGAAGTGAAAAGAGAGCCACGATCCGACACTATCGTTCGCGGGCACACCATGCGCATCACAATGCGGGATATGTAGAGATCGCCAATCGACCGACACCGAGAGTGGTAATCTCGCGTGAAGTGCGCTACCTTCACAATCGATCGATAACAACCCGTATAGCATCCTTCCCAAGAAGTACGGGTAGACCAGTGATGAAGTCCATACCAACGAATCCCACTTCCACTCCGGTATGGGCAAGGGTCAAGAAGACTCGCTGACGCCGATGCTCGGCCTTCACGCGACAACATACGCCGATCCGCAACGAACCCGCAATCTCGCTTCATGCGAGTCCACGGTAATCTCCGACGCGATCTTGGTACATTTTAGTGGCCCCGGATGGATGGACAAAGGCGAATCATGGGCCTCTGAAGAATCAAATCCCGCAACTCGGGACCTTTGGGACCACAAGCCGCTGCCCAAACCACACAATACCGTGCTCATCTTCTGTGAAACACTTGGCTGATCCATCCTTGATATTCTGCTTGATTTTGCCCACACCATCATCTGATTGCTGTGCTGCCTTGATTTGATCCACCAAGGTTGGTTGCACAACCAGGGCAGTAAGGGAACCGTGCTCAACCAAACCCAAGTTGAGACGCTGAAATTCTGCAAGTAGTGCAGGTTGTTGCTCTTGGATCATCAAAGTATTGCAATACACTTTTCGGCTAAGTGCATCAGCAACCACATTGGCTTTGCCCGGATGATACTGAATACCCATGTCATAATCCTTGATCAATTCCAGCCATCTCCTCTGCCTGAGGTTCAGATCTGGCTGAGTGAACAAGTATTTCAAGCTCTTGTGATCGGAATACACCTCACAGCGGTTACCGATCAAATAATGCCGCCAAATCTTGAGTGCATGAACCACCGCAGAAGCTCTAAATCATGGGTGGATAGTTGAGCTCGTGAGGTCTCAATCGCTCGATGCATAGGCAACCGCCTTGCCTTCCTCGCATAAGAACACATCCGAGCCCCGACGAGAGGCATCGCAATAAATATCAAGCTCTTGTGGATATCGGGAAGAGTAAGGACTGAGCCGAAGTCAATCGCCGCTGAGCTCCCTGAAAGCTCTCATCACAAGCAGAGGACCACACAAACTTCTTATCCTTCTTGAGCAATTCGGTCATCGGCTTTGCGATTTTGGAGAAGTTCTCGATAAAGCGTAGTAGTAGCCCGCTAAACCAAGAAAACTCCGCACATCATGGATCGACTTGGGCTGCCTCAAGATAGAACATCACGACCTTATCGATCCACAGCTATGCCTCCACTGAAAGAACATGGCCCAAGAATGCCACTTCCTTCAACCGAACTCACATTTGCCGAACTTCGTGATATAGCCGTGCTCCCAATTTGCCCAAAACAATTTTCGATGCTCGGCATGCTCTACCTCGCCTTGGAATAGATAAGAATGTCATCAATAAAAACCACCACAAATTTGTCCAAATACTCCATGAATACGGAATTCATAAGGTTCATGAACAACGCCGAGCATTGGTCAAACCGAAGACATGACGGTGTACTCGCATGTGCCATAACGAGTAGTGAAAGCCGTCTTCGAATATCCTCACTCGATCCTCGACTTGATGATAGCCCGATCTCAGATCAATCTTGGAGAACACCCGAGCTCCGCATAACCTGGTCAAAAGATCATCGATGCGGGCAAAGGATATTTGTTCTTCACCGCCACCTCATTGAGAGGACGGTAATCAACACACATGCGCAAGGTCTTGTCCTTCTTCTTCACAAAGATCAGGACAACCCCAAGGAGATGAACTGGGACGGATGAAACCTTTGCTTGGAGCTCACCAAGCCGCTTCTTCAATTCTTCTAGCTCATTGGGAGGCATCCGATCTGGCGCTTCGAAATCGGAGTGGTACCAGGGCAACAACTCGATGACAAACTCTGTGTCTCGAACCGGAGGCATCCCGGGCAAGTCATCAGCAAAAACATCCTCAAAGTCGATACTATGGGAACATCCACGAACTGCAAGGTCGGCTTTGTCTCTAATGCACATAGATGTGGCCCCGCATTGCGGCGAAAATCCGACCGCCGCTCAAGGGTGGTAAGATAAACAACCTTCCCGGCACAATCGATTTGCCCCAAGTGTTGGGACAACCAATCCATGCCAAGAATCACATCCGGACTCATTGAATCGAAAGAGAATAAGGTTTGCCAAAACCCCACTCCTTGGACTATGATAGGAACATCCCGACACTGTAAATCAGCTCTCATTTCCGACCCCGGAGAGCGGATGAGCAAAGGAACTTCCAAAGGAACACAGTGAAGACCACTAGCAGCAGCAAATGATCTTGAAATAAAGAATGCGATGCTCGAGAATCAAATAATACCGCAGCAGACGAGAATTAACAAGAAGTGTACCCATCACGACATCCGCGCCCTGAGCCTCTCGGTGAAAGGTGGTTGACTCGACGCGCCGCACTCGGGCTTCGGATAATCTTACGTCGTCGTGGGTGACCACTCCCGCCGCGCCTCCATTAGGACGAGGGGCTGCTGCAACACTCGAGGCGAGCATTCGCATAATGGCCCTTGTTGTGGCAAATAAAACAAGTAACCTCGCCGCCGGATTGCGAGGCCGCTCTGGCCGATCGCAGCGCACGTGGTGAAACACGCCCGCGGTGGGCGAGGAGCTGGTGCAGATGGCCTCGGCGCCGGTGGAGCAAAAGAACGGGCCACCGTGCCGGTCCACCGAGGACGAACGAGGTGGTGTGAGTAGACCGATCGCCTCCCATTTGCGCTATGGACTCGCCGCCGCTTTGCCTTATGCTCGCAACGATGGCCTTATCTACCAAGGCACGAAAGTCCGAGAAGTCCACAACAGATAGCTTGTCTGCAGCTCTTCTGACAAGCCATCCATAAACTTCTCCGCTTAGCCTCATCTCGAGGCCACCTCCCGAGCATAACGAGCCGGATGATTGAACTCGCATGTGCACTCGTCACGCATTTGCGCCCTTGTTTGGCGCGAAACTCCTTTTCTTCAGCTTCATCGGGCCATCCGGGATATGGGCCCGACTAAAAGCCGACCGAACTCCTCCCACGCGACTACAGCGCGGGCCGCATGGCGAGATAGTTCTCCCACCATGAGAGTGCCGCCCTCGCCGGTGGGACGCGAAAGCGCCTTATCTGCGCGCCGCATCGAGCTATGTTGAGCTCGCCAACCATGCGCAGCCAATCGTCCGCATCGAGAGGTCCTCGTGAGCGGGAGAAAGTCGGGTCGGTACGGAGGAACTCGCAAGTCCCCACGAGTCGGGTGGCCGCCACCACCGGCGGGAGTGGAGGTATTCCTAGCAATAACCTCCAAGATGCGCTGTCGGTCCATGCGGTTTCGCTCGATCTGGCGAGAACCTCACCATGGTCGGAGGAGGGAAGCTCTCATCATGACCACTCGCCGACCGCCACGCGCTCTCCCGCCATCCTGCTTTACTAAGACAAGTTAGCAACAAATTTAAGAGCAAGAAAGCCCAAAATTCATGAAAGCAGTCGAGAAACAAACACAAGGGGATAAAGTTCGACCAAGCAAAAATCGACACATAACTACTCCCTTTACATCTTACCCTATTATCCCCACAAGTTTTAGTTGGATTAAACTTCATGGTTCTCCCAAGACTAATTCCACCAAGAGTAACTATCTTTTGAAAGGTAAAGAGAGAAACCAAGTTTCAAAACTTAAATTAGAGTAAGATGAGTAGAAAGCTAAGATAGGTAAGGAATAAAATATGAGAATCTGCCTAGGTTTGCATAAACCTTTTTATGATTTGAAAATAAGACTTTCAAAATATCCTAAAGACGACTATGCTTGGGTTATTACGGTCGAATGGCTCGATACCAATTTTGTGAGGACCCGGTTTATTTGGCTTGTAATGCTTAACCAACCACCGGTCCTAGCATCACAAATCAAATAAATCGATCTCTAGATACGTATACTTCCCGAGCAAGATACACACCTCGTTACAAAATTAGACATCAACTCCATTCAAAACATAGAGTCCAAACATTACACTACAAACGGAAGATAAACAAATAGCAAAGATATTACAGACAATGGCCGACTGGCCACAAGATACACAAATAACAACAGAAAGACAGCGGAAGCAAAAGTGCCATAAGATGGCTATAAACAAAGCCAATCAGTGTGCCTTCAACCCACAAGGCATCTGACCGGACCGCCAAGACTAGTCGTCACCCACGAAGCGACAGCACAGCTCACAGAAGTGAGGCCCCTGAGGCTCACCTTCTTCCTCTGCAACAAAAACATTAAGCAAAGCACCTGAGTACAAAGATTGTCTTTGTACCCGCAAGACTGACGTGTGAACTAGCGCACTGCTCATATGCTACATGCAAGCTTGTTTAGTGGAGGCCATATGTTTTATTTGCACAAAGCCAATTTTCATTTGCAATAATGTAATCTGATTTTAAAGGCAAGTTTGTAATTCATTTTAAGATTGAAATAACAGATGCGGATATTAATAACAAAAGCGAAAGATAAAACAACCTAGAAGTGACTATCCCAATAGTCACCATTAACAATAGCACGAATCCTTATTCGCACTCACCCATCAAGTTTTAATTTAAATGTTGTAGTCTAACTCTTGAAAAGCTTACCCAAGCGTGTCCATCACCTAGACGAGGCTATTCGAATAGTTTTAACCTGCGCAGGGTGTACCATCTGCACTCCACACTTCGCATCGCCTTTAAGCCAAAGCACACTTCCAAGGTATGTCGCACAGACTAAGTCCTACGAGACTTTTTCCAATATTGTGTATTAACTACGAGCCGCTCGTATGGATAGAAACCCATACGCTACATGGTAAAGCCGAAAGACAACTACCCACTCGTGATAAAGCTTTTCTGACAACTACCATGCTCCCACCTCCATCCCTCCCGCGACCTCCCGCGACCCGAGCCAATACACGCCAAAGTACTAGGTCAAGAGAGGTCCCATATACTCTAGTGTGGTTAGCACGCGAAATGCCCGGATAAAAATTCACTCACAAGATGTTCGGTCCTTAATTGACCCGCACCTTTCCAATACACCCAAAAGATCACACCAATCTTACCATTGTGCCAAGGCCCAAATCATTTTTGTTTTCATTTTTAGTTTTGCAATTAAACAAAGTAAATGTGAAACATAAAGTTGTAGTAAATTTTAGGTGATCAAGGTTACCGACTAAAGTCGATAACCGCCAGCTTCTATCGATAGCTAAGCTGTCTAAGCAAGTTGAAATCGTATCTACTAAGTGACAAGAGATCATCCAACGATCTCTAATCACAAAGAAATAACCTAAGCTCAGTAGTAGAGATCAATATTTTGTCTACAGGATATGCAACTACGGATTTAACTAATCAATTTAACACAAATTAAGCAATGCATACATACAAATTGAAACAAAATATTAATCTTTAAAATACTCGGGATTAAACATGATCAAACCGCTGTTTGTCCGCTTTGTTGCTCAAGTTGTTGCGGAGGATCGTCCTCGTGGTTGCGCAAATATCGAAGCCTAACGATCGAACATAACGACAAATAAGGGCGAATAACACCGCAAAACTCAAACATACAACAACATCAAAACAAGCCAAAACTCACACAAAGAGCCTAAGCATGAAATAACAGAATTTTAGAAACAGAGAACAAATCATTTTAAGTTATTAGCAATTTTCTATGAATTTTCTAAGCTAAAAACACAACAAGCCACTAGTTAATTACTTAACAAATTTTCATGAACAGAAACAGTGTGTAAAACCTATCCTAATAGTTAGTATACTGAAAATGAAATTTTGCTGCACTGGGTTCATTTAATTTGGACAATTATTGGAAGAGATATGCATTTTCTAATTTAGAAGATACATAAGACATCATTTTATTAATTAACAGATTTTGCTACAGAGACATGGGTGAAGTTAATTTTATCAAATAGCACACTTAAAATGAAAATTAACAAGACTAGATTCATGCAATTTGGATAAAATTGAATTAGTTATGCATTTTACAAGTTTAATTGAATTTAACGCAATGTAAAAGCATTACAGATTTACTAAAGCATTTAACTTTTTCTACCCACACCAACTAACCTCAGACATCGATCGGCGGGCCGCGCGAAAGTGCTGACTGAACAACCCGCCTACGCGAAAGTGACGTCGAAGGCGTATTCTAAGAATACGTCTTTGACATACCAAAGTGTACTTCTAACACATACTCACAGAGAAATACGCTTTCAAACAGAGAAAACATATCGCCAAGGGTTACACACCCACTAACTGACATCATGGGCCCACATGGCAGAGACTCAAAGGGAAATATAACGGTTGGATTAGAGTTTACTAAACACGATTACCGAGAGGGCCCACAAATCGCTGACATAACTAAACAAATATTAGTGTTAATCAACGCCACCGCTCGCCGCGCGCAAGACGGGACGGGCGCGGCGCGCAGTGGATCTCGCGAACTAGTGGGTTTCAAAGCGAAGCGAGTGATACCTTCGGGTTCACGAGACTCGGCGAACCGGTGGTGGCGACGCGGTCCGATGGTCACCGGAGTTGAGCTCACGACGCATCGGAGGCGGAGAAGAAGCTACGGCTCGCGAGAAGACGCCACACCTTCGAGAAGCCGGGAAGGTGCGCCACGGAATCGCCTTGACTCCGTGGAGCAATAAGCACAAGATAAAGTCGAAGAAGAAGGTCCGAGACGGCCGGAATTGCCACGGCGCGAACACCGTGATTGGAGAAGAAAGGGTCGCAGAGCCTCAACGATGCACCAAAGACAAAAATGAAGCCATCATTAACTTCGCATCAATGCGATCCGGCGACCAAGTGTCGGCCGAAACTCACCGAGCACTAGCAAGCTTGCAGAGCCGAGACCAACGGAGTTGGGGACGAAGAAGTGGCTCCGGACGATCCACCGGATGCTACGAGCTCGGATGGGAAAATGGATGCGCACCGAGTGTGGTTCACGATGGTGAGGTTGCGGGCTCAAGGGCTTCTCCAACGCGGCGGTGCTACTCGTTTCCTTCTCCTACCAAACAAGAAATCGGGCGAGATAACACGAGAACGCAAAGGAGAAGAAGTGGATGAGCTCGGGGCTTTTATGAAGTCACGCGGCGATGCCTCCCACCGACACGAGGGCATAAAGGTGGCGGCGACGCAGGTACGTGGCAAACATGCACGCACGCCGCGAGCTCCGGTGAGGTGCGGAGAAGACGAGGTTGATCTCGTGCAGGTGGGACCCATATGTCGATGCAGACTAAGCGGTGCGAACCGTGGTTTGATTTGATCAACAACACACCGACCGCCGGATCACGAAATGGACGGCTGGGATTGGTGTATGCATTCGGACAGGTCGGTTGCATACGCAATGCGGATCGTTCGATTTGCATCGGACGGCTGACAGCCATCGGGCTCGCGCGCGGTGCAGCTAGGCGGTGCGACCGAGTCAAGTGGTGCGGGTCGGACTCGAGCCTGAGTTGGGTTCGGGCCCGAGGAACAGTACTTTTAGAATTTGGTTCAAAAGACAGAGAAGGTTTGGGGAATTTTTAGAGGTAGCTCCTGAGCTCCAAAAATTTCGAAATTTTTATGGTAGCTACTAGAGACAGAGGACAACCTTGTATAATTTTTCCAGAACTTTTTAGGCACTGCATGGTTCTAGAGAAAATTCACAAGCTGCTGCCCAGGGAGTTTGACCAGATTTCAAACAGAGTTGACTTGGCCATTTGAAATAGCAAACAAAATCTAAAAATTGTGAAATAATTCAGGGAGGTAGATAGGATGATCAAGATGCTAGGAAAAATAGTTTCAGAGGATGATCACAAGTTTGAAGGCTAAGAATCTGATAACAACAATTTCCAATCACAAGAATTAAATTCTACAAATTGGAAATTGCTAGGGAAAATTGTAGAAACTTTCAAATGATTTGAAGAGACAACAAAAGTTTTTATTTCTCCTCAAAATTTTACATTTGAAATACAAACCCTAAGTTAGGGCTGTTACAATAAAGCCAATTTTCATTTGCAATAACATAATATAGTTCGAAAGCAAGTTTGCAATTCATTTTTACTGTTGAAATAAATGCGAAATAAAGATAGATACAAGTAACCACCTAGAAGTGACTATCCCAATAGTCACCACAATATAGCACGAATCCCAAGATTCGTACCACCCTGCAAGTTTTAATTTTAAAAGGTTGTAGTCTAACTCTTGAAAAGCTTACCCAAGCGTGTCCATCACCTAGACGAGGCTATTCGAATAGTTTTTAACCCCGCAGGGTGTACCATCTGCATGCCACACTTGCATCGCCTTTAAGCCAAAGCACACTTCCAAGGTATGTCGCACGGCTAAGTCCTACGAGACTTTTCCAATATTGTGTATTAACTACGAGCCGCTCGTATGGATAGAAATCCATACGCTACATGGTAAAGCCGAAAAGACAACTACCCACTCAGATAAAGCTTTTCTGACAACTACCATGCTCCCAACACCATCCCCTGCGACCTCCCGCGACCGGAGCCAATACACGCCAAAGTACTAGGTCAAGAGAGGTCCCATATACTCTAGTGTGGTTAGCACGCCAAATGCCCTGATAAAAATTCACTCACAAGATGTTCGGTCCTTAATTGACCCGGGCACCTTTCCATCACACACCCAAAGATCACACCAATCTTACCATTGTGCCCGCCTAAATCATTTTTGTTTTCATTTTTAGTTTTGCAATTAGACATAGCAAGAATGCTGAAATATAAAGTTATAGAAAATTTTAGGTGATCAAGGTTACCGACTAAGTCGATAACCGCCCATTTCTACCGATACTAAGCATGTCTAAGCAATTTGACTCGATCTACTAAGTGATAAGAGATCATCCAGTGACCTCTAATCACAAAGAAATAACCTAGGCTCAGGTAGTAGAGATCAATATTTTGCCTACAGGATATGCAGCTACGGATTTAACTAATCAATTTAACACAAATTAAGCAATGCATACATACAGCTGAAACAAAATATTAGACTTTAAAATACTGGGATTGACATGATCAAACTGCTTGCCTGGCTGCTGTTGCTCAATTTGTTGCGGAGGGTCGTTCTCAGGGTTGCCGCAAATATCGAATCCTAACGATAGAACAAATAACAGCGAATAAGAGCGAAAAACACCGACAAAACTCAACCATACAACAACATCAAAACATGCCATAACTCCCACAGCAGCCTAAGCATGACATAACAAAATTTTATAAACAAAGAACAATTCATTTAAAGCTATTAAGAACTTTCTATGAATTTTCTTAAGCTAAAAACACATCAAAACACTAGTTAATTACTTAACAATTTTTCATGAACAGAAACAGTGTATGAAACCTATCCTAATAATTAGTATACTGAAAATGAAATTTTACAGAATTGGGTTCATTGAATTTGGACAATTATTGAAAGAGATATGCATTTTCTAATTTGGAGATTACAATCTACAACATTAAATTAATTAACAGATTTTTGCTACAGATACAAGGTTGAAACTTATTTTAGTAAATAGTACATTTAATATGAAAATTAACAGCACTGGTTTCATGCAATTTGGATAAAAATTGAATTAGTTATGCATTTTACAAGTTTAATTGAATTAACAGCTCAACAGAAAACATAAACCAGAAATACTAAATCATTTCAAGTCTATAATACACTAATTCCATTTCGCACTCATTAGCCACTAGCCTCTCGCATCGACAAATGGGCCCAATGAAGGTGCCGACTGCAACAGATTGCCGCGAAGGTGACGTCGAAGGCGTATTCTAAGAATACGTCTTCGGCTTACCAAAGTGCAACCCTAACATACTCTCACAGAGAAATACGCTTCCAAACGGAGAAAACGCATAACCAGAACTACACAACCCTAATCGACAAAGATGGACCCACCGACAAAGTGACTAAGAGAAAACATAACGGGCCGGATTAAAGGATTTCTAAACGCGATTAAGAGAGGTCCCACAAGTCGCTGATCTAATGTAACCAAGTTTAGCGATAACTAAACTTCGCGGGCGCTCACCGCACGCGACGGGGGACGGCGCGCGCCACAAGAATCGATTTAGCTAACCAGAGGGTTTCTGGGCGAGCGGGTGATACCTTCAGGTTCGCGCAGATCTTGCGAACACGATGGCGGTGACGCGGACCACGGGATGCCTACGCGAAGTCAATGGCGAATCTGAGGCGGAGAAGAAGACACGGTTTGCACGGAGAAGGCGATACGGACTTCTAGAAGACTCCGGAAGGTGTGCTTAAGCTTTGCCTCAACACCAGGAGCAAGAAGCACACGATAACGCTGACGAAGAAGGCCCGAGGTGGTCGGAATTTCCACGCGCGCGAAACCAAGCTTGAGAAGAATTGGTCGCACGCCCGCAACGATGCACCAAAGATGAAAATGAAGTCACCGTTAGACTCAGTGCATCAATGCGATCCTAAGGGACTAGGTGGCGGAGCTAGAAACTCACCAAGTCCCAAACGAGCTCACGGGACCGAGATCGCCGGAGGCGGAGACGACGATACCGCCCCTCGTGATCCATCGACGCCAAGGACCCGAATGGGCAAATGGAGGCGGCGAGGCAAGAGGAACACGACGTGCGTCCGTCGGCTCAAGGGCGGCTCGAAACGGCGGCGCTACGCCGAGTTCTTCTCCGAACGAAGAAAATTTGGGCGAGAAGGCACGAGAATGGACGCGAAGGATAGTGGATGGGCTCGGTGGGTAGATGAGACCTCGCGATGCTTCACGACCGACACGAGGACAAAAGGTGGCAGCGACGCAGGTACGTGGCGAGCATGCATGCGCGCCCCGAGCCCGGTGAGGTGCGAGAAGACGAGGGCGGACTCGACGGTAGGGTCCACCGTCGACGGATGATGTGGTGCGAACCGTGGTTTGACTCGACAAGATCGCACCGACCGCTGGATCCAAACGGACGGCCGAGATTGGTGTATGCATTCGGACAGTCGACGAGGCAAGCAATGAGGACCGTTCGATCTTCATCGGACGGCTGACAGCCATCGGGCTCGCACGGTGCAACTAGTTGATGCGACCGAGTCAAGTGGCGCGGTCGGACTCGAGTCGGGCTCGGGTTCGAGCCCGAGGAACAGTGAATACTGATTTGGAGTTTTAAAAGGCTGAGAGAGTTTGGAGAATTTTTAGAGGTAGCTCCTGAGCTCCAAAAATTTCGAAATTTTTATGGTAGCTACTAGGGACAGAGGACAACCTTGTGAAATTTTTCCAGGAGTTTTCATGCACTAGATTTCTCCCAATAAAATTCACAAGCTGCTGTCCAGAGGTTTGACCAGATTTCTAAACTGGTTTGACTTGGGCATTTGAAATAGCAAACAAAATCTAAAAATTGTGAAATAATTCAGGGAGGTAGATAGGATGATCAAGATGATAGGAAAAATAATTTCAGAAGATGATCACAAGTTTGAAAGCTAAGAATTTGCTGACAACAATTTCTATTCACAAGAATTTAATTCTAGAAAATGGAAATTGCTAGGGAAAATTTGGAAAACTACCAAATGATTTGATGAGACAACAAAAGTTTTTATTTCTCCTCAAAATTTTACATTGGAAATACAAACCCTAAGTTAGGGCTGTTACAAATCTCCCCTTACAGGAATCTCTACCGAGATTCCGATCATCGGGAGAAGAAGGATGGGTAATCTGCCGAGACGATCTTCCCGCTCCCAAGTGGCTTCATCCTCGGAGTGGTTTGACCACCGAACTTTAAGGAACTTGATCACACGGTTCCTCGCTCTGCTCGGCTTCTTCGAGGATACGAACGGACGCCACGATAAGACAGATCTTCCCGCACATCGATATTTTCCAATGGCGCTTCTCAACCGAACACGGAGGCACTTCTTCAATTGTGACACATGGAAAACATCATGCACCCTTCAAGTGTAGCTGGCAACTCCAACGGTATGCAACGGCTCCCACTTTCTTGATGACGCGATACGGTCCTACATACCGAGGAGCCAACTTGCCTTGACATCAAACGACGATGTCCCTTCAAAGGTGAGACTTTGAGATACACAAAGTCATTGGGCCGAAGCTCAACTCACGGCGACGCCGACCGCATAGCTCTTCTCGCTGGATCGAGCTACGCGCAAGTGCTCACGAATCAATCGCACTTGACTTTCATTTCATTGATGGAATCGACCAAAGAACCGCTTTCCCCGCCGACCAGTTCTGGGGTCTCGATCGCTTCCCATACAAAGCCTCAAATGGTGCCATACCGAGACTAGCCTCGAAGTCGTTGTTGTAGGAGAACTCGCAAGCGGTAGACACTTCTCCCAATTCTTCCCATAGGAAAGAACACAAGCACGAGCATATCCTCAAGAACTTGGTTGACTCGCTCCGTCGACCATCTGTCTGAGGATGATAGGCGGAGCCGAAGAGAGACGGGTCCCATGGCTTCTCGTGAATCGTGCCATAGCCGAGAAGTGAAAAGAGAGCCACGATCCGACACAATCGCTCGTGGCACACCATGCAAGCTCACCATGCGGAGATATAGAGATCTCGCCAATCGCCGACACGAGAGTGGTGGCATGGCGTGAAGTGCGCCACCTTCACAATCGATCGATAACAACCTAGATAGCATCCTTCCTCAAGAAGTACAGGCGCACCGTTGATAAAGTCCATGCCTGCGTAATCCCACTTCCACTGTATAGGCAAGGGTCAAGAAGACCGCCGACGCCGATGCTCGCCTGACGCGACAACATATGTCACATCCGCCACGAACCTCGCAATCTCGCTTCATGCGAGTCCACCGTAATCTCTCGACGCAGATCTTGGTACATTTTAGTGGCCCCGGATGGATGGACAAAGGCGAATCATGGGCCTCTCAAGAATCAAATCCCGCAACTCGGGACCTTTGGGACCACAAGACGCCCAAACCATACAACACCGTGTTCATCTTCTCGTGAAACACTTGGCTGATCCATTCCCGATGTTCTCGCTTGATTTTACCCACACCATCATTCGATTGTCAGGTTCGCCTTGATTTGATCCACCAAGGTCGGTTGCACAACCAAGGCAGAAGGGAACCATGCTCAACCAAACCCAAGTTGAGACGCCAAATTCGCAAGAAGTGCAGGTTGTTGCTCTTGGATCATCGAGTATTGCAAGACACCTTTCGCTAAGTGCATCAAAGAACTACATTGGCCTTGCCAGATGATATCGAATACCCATGTCATAATCTTTGATCAATTCTAGCCATCTCCTCTCGCTCGAGGTTCAGATCCGCCGAGTGAACAAGTATTTCAAACTCTTGTGGTCGGAATACACCTCACGCTTCAGATTAAATAATGACGCCAAATCTTGAGTGCATGAACCATCGCAGAAGCTCTAAATCATGGGTGGGATAGTTGAGCTCATGAGGTCTCAATCGCTCGGATGCATATGCAACCGCTTGCCCTCCCGCATAAGAACACATCCAAGTCCTCGACGAGAGGCATCGCAATAAATATCGGCTCTTGTGGATATCAGAAGAGTGAGGACTGGGTGAAGTCAATCGCTGCTTGAGCTCCCAAAGCTCTCATCACAAGCAGAGGACCACACAAACTTCTTGTCCTTCTTGAGCAATTCAGCCATCGGCTTAGCGATTTTGGAGAAGTCCTCGATAAAGCGGCGGTAGTAGCCCGCTAAACCGAGAAAACTCCGCACATCGCTGATCGACGGCTGCTCCGTGATAGAACATCACTGACTTTGCTGGGATCCACAGCTATGCCTCCAGCTGAAAGAACATGGCCCAAGAATGCCACTTCCTTCAACCAGAACTCACATTTGCTGAACTTTGCATATAGCTGATGCTCCCGCAATTTGCTCAAAACAGTCTTCAGATGCTCAGCATGCTCTGCTTCCGTCTTGGAATAGATGAGAATATCATCAATAAAGACCACCACAAATTTATCCAAATACTCCATGAATACTGAATTCATAAGGTTCATGAACAAAGCTGGAGCATTGGTTAGACCGAAGGACATGACGGTATACTCGCATGCACTATAACGAGTAGTGAAAGCCGCCTTCGAATATCCTCGATCCGATCCTCGACTGATGATACCCCATTCTCAAATCAATCTTTGAGAACACTGGCTCCAGCCAACCGATCGAACAGATCATCAATGCGGGCGAGGATATTTGTTCTTCACCGTCACCTCATTGAGAGGACGGTAATCAACACATGCGCAAAGTCTTGTCCATCTTCTTCACAAAGATCACCTGACAACCCCAAGGAGATGAACTGGACGGATGAAACCCTTTTCTTGGAGCTCACCAAGTCGCTTCTTCAATTCTTCTAGCTCATTGGGAGGCATCCGACACGCGCCAAATCGCGGCATACCGGGCAGCAACTCAATGACAAACTCAAGGTCTCGAACCGAGGCATCCCTGCAAGTCTTCAGAAAGACATCCACAAAGTCGATACTATGGGAACATCTTGAATTTGCAAGGTCGCTTCACTTCTAATGCACATAGATGCGGCCCAAGGCCGCGCAAAATCCAACCCGCCGCTCAAGGGTCGTGAGATAGACAATCTTCCGCACAATCGATTTGCCCCAAGTGTTGGGACAACCAATCCATGCCAAGAATCACATCCGCACTCGCTGAATCGAGCGTAATAAGGTTCGCCAAAACCCCACTCCCTTGACTATGATAGGAACATCCCGACATCAGATCGACCCTCATTTCCAATTCCTGAGAGCGGATGAGCAAAGGAACTCCCAAAGGAACACAAAGAAGACCACTAGCAGCAGCAAATGATCTTGAAATAAAAGAATGCGATGCTCCGTAATCAAATAATACCGCAGCAGACGAGAATTAACAAGAAGTGTACCCATCACGACATCCGCGCCCCGAGCCTCCTCACCGAAGGTGGTTGACTCGGACACGCCGCACTCGGTCTTCGAATAATCTTCCGTCGTGGGTGACCACTCCCGCCGCGCCCTCCATTAGGACGAGGCGCATCGCAACACTCGAGGCAAGCGCTGGCGAGTGGCCCTTGTTGTGGCAAATAAAACAAGTAACCTCGCCGCCGGATTGCGGAGGCCACCGTCTTTGGATCGCAGCGCACGTGGTCAAACACGGCCCGCGGTGGACGAGGAGCCGTGCAGATGGCCTCGGTGCCGGTGGAGCAAAAGAACGGCCATCGGTGCCGCCCACCGAGGACGAGTGAGGTGGTGTGAGTAGACCGTGAGCCTCCCATTTGCGCTATGACTCACCCGCCGCCGCTTTATGCTCGCAACGATGGCCTTATCTACCAAGGCCCGGAAGTCGGGAAGTCCACGATAGACACTGCCCCGCAGCCTCCTGACAAGCCATCCATAAACTTCTCCCGCTTAGCCTCATCTCGAGGCCACCTCCCGTGAGCGTAACGAGCGGATGATTGAACTCGTGACAGTACTCCGTCACGCACTTGCGCCCTTGCTTGAGCGCGAGGAATTCTTTCTTTTCACTTCATCAAAGCCATCCGGGATGTGGGCCCGACGTAAAGGTCGACTGAACCTCCCACGCGACCACATGGCTCGCGGGCTGCATGGCGAGATAGTTCTCCCACCATGAGAGTGCCGCGCCTCAAGCCGGTGGGACGCGAAGAGTGCCTTATCCTCGCGCTCGCATCGAGCTATGTTGAGCTCGCCGACCATGCGCAGCCAATCATCCGCATCGAGAGGGTCCTCTGAGCGGAGAAAGTCGGCGGTGTGTACGGAGGAACTCGCAAGTCCCCGCGAGTCCGTGGCCGCCACCACCGCAGGAGTGGAGGTATTCCTAGCAATAACCTCCAAAATGCGCGTCGTCCATGCGGTTTCGCTCGATCCGAGCGAGAACCTCGACTATGGTCTGAGGAGGGGAGCTCCTCATCATGACCACTCACTTGACCGCCACGCGTTCTCCCGGCCATCCTGTTTACTAAGACAAGTTAGCAACAAATTTAAGAGCAAGAAAGCCCAAAATTCATGAAAGCAGTAAAAAAAAAACACAAGGCAGGATAAGGTTCGACCAGCAAAAATCATACACATAACTACTCACTTTACACCTTACCCTATTATTCCCACAATTTTTAGTTAGATTAATCTTCCATGGTTCCCCCAAAACTAATGCAACCGGTAGTAACTATCTGTTTGAAAGGAAAGAGAGAAACCAAGTTTTCAAAAATCAAATTAGAGTAAGGTGAGAGTAGAAGGCTAAGATAGGCAAGGAGTAAAATCGAGAATCGCTAGGTTTTCATAAACCCTTTTATACTTTGAAATTAAGCTTTTCAAAATATCCTAAAGACGACTAAGCTTGGGTTGTTACGGTCGGAATGGCTCGATACCAACTTTTAGAGGACCCCAATTTATTTGGCTTGTAATGCTTAACCAACCACCGGTCCTAGCATCACAAATCAAATAATTGATCTCGAGATATGTATACTTCCTGAAAGATACACACCCGTTACAAAATTAGACCTCAACTCCATTCCAAACATAGAGTCCAAACACCACACTACCAAAAAGGAAGATAAACAAATAGTATAGTAGAGTTATTACGCATATAGGCCGATTGTGCCACAAGATACACAAATAGACAAGAACGACAATGAAGCAAAAGTGCCATAAGATGGCTATAAACAAAGCCAATCAGCGTGCCTCCAACCCACAAGGCATCCGACCGACCGCCAAGTCTAGTCGCCCACGAAACGGCAACACAAATTCACGTAGTGAGGCCCTTGGGGCTCACCTTCTTCCTCTCGCAACAAAAACATTAAGCAAAGCACCGAGTACAAAGATTGTCTTTGTACCCGCAAGACTGACGTGTGAACTAGCAGACCTGTCAATATGCTACATGCAGACTTGTTTAGTGGAGGCCATATGTTTCATTTGCATAAAGCCAATTTTCATTTGCAATAACATAATACAGTTCGAAAGCAAGTTTGCAATTCATTTTTACTGTTGAAATAAATGCGAAATAAAGATAGATACAAGTAACCACCTAGAAGTGACTATCCCAATAGTCACCACAATATAGCACTAATCCCTGTATTCGCACTCACCGCAAGTTTTAATTTTAAAAGGTTGTAGTCTAACTCTTGAAAAGCTTACCCAAGCGTGTCCATCACCTAGGACGAGGCTATTCGAATAGTTTTAACCCTACTGGGTGTACCATCACCCACACTTGCACCGCCTTTAAGCCAAAGCACACTCCAAGGTATGTCGCACGACTAAGTCCTACGAGACTTTTCCAATATTGTGTATTAACTACGAGCCGCTCGTATGGATAGAAATCCATACGCTTACATGGTAAAGCCGAAAAGACAACTACCCACTCAGATAAAGCTTTTCTGACAACTACCATGCTCCCAACACCATCCTCCTCGCACCTCCCGCACCCGAGCCAATACACGCCAAAGTACTAGGTCAAGAGAGGTCCCATATACTCTAGTGTGGTTAGCACGCGAAATGGCTGGATAAAAATTCACTCACAAGATGTTCGGTCCTTAATTGACCTGCACCTTCCAATCACACCCAAAAGATCACACCAATCTTACCATTGTGCCCGTCTAAATCATTTTTGTTTTCATTTTTAGTTTTGCAATTAGACATAGCAGTAATGCTGAAATATAAAGTTATAGAAAATTTTGTGTGATCAAGGTTACCGACTAAGTTGATAACCGCCCATTTCTACCGATACTAAGCATGTCTAAGCAATTTGACTCGATCTACTAAGTGACAAGAGATCATCCAAATAATTCTAATCACGAGAAATAACCTAGGCTCAGGTAGTAGAGATCAATATTTTGCCTACAGTGATATGCAACTACGGATTTAACTAATCAATTTAACACAAATTAAGCAATGCATACATACAAATTAAACAAAATATTAGACTTTAAAATACCGGGATTGACATGATCAAACCGCTTGCTCGGTCTGTCGTTGCTCAATTTGTTGCGAGGGTCGCTCGTGGTTGCCGCAAATATCGAATCCTAACGATAGAACAAATAACAAATGAATAAGAGCGAAAAACACCGACAAAACTCAACCATACAACAACATCAAAACATGCCATAACTCCCACAAAGAGCCTAAGCATGACATAACAAAATTTTAGAAACAGAGAACAATTCATTTTAAGCTATTAAGAACTTTCTATGAATTTTCTTAAGCTAAAAACACATCAAAACACTAGTTAATTACTTAACAATTTTTCATGAACAGAAACAGTGTATGAAACCTATCCTAATAATTAGTATACTGAAAATGAAATTTTACAGAATTGGGTTCATTGAATTTGGACAATTATTGAAAGAGATATGCATTTTCTAATTTGGAGATTACAATCTACAACATTAAATTAATTAACAGATTTTTGCTACAGATACAAGGTTGAAACTTATTTTAGTAAATAGTACATTTAATATGAAAATTAACAGACTGGTTTCATGCAATTTGGATAAAAATTGAATTAGTTATGCATTTTACAAGTTTAATTGAATTAATACCAACAGAAACATAAACCGTAAATACTAAATCATTTCCAAGTCTATAATACACTAATTCCATTTCGCACCACACCATTAGCTAGCCTCACATCGACAAATGGCCCAAATAAAGGTGTCGACTGCAATGTATTGCTCGCGAAGGTGACGCTGGCGTATTCTAAGAATACGCCTTCGCTTACCAAAGTGCAACCCTAACATACTCTCAGAGAAATACGCTCCAAACGGAGAAAACGCGATAACCGTAACTACACAACCCTAATCGACAAAGATGGACCCACCGACAGTTGACTAAGAGAAAACATAACGGGTCGGATTAAAGGATTTCTAAACGTGATTTAACAGAGAGGTCCCACAAGTCGCTGACTCTAACGTAACCAAGTTTAGCGATAACTAAACTTCGCGGCGCTCACCGGCACGCACGGGGACGACGCGCGCCGCGAATCGATGAAGCTAACTGGAGGGTTTCGGCGAAGCGGTGATACCTTCAGTTCGCGCAGATCTTGCGAACACGATGGCGGTGACGCGACCACGGGACGCCGGGCGAAATGGCGGCGAACGAGGCGGAGAAGAAGACACGGCTTGCACGAGAAGGCGACACGGACTTCTAGAAGACTCGAAGGTGTGCTTAAGCTTTGCCTCAACACCGGAGCAAGAAGCACACGATAACGCCGACGAAGAAGGCCCGAGGTGGCGGAATTTCCACGCGCGAAAACCAAGCTTGAGAAGAATTGGTCGACGCCCGCAACGATGCACCAAAGATGAAAATGAAGTCACCGTTAGACTCGGGCATCAATGCGATCCTAAGGGACTAGGTGGCGGAGCTAGAAACTCACCAAGTCGCAAACGAGCTCACGGACCGAGATCGCCGAGGCGAAGACGACGATACCGCCCCGTGATCCACCGACGCCAAGGACCCGAATGGGCAAAATGGAGGCGCGAGGCAAGAGGAACACGACGGTGCGGTCGCTGGCTCTGGGGCGGCTCAGAACGGCGGCGCTACGCCGAAGTTCTTCTCCGAACGAAGAAAATTTGGGCGGAGAAGGCACGAATGGACGCGAAGGATAGTGGATGGGCTCGGTGGGTAGATGAGACCCCGGCGATGCTTCACGGACTGACACGAGGACAAAAAGGTGGCAGCGACGAGGTACGTGGCGAGCATGCATGCGCGGCCCTGAGCTCCGGTGAGGTGCGGAGAAGACGAGGGCGGACCTGACAGGTAGGGTCCACCTGTCAGCGACGGATGAAGCGGTGCGAACCGGTGGTTTGACTCGATCAGTATCGCACCGACCGTTGGATCTGAAACGGACGGCTGAGATTGGTGTATGCATTCGGACAGGTCGACGAGGCAAGCAATGAGGACCGTTCGATTTTCATCGGACGGCTGACAGCCATCAGGCTCGCACGGTGCAACTAGTTGATGCGACCGAGTCAAGTGGCGCGGTCGGACTCGAGTCGGGCTCGGGTTCGAGCCCGAGGAACAGTGAATACTGATTTGGAGTTTTAAAAGGCTGAGAGAGTTTGGAGAATTTTTAGAGGTAGCTCCTGAGCTCCAAAAATTTCGAAATTTTTATGGTAGCTACTAGGGACAGAGGACAACCTTGTGAAATTTTTCTAGGAGTTTTCATGCACTAGATTTCTCCCAATAAAATTCACAAGCTGCTGTCCAGAGGTTTGACCAGATTTCTAAACTGGTTTGACTTGGGCATTTGAAATAGCAAACAAAATCTAAAAATTGTGAAATAATTCAGGGAGGTAGATAGGATGATCAAGATGATAGGAAAAATAATTTCAGAAGATGATCACAAGTTTGAAAGCTAAGAATTTGCTGACAACAATTTCTATTCACAAGAATTTAATTCTAGAAAATGGAAATTGCTAGGGAAAATTTGGAAAACTACCAAATGATTTGATGAGACAACAAAAGTTTTTATTTCTCCTCAAAATTTTACATTAGAAATACAAACCCTAAGTTAGGGCTGTTACAATTAATAGAATTATTAATCACACTATTCTTCCCAAGAGTGGAAATTTTGATTCTATAAGAGGACATGCATGGAATATTATTGATAATATTATGAATGAAAGAAAATTTGATGTGGTGGATTGTGAGACCCTGGTTTATTAAGTTTGGAATACTTAGCCTTCCGTCGGCCCTAGCATCACAAACAAAATAATCCGCGTCTCAATGGACATGTGCTTCCCAGAATTGCAGCACACATACATTCATACAAAGTCATGCATCATTCTCATACACAAAATATCACAAGTCTAGAGAACGACATACATAATATTAAGTTATTACAGAACAGCCGTCCGGCCAAATGACATAACTAACAAGTAACAGCGGAAGCAAAAGATGCCATAAGATGGCTTAAACCAAAATGCGACCGGTTAGCCACATAAACCACAGGGCAACCGGACCGGCGCCGAGCTAGTCGTCCCACACACCACCACAAAGATAACTCACAAAAGTGAGGCCCTTGGGGCTCACCTTCTTCCTCTGCACACAACAAGCAATGCAGATGAGTACAATAATGTACTCGCAAGACTTACGGGTAACAAGCCTATACATAGCTACATGAAAGCCGGACTCAAGGGAACATGGTTATATGGTTATTTGGACGATAAAGCGAAGTTTCATTTGCAATATTTTAATAGATTGAAGGCACTTGACAAAGGCTGTTTTTAAGCATTTAAATAACAATGAGTAATCATACATAGAAAGTAACCACCTAGAGGTGACTTTCCCAAAAGCCACCACAACATAGCATGAACCCCAGATTCATACCACCCATCAAGTTTTAATAAAAAGGTTGTAGTCTAACTCTTGAAAAGCATACCCAAACGTGTCCATAACCTAGGACGAGGCTATTCGAATAGTTTTAACCCTGCAGGGGTGTACCAATGTACCCACACCTCAGACCGCCTTTAAGCCACATGATTAGCACACTTTCGAAGGTATGCCGGTACGGCTAAGTCTTACGAGACATTTCCAATATTATGCATCAACTACGAGCCGCTCGTATGGATCGCAGTCCATACACTACATTGTAAAGTCGTAAAGACAACTACCACTCGGGGTAAAGCTTTACGGACAACTACAATGCTCCACCTACGACGCGTAGCCAACACACGCCAAAGTACTAAGTCAAGAGAGGTCCCATACCCTCTAGTGTGGTTAGCACGCACCAAAATGCCTGGATAACAGGTACTCACAAGATGTTCGGTCCTTAATTGACTCGAGCACCATTCCAGTCACACCCAAGTTCACACCATCTTACCATAGTGCCCAAGTCCAAATCCTTTTGTTTTCAGTTTTTAGTTTTTGCAATTTACATAGCGCAAGACTGAAAACATAAGAGTCATAATAAGCATTTGTGTGATCAAGGTTTTCGACAAGTCGATAACCGCCATTTCTACCGATAGCTAAGCATGGCTAAGCATATTACTCAGATCTACTATGACATGGGTTCATCCAACGAACCCAAAATCACAAGAATAACCTAGGCTCTGTAGTAGAGGATAATCACATTCCTACAGATCATGCATCTACTAGGCCAACTATCGACAATAGTTAAAACAACATAGCAATGCATACATAGAATTTGCAAATAACATATTAGAATTTGAAATTAATAGGATCAACATGATCAAATGATGTTACATCGCTTGTTCTGGCCGAGTGCGAGTTCAGCCGCCGTGGCTCAGGATCAATATCAATAATATCCTCGGAACCTAACGTGAAAAGGCGATAAGCAAATAAGAACAAAGAACTCCAAACAAAGCTCAACAGAAAAACTCAATCAAAAAGCATGAAATTTACACAGCAACTAGAGGATGATTTAAGACAGTTTTAGAAACAAGAATCATGTCATTTGGAATTAGCATGCAAAAGTTATGGCTAAAACAACTTCTATCAGCCTGTTAAATTCCAGATTAATTACTATCTGTTACTGTTCATGTCATATATTTCTAGAATGATCTAGAGTCTGAAATTGTTATGGTAGGTAGGTCAAGACATTCTAAGAACAGCAAAATTGAGTTTGCACAATGTGGAGTTAAAATGAATTAGTTATGATTTTTCTTAAGTTGTAAAACTAACATATACCACTGTACAGGAACATAAACATGGACAAGACCCAATTCACATTACAGAATGCTAATAAAGGGATTTTACACAGCTGAGTTTGCTCAGAAAGGAAATACCCACAAAAGTTATATGATTAACAAATTTTGAAGTGAAAAACCTAACCCTTATTACATTTAAGCTCCTACTGCAGCATTTAATAATTTCCAACCTAGGAATGAGATCACCAAAATACTCAAATTAAAATTTATCCTCCCACAAAGCTACTGCAACTTGAACCATTCGAAAAGGAGTTAAAATGACGAAGAATTGTACTTTTGAAAATTGAAACAACAAAAGACTAAGAAAATTGGAGCTCTCGGGAGGTCCAACTGACTTAACGAAAGAGGGGAGGTCGTGGCCGTTGAGATGAGATCCAACGGCTGCGACCAGTGGATGAACAGACACGCGCAAAGAGCTCCTCGCGCACCTAGGAGGTCGTGACCGTTAGATCAAGATCTGGCGGTCCCGAGCGCTAGGGGAGGTCCTAGAACTTCAAAACCCACGGAGGAGGTATCGACGGTCAGGATTTCTCGGGGGAGGTCCTGACGGTCTAGATTCCCAGGGGGAGGTCCTACGGCTTAAGTCCACCGAGGAGGTCCCGACGGCTAAGATCTCTCGGGGGAGATCTTAACGGTCCAGATTTACCGGGGAGGTCTTAACAGCCAAGACCTCCACCGACAGATCTAAAGTGTCGAGGAGGTCTAGGCCGTTAGATGGAGATCTAACGATCCAGAGCTACGGGGAGGTCCTTAAGTGACGGATTTAATCAGATGAGGTCGGAACGGTCAAGATCTACTAGGGGAGGTCCTGAACGATTGGGATTTACACGCGGAGGTCCTAGACGGCTAAGATCTCACGGGGGAGATCGTTAGCGGTCAGGATTTGATCGGGGAGGTCTTGGGCGGTCAAGATCTCTCGTGGGAGGTCCTGAACGGTTGGGATCTCACCGAGGAGGTCATGGATGGCGAAGATCTACGCGGGGAGGTCTTCAACGGTCGAGAATGACACGGGGAGGTCCTGCGGCTAGAGTTTTCACTGACAAGGCCCTACGATCCAGATCTAATCTCGAAGAGGTCCTAGACGACTGAGATTTGGCGGAGGGTGGTCCAAGGCTTAAGGTTTTTTTTATGGACCTAAATCTAAGGCTCGATCTAAACTCGGGAGGTCATGGCGGCTACGATTAACCCGAGGAGGTCTGGTGACTTGACAAAATCGCGACAAGTACAGACCACCGCAGTTTGTTCGCCGGCACGTCGCCGACGACCAAGATCACGGTGGTGCGCAACCTAGGTACCAAAATGATCCTAATACTATTGCGACCCTAAAGCGAGCACTCGACGCGGAGTCGCTCAGAACGCCGCGAGCCGAGAAGAGTGGAGGCTAATTTTCGGCAAAAACCGAAAAAAGCAAAAAGCATCGCCAGGATCTAAACTAGCGAGCCTTAGAGCACTACAGGGCTAATGTGAAGTCACCTGGACACAGAAGAGGCCCAAGGGAAGTCGGAGATGAGCTGGCGGCAGAGCAGTTCACCGCAATTGGGGAAGATGGCGATGACAAAGTACCCGGAGTCGGAGACGATGAAGTCCCCAAACGGCCGCGGAAACCTAAAACCCAAATTGAACTTGTCCCTGAGAAACAAATCAAACCGTGAGTTAATAGATGAGTCCCAGACGACCAAGAGGTCCGAAAAGGAATGGAAGTAAGGGCTCAAGAACCACTGGAGCTCCGACGACAGCGAAGAGCTCCAAGGTCCCGAAAATGGCGATTAAGGTGTCGTGGGAAATTTGAGCCTCGCAAGCTGAAAATGAACTGGGGGTGGGCGGTTATGAGTGAAAGGGGGCCAGGGAAGGTCCTCGGAGGTATTATGAAGCTAGGGAGCAATGGTACAAGGAGAGGGGGCCCCCGCGGTGATCTGCGATGAGCGCGAACTCGTGATAGAGCTGGAAACGGCAGGAGCAGCGCGAAACATGGCTTTAAGCTGAAAGCACAGCCACGCCGCTACTGTCCCGACAAGGTAGGCGTTGACGAGGACGCACGAAAAGACCGGGCCACGCCGCGCACTGTGCTGTGCACGGCGCAAGGAAGAAGATGACCAGAGGAGGCCGGGGTGGTCGTGAGCGTTGGATTCTAATCCAACGGCTCACACACGATCGCTCCGGACCGAGCTCGGGTGAGGCCTAATGTGAGGACCCCGGTTTATTCGGCTTGTACTGTTTAACCATACACTTGGTCCTAACAGTACAAATCAAATAAACCAAGCCTCTAGATATGTATACTTCCTAAATGCAGATACACACCCGCTACAAAATCATGCATCAATTCCATTCATACACATAGAGCCAAGCAAAAGCAACAAATGAAAGACATAGATAATATAAAGAGAGTTATTACAAAAGAGAGGCCGACTGCCAAAATTCATAAAGATAAGTAAATACACAATGAAGCAAAATGGCCATAAGATGGCGATAAACAAAAGCCAATCGGTGTGCCTTTACCCACAAGGCAACCAACCGACCGCCAAGCTAATCGTCCCAAACAGCGCAAGAACATACTCACAAAAGTGAGGCCCTTGGGGCTCACCTTCTTCCTCCGCAACAATTAATATAAGCAGCGCATGAGTACAAAACTTGTTTTTGTACTGCAAGACCGACGTGTGAGATAACAGAACTATAATTAACTACATGCAAGCTTTATTTAAGTGGATGAGGCTTTGGACTTATTTTCAAAGATAAAGCAAGTTTTCATTTACAATAAGGTAATAGATTCAAAGCAAGTTTGCAATTAACTTTATTGTTCAAATAAAAGAGAGACAATAATAACATAGATAGAGAACAACACTAACCTAGAAGTGACTAACCCATAGTCACCACAACAATAGCATGAAGTACCCTTCATACCACCCATGTCAAGTTTAAGTTTTTAAAAGGTTGTAGTCTAGTTCTTGTGGGAAATAACCAAGCGTGTCCATAACCTAGGACGAGGCTATTCGAATAGTTTTAACCCCGCAGGGTGTACCAATGTACCCACACGATAGACCGCTTTCCACCACCACGGTTAGCACACTTCCTTTGGTATGCGTGCATGGCTAAGTCTAACAAGACGCTTCCAATGGACGATGCTAATTAAGAGCCGCAACCCACGGAGAAAGACACATTAAACCTAACCGGGTCGCTAATGCTCCTCCAACACCACAAACACACACACACAGAACACACCCACCGACCAGCTCATAATTAACACCTCCCAAAGTACTTAGTCAAGAGAGGTTCCATATCCCCTCAGTGTGGTTAGCACGCACAATTGCTTGGATCAATGGCACAAGTAACTCGGTCCTTAGGGACTTAGGCACCATTCCAGCCACACCCAACAGATCACCCAACATACCATTGTGCCCAAGCCAAGATATAATTTTTGTTTTCGCTTTTGATTTGCAAAATGGTAAAACACAAGGGTTGGACATAATGGAATAATATAAGTATTTAGGTGATCAAGATCACCGACTAAGTCGATGATCGCCAATACTAACGATGCTAGGCATGGCTACAATATTTATTCGAATCTACTAAGTGACAAGAGCTCATCCAACGAACTCTAATCACAGCAAATAACCTAGGCTCGTAGTAGAGGATAATTATTTACCTACAGATTATGCAACTAGAGGTCTAACTAATCAATTTAACAACAAAATAGCAATGCATACATAGAAGTTAAACAAAATATTAGACTTTGAAAGTAATGGGATTAATGGAAATGATCAAACTGCTTGCTCGCTTGTCGTTGCTCAACTTGTTGCGGAGGGTCGCCCGGGATTACCGCAAATATCGAATCCTAAGCGAAAGAGCGAAACAACCAATAAGACGAGCAACACTTAAACAAAAGAGCAAGCAAGATTTATCCAAATGTGACGAAATTTATACACAAGGTAAAATACGAACATACCTAGACATAGAAACTGGAAAACTTAATTTGGATTTGTGGTGCAAAAGATATTCTCTAAAAACCTAATTTCGCCATAATTAACACTGTAGCAAAAATATTTTCTAGAAAGATTTTGAAGCTGAAACTTTTATGGTAGCTACCTACTGGTATAGTGGTAACCCATATAAAATTTCAGGTCATTTGGAGTTATATTGAAAGAGTTATGATTTTTCTAAGTTTTAAATCTAAGACATGATTAATTTCAGTATTAAAGACTACTGCAAAACCTATACTAAGCTAAAGTACTTTAACAGATGCATTTATAGAACTTTAGTTTGTTAAATTTGGAGCTACAGAGAAAAAGTTATGCAATTTTGAAGTTTAAAACAATTAATATGTGCAAATAAAAGCTTCTCGGACTAAATCTGGAAAACCAACGAAAACTGGGGAGGTCGTGGGCCGTTGATCCAAGATCGCACGGCTCACGAGCTCAGATGCCCCAAAACCCGCACGAGCACCCGGCGCAAAGACCTCATAGCGCCTAGGGGAGGTCTTAACCGTTGATATTGAATCCAACGGCTCCGACCACCGGATGCACAGCACACGCGAAGGAGCTCCTCGCGCACTAGGGAGGTCGTGGACGCCGACCGATCTCGCGGCCCCGAGCCCACGAGGAGGTCCTACGGCTAGCTCGCTAAGGGGAGGTCCGGGACGGTTAAGATTTCCGAGGAGGTCTTAACGGTCCAGATCCGACGAGGAGAGGATCTAAGCGTGAGCTTAACGGCGGGAGGTCTTGACGGCTAGATCTCACCGAGGAGGTCCTAACTGGCCGAGATGTCCTCTGGGAGGTCCTCCAACACAAGTGCTACAGAGAGAGATCTGGATGGCTCCGATCTCTATGGGAGAGGTCCCGAGTGGTCCAGATCTAGGCGGGAGGTTCTCATGGTTAAGACCAAAGACGAGGAGGTCTCGTGTTCTCTTTACAAAGAGACCAAGGGTGGTCTTTGTAAAGAGGACCCGGGTGGTTTTGAAGGTTTTCTTTACAAAAGACCAGGGGTGGTCTTTTGCAAAAGAGGACCTTGGTGGGGTGGCTCAGGGTGGTTTTTAGAAAACGACTAAGGAAGGACTTTTTGCAAAGAGGACCCCAAGGAGGTCCGAGAGGGCGGTTTTGACAAAAACGACCGGGGTGACTTCTTCGCACAGAGGACCTCAAGGAGGTCTTTTGCAAAGAGGACCCCAAGGAGGAGGGTGATCCTAGCGGTGGGATTTAACCTCACGGAGGTCTTTAACGGCCGTGATTCTATATGGTGGGAGGTCCTGGCGGCTAAGGACTTAGACTAGGAGATCTAGCGGTCCAGATCAACACTGAAGAGGTCATGAACGGCTAAGACCACAACCGAGAGGTCCTAGGACTTAGCTAATACGGAACAAAGGATCTACGGGTGGATCTAAATAGGAAGAGGTCATTACGGGCTAGGATTAAATCAAGAGGTCCGGGAGCTAGAGTTTTGCCGACAAGATCCCACGGTGCGAATCTAACACTGGAGGTCCCGGAGGGTCACGATGAACCCGAGGAGGTCCAAGGACTTGACAAAATGCGACACCGCATCAGACACCGCTTTGGTCACCGCTCGTCGCGGCGATCACGACCACCGCGCGCGCGGTCCAACGGGCAAAAATGTTCGCAATACTATTGCGAACCTTTTGAGGGCACAAACGTCGCCGGACACGACCCATATCGCCGGCGAGCCGGAACGAGGCGGAGATCAAGTACGGGAAAAGTGAAAATTGAGAAAGACTTCGCCGTGACCTAAACTATCGAAAGTGCTTAAGCTACGTGGAGGTCATTGGGAACTCACCGCCTGAGGAGGTCCAAGGAGGTCGGTGGAGCCTCGCGACGACGATCGCCACGGAGTGGAGGAAGATGACACGGGAAAAACTCTGAGCGATATGAGAACTGAAGAAAACTGCATTAGCTCCGGGAGGACCCGCAGATAGAGCAAGAGCGGCAAACGGAGGGAGGGAGACATGCTCACCGGAGCTAAAGATGGAGGCGGCGACGCCAAATCCGAGAAGGCCGAAAACCCATTCAGCTGCTTCCTGAGAAAACAAGCCGAATCAAGTTAGTGGACAGGACCGGGAGGTCGAAAGAAATGCTGCGACGCTAAGGGAGGGGCCAGGGACCACCGAGCTCATGGTGACGAGGGCTGGTGGTCGACAATGGCGCAAGTGATTCCAAAGACTATGCGATTTGGTTCACGTGAGGAGAGCTAAGGACTCGCAAAAGGTGCATAAAGGAAGCCAAGGGGAAGCTCGGGACCATATAAAGCTAGTGAGCAACGGAGGAAATCCGAGCAGCTCTACGGGAAATGGAGCTCAAGCACCGCCGGGCCCGAGGAAATGACAGGAGTTGGTAGCGGGAAGACTTTGGAGGAAAGGTGCCGACGAGCATTTAAGAAGGGCGAAAGAGCCGTTGACGAGGATGGAGACGATGGGACAAGCCATCGTGCAATTCTCACGCACGCCATCTCCCCGTGGATCGAGGAAGAAGAAGAACAGGAGGAGGTAGGGTGGTCGTGGGATCCCGATCCAACGCCCGCACCGAACTCAATCGATCGCACTCGAGCCCGACGCCACTAGGTGGCTTGGTGCGACTACCACCTAGAGTCGGACTCGGTCCGAGTCCAAGCCCGACTGCACTGTGGTTTCAAATTGGGAGCTGGACTTTAGGAATTAATTAAAGCATCAAATCAACTCCAAAATTTCTGAAATTTTAAAAGGAGCTTGCTAACTTAGATATTGACCTTGCATAAAATTTTCAGAGGTTTTTGTGCTGTACATTTTCCCCAAAATTATACAATGCTTTCACTAGGGTTTGACTATGAGTCAAGCAAGTTTGATGACCCATAAAACTATTCAATCAATTTCTCAAAATTGTGAAATTTTTCAGAGGGGTCACATATCAACCCAAGAACTTAGGAAAAGATTTCCCAGAGATGATCAACAGACTTGTGACTTTGTATTTCCATACTCTTGTACAATAATTGTTTAGTACACACAGGAAATACATGATGTAAGAAAAAGTTTTAATTTCTACCCATTTTCTTACATTTGAAACACAAGTTGAAAATGGGGATGTTACACCTAAGGACTTGGTCCAACCAAGTCAAGCGAGTCGGGCTCGGGCTCGAGTCTGACTCAAGCTAGAGTTGAGAAATTCTGATTTTAGAAAAGACTGAACTTTGGAGAATTGTTTAGGGTAGCAAAACAACTCCAAAACACCTGAAATCTTTACAGGAGCTTGCTAACTAAGTTATTGCCCTTGTGTAAAATTTTCAGAGGTTTTTATGTAGTGCATTTTTCTCCAAAAATCCTACAAGGTGCTGGACCTCTGTTTGACCAGACTTTAAATTGGTTTGACTTGCCTCCAAATTGTTCAAACAATTTCTAAAAATTGTGAAACTTTTCAGAGGGGCACACACACCAAACCTGGGACTTAGGAAGAATATTTCCAAATGATGATCATGTCATTTGACACAAATGTTTTTAGAGGACAAGGTTTTGGATTAAAAGACTTGTGACTTGTATTCCCATAATTTCTTTTACAAGAATTGTTTAGTACAACAGGAAATATATGATGCAAGAAAATTTTTTAATTTCTACTCATTTTCTTACATTAGAAACACAAGTCTAAATATTGGGATGTTACAAATCTCCCCCCCTTACAAGAATCTCGTCCCGAGATTCCGTTTACTCGGAGAAGAAAGATGGGTAGTCAGCACGAAGGCGATCTTCCCGCTCCCAAGTTGCCTCATCTTCAGAATGGTTCGACCACTGCACCTTAAGGAATTTGATGACACGGTTCCTTGTTCTCCATTCAGATTCCTCAAGAATACGAACAGGATGCTCGCGGTAGGTCAAATTTTCTTGCACATCGAGAGTCTCCAATGGAGTTTCCTCAATTGGAACACGGAGACATTTCTTCAAGTTGGATACATAGAACACATCATGTACCCCCTCAAGTGTAGCTGGCAACTCCAATCTGTATGCAACAGCTCCCACTCGCTTAATGACGCGATAAGGCCCAACATACCGTGGAGCTAACTTGCCCTTGATGCCAAAACGCTGATAGCCCTTCAAAGGGGAGACTTTGAGATACACAAAGTCATTAGGCTCAAAGCTCAACTCTCGGCGACGACGATCTGCGTAGCTCTTTTGCCTGGACTGGGCCACACGCAAATGCTCGCGAATCAACTGAACCTGGCTTTCGGGCTCATTAATTGAGTCTGGGCCGAAGAACTGTCGCTCACCAGTTTTTGACCCGTTCAAAGGGGTTCTACATCTCCTCCCATACAAAGCCTCAAATGGTGCCATACCAAGACTAGCTTGAAAGCTGTTGTTGTAGGAGAATTCGGCAAACGGTAGGCACTTCTCCCATTTCTTACCATAGGAAAGAACACAAGCACGGAGCGTATCTTCCAACACTTGGTTGACGCGCTCCGTCTGACCATCAGTCTGAGGATGGTAAGCTGAACTGAAAGTAAGGCGAGTGCACAAAGCCTCTTGCAAACTGTGCCAAAAGCGAGAGGTGAAGAGAGAACCACGATCTGACACAATCGTCCGTGGCACACCATGCAAGCTCACAATGCGAGAGATGTAGAGATCCGCCAATCGACTGACACTCAGGGTGGTACGCACTGGCAGGAAATATGCTACCTTTGTCAATCGATCAATAACAACCCAGATGGCATCTTTCCCAGAAGAAGTACGGGGGAGACCGGTGATGAAATCCATGCCGACAGAATCCCACTTCCACTCAGGCACTGGCAAAGGCTGAAGAAGGCCTGCTGGACGCTGGTGCTCGGCCTTGACACGACAGCATACTTCGCACTCGGCAACGAACTTGGCAATCTCATGCTTCATACGGGTCCACCAGAATCTCTGACGAAGATCCTGATACATCTTGGTGGCCCCGGGGTGGATGGACAAAGGAGAGTCATGGGCCTCGCGGAGAGTCAAATCCTGCAATTCCATGACCTTTGGAACAACAAGGCACTGTCCAAACCACACAATACCGTGCTCATCTTCTGAGAAGCACTTGGCTGTCCCATTCTTGATATTCTGCTTAATTTGGCCCACACCAACATCTGTCTGTTGTGCAGCCTTGATTTGGTCCACCAAGGTTGGTTGCACAACCAAGGAAGCAAGTGAACCATGCTCAAACAACCCCAAATTGAGCCGCTGAAATTCCTCATGGAGAGCGGGCTGTTGCTCTTGGAGTAACAAGGCATTGCAGTATACCTTGCGACTGAGTGCATCGGCAACAACATTGGCTTTGCCCGGATGATATTGAATACCCATGTCATAATCTTTGATCAATTCCAACCATCTCCTTTGCCTGAGGTTCAGATCAGGCTGGGTGAACAAATATCGCAAGCTCTTGTGATCAGAATACACCTCACAGCGGTTACCAATCAAGTAATGCCGCCAAATTTTGAGCGCATGGACCACTGCAGCTAATTCCAAGTCATGGGTAGGATAGTTGAGTTCATGAGGTCTCAACTGTCTCGACGCATAGGCTACCACCTTGCCTTCTTGCATAAGAACACACCCAAGTCCCTGACGAGAAGCATCACAGTAGATCTCAAAACTCTTGTGAATATCAGGGAGAACAAGCACTAGGGCTGTGGTCAATCGCTTCTTGAGTTCCTGAAAACTCTTATCGCAAACTGAAGACCACACAAATTTCTTGTCTTTCTTGAGCAATTCAGTCATGGACTTTGCAATCTTGGAGAAATTCTCGATAAAGCGACGGTAGTAACCCGCTAAACCAAGAAAACTCTGCACATCAGTAGCTGACTTGGGCTGACCCCAAGAGAGAACATCACTGACCTTGCTGGGATCCACTGCTACACCTCCTGCTGAAAGAACTGGCCCAAGAATGCCACTTCCTCACCTAACTCGCACTTGTCGAACTTGGCATACAAATTGGCCGACGCAGCCTTTCCAAATACAATCTGCAGATGCTCAGCATGCTCTTCTTCACTCTTGGAGTAGATAAGAATGTCATCAATGAATACCACCACAAACTTATCTAAATACTCCATGAACACTGAATTCATAAGATTCATGAATAAAGCGGGAGCATTGGTTAAATCAAAAGACATGACAGTGTACTCGTAGAGACCATAACGAGTAGTGAAAGCCGTCTTTGGAATATCTTCAGCCCTGATTCGGACTTGATGATACCCCAACCTCAAATCAATCTTGGAGAACACGCGGGCTCCAGTCAATTGGTCAAAGAGATCATCAATGCGAGGCAAAGGATACTTGTTTTTCACCGTCACTTCATTAAGTGGACGGTAATCAACACACATACGCAGGGTCTTGTCCTTCTTCTTCACAAAAATAACAGGACAACCCCAAGGTGATGAGCTAGGACGAATGAAACCTTTTGCCTGAAGCTCACCCAGTTGCTTCTTCAATTCCTCCAACTCGTTAGGAGGCATACGGTATGATGCCTTTGAAATTGGTGCAGTACCGGGCAGCAACTCAATCACGAACTCCAGGTCTCGAACCGGAGGCATCCCAGGCAAATCTTCAGGAAAGACATCCACAAAGTCACAGACTGTGGGAACATCCTGAATCTCCAAGGCTGGCTTCGCTTCAAGGGCACAAAGATGTGGCCCTTGCAGCTGTGGTGAAACTCCAACTTGCTCGCCTGAGGGGCTAGTGAGATAGACCATCTTCTTGGCACAATCGATTTGACCCAAGTGTTGGGACAACCAATCCATGCCGAGAATCACGTCCAGACGCGCCGAGTCAAGTAGGATGAGGTTCGCCAAGAACCCCACTCCCTCGATATCAATAGGGACATCCCGGCACTCCTGATCAGCTCTCATTTCCGAACCCGGAGAGCGAATAAGCAAAGGCACCACCAAAGGAACAAAAGGAAGGTCACTAGCAGCAGCAAAAGATCTCGAAATAAAAGAATGCGATGCTCCTGAATCAAATAGTACTGCAGCAGGGCGAGAATTAACAAGAAGCGTACCCAACACAACGTTGGGCACCTCCTGAGCCTCCTCAGCCGAGATGTGGTTAACTCGGCCGCTACCCACACCCTGAGTCTTCTGTACCACCTTCTGGTCAGGTGGATGACCAGTCCCTTGCCCGCGTCCTCCATTAGGACGAGGCCGCTCCTCCCACCGAGGGCAATCGTTGGCGAGTGGCCCTTCCTATTGCAGGAGAAACAGGTGACGTCGGCAGCCGGGTTGCGGAAAATAACTCGCCGGGTCGCAGTGCACGGATCGATCATGGCTCGCGAAGGACGAGGGGCCGTCTGCCGCGGCCTCGGGCTTTGGTTAAGCCAAGGAATGGGCCCTGGTGTAGGCCCAACACAAGGACGAGAGAGGACGGCCCGAGTCGACTGATGGGCCTCCCACTTGCGCTTGCGAGACTCGCTCAGCGCCTTCGCCTTGTGCTCGGCGATCATGGCCTTGTCCACCAAGGCCTGGAAGTCGGGGAAGTCAACAATAGAGAGCTTGTCTTGAAGCTCCTCAGACAAGCCCTCCATGAACTTCTCCTACTTGGCCTCATCGGTGGCCACCTCACCCGGAGCATAACGAGCCAAGTGATTAAACTCGTATAGATACTCCGTCACAGATCTGCGCCCTTGTTTAAGCGCTAGAAACTCCTTCTTCTTCAGCTTCATCAGGCCGTCAGGGATGTGGGCCCGACGGAAAGCTGAACGGAACTCCTCCCATGAGACCACATGGCCTGCGGGCTGCATGGCGAGATAGTTCTCCCACCATGAGAGTGCTGCACCCTCCAGCTGATGGGATGCAAAAAGTGCCTGATCTTGCTCCTGGCACTGAGCGATGTTGAGCTTACGCTCAATCAGACGCAGCCAATCATCTGAGTCGAGGGGATCCTCGGACCTGCAGAAGGTCGGTGGCTGTGTACGGAGGAACTCTGCAAGTCCCCCACGTGACTGATGACCACCACCACCAGATCCCGAGGCGCCCGAGGGAGTGGAGGTGTTCCTCGCGATGACCTCCAGCACCCTGCGGTCCTCCGAACGGTTGCGTTCGATCTGCATAAGAACTTCAGCCATGGTCGGAGGAGGTGGACGCTCCTCGCCAGGACCAGCTGGCTGACTACCACGTGTTCTTCCTGCCATCCTGTTCCATCAAGGTAAATCAGCAAAAACTCTAGGACAGGAGGCAAGGAAAACAAAAATCCCTACTAGCAAAGCTAACTTCAAAATGCTCAAAACCAGCATAAGAACCAATATAAAAAACTCGGTTTTCACAAACTGATTTCCCAAAATGACTAACCCGTATGGAGAACGGGTAATCGGTTTTAAGCAAATCGATTTCAGCACCTCAATGAGGTTCGGTTCACCAACAAAACAGACAACAACCACTAACAGAGGGTTAGGTACATAGTGAAATCATATCACTTCTTATCCCTTTTATTCCCACAAGTTTTAATTGAATTTACTCTCATTTTCAAAGACTATATACTATTAATAACTAGCTGTCCGTAAATTCGCTTGTTGCCCAGATTTTGTCTTCCCTCTCCCGGCCGAATTCTTCATCTCCAGGAGTTCCTAATCTTCACTCCAAAACAGCCAACACTTCGACTTAAAGCTCTCATAGTTCTCCCAAAACCCATTTAACCGAATAAACTCTATCTTTTGAAGGAAGACAAGAGGGAAAACACCTTTCCCAAAATTCATTACAGAGCGAGGTGAGATGAGCAAACTAAGATAGATGAGAAATAAATTCTGAGACTCTACTTAAGAATTTCATGACTCATTTGACTCTTGAAATTAAGTTTTCAAAATATCCTAAAGACGACCAAGCTAGGGGTTTCTACGGTCAGTATGGCTCTGATACCAAACTTTGTGAGACCCCGGTTTATTAAGTTTGGAATACTTAGCCTTCCGTCGGCCCTAGCATCATAAACAAAATAATCCGCGTCTCAATAGACATGTGCTTCCCAGAATTGCAGCACACATACATTCATACAAAGTCATGCATAATTCTCATACACAAAATATCACAAGTCTAGAGAACGACATACATAATATTAAGTTATTACAGAACAACCGACCGGCCAAATGACATAACTAACAAGTAACAGAGGAAGCAAAAGATGCCACAAGATGGCTTAAACCAAAATGCGACCTGTTAGCCACATAAACCCAGTGGCAACCGACCGCCGCCGAGCTAGTCGTCCCACACACCACCACAAAGATAACTCACAAAAGTGAGGCCCTTGGGGCTCACCTTCTTCCTCTGCACACAACAAGCAATGCAGATGAGTACAATAATGTACTCGCAAGACTTAAGGGTAACAAGCCTATACATAGCTACATGAAAGCCAGACTCAAGGGGAACATGGTTATATGGTTATTTGGACGCATAAAGCGAGTTTCATTTGCAATATTTTAATAGATTGAAGGCACTTGACAAAGGCTGTTTTTAAGCATTTAAATAACAACGAGTAATCATACATAGAAAGTAACCACCTAGAGGTGACTTTCCCAAAAGCCACCACAACATAGCATGAACCCCAGATTCATACCACCCATCAAGTTTTAATAAAAAGGTTGTAGTCTAACTCTTGAAAAGCATACCCAAACGTGTCCATAACCTAGGACGAGGCTATTCGAATAGTTTTAACCCTGCAGGGGTGTACCAATGTACCCACACCTCAGACCGCCTTTAAGCCACATGATTAGCACACTTCCGAAGGTATGCCGGCACGGCTAAGTCTTACGAGATATTTCCAATATTATGCATCAACTACGAGCCGCTCGTATGGACCGCAGTCCATACGCTACATTGTAAAGTCGTAAAGACAACTACCCCTCGGGGTAAAGCTTTACGGACAACTACAATGCTCCACCTACGACGCGTAGCCAACACACGCCAAAGTACTAAGTCAAGAGAGGTCCCATACCCTCTAGTGTGGTTAGCATGCACCAAAATGCCTGGATAATAGGTCACAATATGTTCGGTCCTTAATTGACTCGGGCACCATTCCAGTCACACCCAAGTTCACACCATCTTACCATTGTGCCCAAGTCCAAATCCTTTTGTTTTCAGTTTTTAGTTTTTGCAATTTACATAGCGCAAGACTGAAAACATAAGAGTCATAATAAGCATTTGTGTGATCAAGGTTATCGACAAGTCGATAACCGCCTATTTCTACCGATAGCTAAGCATGGCTAAGCATATTACTCGTATCTACTAAGTGACATGGGTTCATCCAACGAACCCAAAATCACAGCAATAACCTAGGCTCAGGTAGTAGAGGATAATCACATTCCTACAGATCATGCATCTACTAGGCCAACTATCGATAATAGTTAAAACAACATAGCAATGCATACATAGAATTTGCAAACAACATATTAGAATTTGAAATTAATAGGATCAACATGATCAAATGATGTTACACTGCTTGCCTAGCTGGAGTGCAGGTTTAGCCTACTGTGGCTCAGGATCAATATCAATAATATCCTCGGAACCTAACGCGAAAAGGCGATAAGCAAATAAGAACAAAGAACTCCAAACAAAGCTCAACAGCAAAACTCAATCAAAAAGCATGAAATTTACACAGCAGCTAGAGGATGATTTTAGACAATTTTAGAAACAAGAATCAAGTCATTTGGAATTAGCATGCAAAAGTTATGGCTAAAACAACTTCTATCAGCCTGTTAAATTCGAGATTAATTACTATCTATTACTGTTCATAGCATATATTTCTAGAATGATCTAAAGTCTGAAATTTTTATGGTAGGTAGGTCAAGACATTCTAAGAACAGCAAAATTGAGTTTGCACAATTTGGAGTTAAAATGAATTAGTTATGATTTTCCTTAAGTTGTAAAACTAACATATACCACTGTACAGGAACATAAACATGGACAAGACCCAATTCACATTACAGAATGCTAATAAAGGGATTTTACACAGCTGAGTTTGCTCAGAAAGGAAATACCCACAAAAGTTATATGATTAACAAATTTTGAAGTGAAAAAACTAACCCTTATTACATTTAAGCTCCTATCGCAAAGATTTAATAATTTCCAGCCTAGGAATGAGATCACCAAAATACTCAAATTAAAATTTATCCTACCACAAAGCTACTGCAACTTGAACCATTCGAAAAGGAGTTAAAATGACGAAGATATGCACTTTTGAAAATTGAAACAACAAAAGACTAAGAAAATTGGAGCTCTCGGGAGGTCCAACTGACTTAACGAAAGAGGAGAGGTCGTGGCCATTGAGATGAGATCCAACGGCTACGACCAGTGGATGAACAACACACGCGCAAAGAGCTCCTCGTGCACCTAGGAGGTCGTGACCGTTAGATCAAGATCTGGCGGTCCCGAGCGCTAGGGGAGGTCCTAGAACTTCAAAACCTACGGAGGAGGTCTGGACGGTCAGGATTTCTCGGGGGAGGTCCTGACGGTCTAGATTCCCAGGGGGAGGTCCTACGGCTTAAGTCCACCGAGGAGGTCCCGACGGCTAAGATCTCTCGGGGGAGATCTTAACGGTCCAGATTTACGGGAGGTCTTATGCCCAAGACCTCCACCGCTGCATCTAAAGTGCCGAGGAGGTCTAGGCCGTTAGATGGAGATCTAAAGATCCAGAGCTACGGGGAGGTCCTTAAGTGACGGATTTAATCGGATGAGGTCGGAACGGTCAAGATCTACTAGGGGAGGTCCTGAACGATTGGGATTTACACGAGGAGGTCCTGGACGGCTAAGATCTCACGGGGGAGATCGTCAGCGGTCAGGATTTGATCGGGGAGGTCTTGGGCGGTCAAGATCTCTCGTGGGAGGTCCTGAACGGTTGGGATCTCACCGAGGAGGTCATGGATGGCGAAGATCTACGCGGGGAGGTCTTCAACGGTCGAGAATGACACGGGGAGGTCCTGCGGCTAGAGTTTTCACTGACAAGGCCCTACGGTCCAGATCTAATCTCGAAGAGGTCCTAGATGACTGAGATTTGGCGGAGGGTGGTCCAAGGCTTAAGGTTTTTTTTATGGACCTAAATCTAAGGCTTAGATCTAAACCTGGGGAGGTCATGGGCGGCTACGATTAACCCGAGGAGGTCTGGTGACTTGACAAAATCGCGACAAGTACAGACCACCGCAGTTTGTTCGCCGGCACGTCGCCGACGACCAAGATCATGGTGGTGCGCAACCTAGGTACCAAAATGATCCTAATACTATTGCGACCCTAAAGCGAGCACTCTCGACGGCGGAGCTGGCCGGTAACGCCGGCGAGCCGGAGAAGAGCGGAGGCTAATTTTCGGCAAAAACCGAAAACGGCAAAAAGCATCGCCAGGATCTAAACTAGCGAGCCTTAGAGCACTACATGGCTAATGTGAAGTCACCTGGACACAGAAGAGGCCCAAGGGAAGTCGGAGATGAGCTGGCGGCAGAGCAGTTCACCGCAACTGGGGAAGATGGCGATGACAAAGTACCCGGAGTTGGAGACGATGAAGTCCCCAAACGGCCGTGGAAACCTAAAACCCAAATTGAACTTGTCCCTGAGAAACAAATCAAACCGTGAGTTAATAGATGAGTCCCAGACGACCAAGAGGTCCGAAATGGAATTGAAGTAAGGGCTCAAGAACCACTGGAGCTCCGACGACAGCGAAGAGCCCCAAGGTCCCGAAAATGGCGATTAAGGTGTCGTGGGAAATTTGAGCCTCGCAAGCTGAAAATGAACTGTGTTGGGCGGTTATGAGTGAAAGGGGGCCAGGGAAGGTCCTCGGAGGTATTATGAAGCTAGGGAGCAATGGTATAAGGGGAGGGGGCCCCCGCGGTGATCTACGACGAGCGCGAACTCGCGATAGAGCTGGAAACGGCAGGAGCAGCGCGAAACATGGCTTTAAGCCGAAAGCACAGCCACGCCGCTACTGTCCCGACAAGGTAGGGGTTGACGAGGACGCACGAAAAGACAGGGCCACGCCGCGCACTGTGCTGCGCACGGCGCGAGGAAGAAGATGACCAGAGGAGACCGGGGTGATCGTGAGCGTTGGATTCTAATCCAACGGCTCACACACGGTCGCTCAGGACCGAGCTCGGGTGCGGCCTGAGGACTTGGTCCAACCAAGTCAAGCGAGTCGGGCTCCGGCTCGAGTCTGACTCAAGCTAGAGTTGAGAAATTCCGATTTTAGAAAAGAGTGAACTTTGGAGAATTGTTTAGGGTAGCAAAACAACTCCAAAACTCCTGAAATCTTTACAGGAGCTTGCTAACTAAGTTATTGCCCTTGTGTAAAATTTTTAGAGGTTTTTATGCAGTGCATTTTTCTCCAAAAATCCTACAAGGTGCTGGACCTCTGTTTGACCAGACTTTAAATTGGTTTGACTTGCCTCCTAATTGTTCAAACAATTTCTAAAAATTGTGAAACTTTTCAGAGGGGCCACACACACCAAACCTGGGACTTAGGAAGAATATTTCCAAATGATGATCATGTCATTTGACACAAATGTTTTTGGAGGACAAGGTTTCGGATTAAAAGACTTGTGACTTGTATTCCCATAATTTCTTTTACAAGAATTGTTTGGTACAATAGGAAATACATGATGCAAGAAAAAGTTTTAATTTCTACGCATTTTCTTACATTAGAAACACAAGTCTAAATATTGGGATGTTACATGGATGTCGTCATCAGGGGAATTACTTCTTCAAAGAATGATCGAGTAAAGAGAATTTATTATGCTCCATACATCATGGCCTTGATCATCAAGAAGACTGGATATCGTGGTGGTTTGGGTACAGCTCACAAGCCATACAAATCAAGAGAAGGTCCTCCAATAACTGCTGATGTTCGTGCTCAGCTTCAGCAAAGGGAACAAATGGCAGATGCTCGAGGGGCAGCAGCTCAAGAAGAAGAAAATCAAGTAACTCTTGCTAAGCTTTACTCAGCTATCATGGAGGTGAAGAATTTTCAGCAGGAGATTCTCACTAATCAGCAAGAAATGAGAAATTCTCAACAAGTTTTTTAGTCTGAAACCAACGATAGATTGGCAGCTCTTTCAAAGCGTGTGACTTCTATTGAGAACATCTTAACTACTCCTCAGTGCTTTACACGACGTCGTCTTCCTCGCACACCTCTTCGAGATCCTGTTATAGCCTCGACCTCTTGAGTTCCTTCTCCTCCACCTTCTCATCAAGATCCACCTTCCCCTCAAGAACCAGCTCATGTCCTTGTTCAAGATGAATCTTCTCCTGAAGATCAGGATGGAGCTCAACAGCATTCAAACCAAGTTTTTGGAGCCCAGCTGCATAATCTTTTTGGTGTCTTTTGATGCCAAAGGGGGAGACATCTGAAAGGACAAGAAAGGGAGAAAAATAGAAGGAAGGAGAAAAATAGAAGGGAGAAGAATAGAAGAATAGGTTTTTGTGTATCTGTGTCTTGTAATGGTTGATGAGGACATCACTCCTTCGGATACACGCACTACACAAAATCCTCCAGGTCATATGACAAGAGCTCGTGCACGTCACTTAAATTATGGGGTGAGCTCGTTTCTATGTGCTAATAATTTATCTATGCAGAATGGTATGCTACCTAATAATTGTGATCTTTTGTTACTTAGGAATAATGGGGAGGATCTACGACCAGGTCTACAAGCTATACGACTGCACCGCCGGCGCACGACTAGGTCTCAAGCTCTTCGACCAGATTTGCCAATTTCACGACTGCACCGCCAAATGATACGACTAGATCTCACGCCTACGACCACCATTAGGTGTTGCGACACCGTTTTGGGCCTAATAGGGCCTTGTAAGCGTGTCGGGGTCAAAGCCTAGGTTATGTACGCCTCTCCCCATGGTCGCACAACCCTAGGTCAACCCCCTCACGTCCCCCCTATATATATACAACAGCCGCCACAGTTTAGGGTTGGGTTTTTCTTAGAATTATTCTGCCACTTGCAGTTTCGCCATTGTACGGTTTGAGGAACCCCACTTTGTTGATCTTCATTCATATTTGCAACACAAATCAGATTGCATCTTCCTTGTTCTTGTGAGTTGCTTCGATTGCTTGCAGGAACAATAACCCTCGTGGTAAGGTCGATCGCGTGTGAGCATGGTCGATAACGACAGTCGTGCGGGTGTAGCGAATTGCGAGGCGACGATCTGCTGGTCGAAAGCCTTAAAGCGTCAACGTCCCTACGACGAAATCAATTGAACCTATCGGAAGATCGGGACACCGTAGCCATCAGTTGGTATCAGAGCGAAGGTTGCCCGTTAGGTAATCTCGTTTATCCCCTTTTGTTAGTTGTGATCTATCACCTAGAATCCAGAAAATTGCCCCACAAAAGGTTTTAGATCTTAGTTTTTCCGTTGTCCAAACCACGTTGTGCCTTTCGCAATTTTGTTTTCAGTATTCGCATTGTTGAGTTCGAGTTCATCGTCGGTGTCTTTGTTGCTGGTCTAGTCGTCGTGATCTAGTTTTTAGCGTCGAGTCTTTGCTGTTTTAGTCATCGTGTATCTCGGCTTGTCCTTTGTTGCATCCGTTGCAATTAGGGTTTGTTCTGCTATAGCCGAGATTGAGTCACCACCCCCATCCGACCACCTACTCGAGCCAACACCCCCATCCGACCACCTCCTCGTGTTCGACTACCTAGTCGGATTCGACCATCTACTCGTTTCTACTCCGACATTCTACTCGGAGTCTTTCTGCTTTCGTTGCTCTTGACACCCACGCACTCATCATATCGTGTCCGACCCAACAAAGACCGAGAAGAAATCCCATAGCCAAAACAGAGATAGCCAAAGTTCGAGAGAGAGAGTATCTTTTATTACCTTTATACCCCTGCTCTCCGGAAAAAGTTTGTGACCTACATATATCCCCTGGCCCGAAAAAGGGTTTTGAAGAGTTGTGAGCCGAGGTCACTTGCGCAAAAAAAGGAACCCTAGGTTGGGTTTCGTCAGTCAAAAAAAGAAGAAAGAATCAAAAAAAAAAAAGAAGAAGAAGAAAGAATCAAAAAAAAAAAGAAGACCACCTCAGTTGGTCTACGACACTCCACCGGAGCTCCACGACCACCCATAAGAGATATCGGTTGTTTTGCCAATTTTGTTCCTTTGTGCTTGTATCTACCCTATCTGTCGGCTTGCTTGAGCTAGTGCTAGGAGCGCGTTTGGGCCAGCAACTGTGACGAGTAATGTGGACTTTGATTTAACATTGCTAATCTGGTTTCATTATTGCTATTCCTTGCTACTAAACATTTCCTGTCCGAGCTCCACATACTTTTGGTCCTCAGATTTGGATCCTCGCATTCGCCTCCGCCGCAGTCATACATCCCACCTTCAGCTACACGGTCTGCTGCCCCCTCCTCGAGTAGGGCGCGTTCAGCAGCACCTCCGACACCAACACATGCACCCGAGGTAAACAAATCTACTAGTGTGCAGGCCCTAGCTAAGAGTTCTTTGGTTGCTTCCACAGGTCGTACGACTGGGATTATTTGCCATCGTTGCAAGGGAATGGGCCATGTGAGGACCCGGAATATTTAACTAGTAACACTTAACCTCCAAATGGTTCTAGCGTTACTAATTAAACATTCTAAGCCTCGATGGACATATGCTTCCTGCACTGCAGATATGCACATCATCACAAAATTACACATCATTTCCGCATAACATACAACACTAAGTTCAATAACGACATACATAAAGTAAAGTTATTACAAAAGAGCCGATCGCCAAATAGAACAATAAACAAGAAAGACAATGAAGCAAAGGTGCCATAAGATGGCTAGAACCAAAGTCGACCGTTAGCCACACCACCCACAAGGCAACCGACGGGCCGCCAAGCTAGACGCCCGCAAGCTACCACAAAGACAACTCACGTAGTGAGGCCCTCAAGCTCACCTTCTTCCTCTCGCAATAATTACATTTAAGCAAGATAACCGAGTACACAAAGTTACTCATAAGATCGACGTGTGGAATAGCGCACCTATTCATAAACTACATGCAAGCTTATTTAGGTGGAGGTTGTATGTCTCATTTTGTACAAAGCCAACTTTATTTGCAATAACGTAATACATTTAAAAGCAAGTTTACAAACCAATTTTAATGTTGAAAGTAACAGCGAAAATAATGATAAATACAAGCAACCACCTAGAAGTGACTATCCCAATAGCCACCACAACATAGCACGAATCCCTGATTCGTACCACCCATCAAGTTTTAATTAAAAAGGTTGTAGTCTAACTCTTGAAAGCTTACCCAAGCGTGTCCATAACCTAGGACAAGGCTATTCGAATAGTTTTAACCCTGCAGGGGTGTACCAATGTACCCACACTTCAAACCGCCTTTAAGCCACAAAGCACACTTCCGAAGGTATGCCGGCACGGCTAAGTCCTACGAGACGCTTTCCAATATTGTGCATTGACTACGAGCTGCTCGTATGGATAGAAACCCATACGCTTACATTGCAAGCCGAAAGACAACAAATCCCATCACGGGTGAAGTCTTTCGGACACTACAATGCTCCCAACACCATCCCTCCTGTGACTCCCTGCGACCCGAAGCCAATACACTCCAAAGTACTAAGTCAAGAGAGGTCCCATACCCTCTAGTGTGGTTAGCACGCACAAATTGCTCGGATAACAGGTACTCACAAGATGTTCGGTCCTTAATTGACTCGGGCACCATTCCAGTCACACCCGAAAATCACACCATCTTACCATTGTGCCCAAGTCTAAATCATTTTGCTTTTCAGTTTTAGTTTTCATAAGTAGACATGGCACAAGGTGGAAATCATAAATCATAATAAGTTTTATATGATCAAGGTTAGCGACAAGTCGATAACCGCCCATTTCTACCGGAAGCTAAGCATGGCTAAGCAATTAATTCGCAAACTACTAAGTGACAAGAGCTCATCCACGAACCTTGAATCACAGCAATAACCTAGGCTCACGGTAGTAGAGGATAATCATTTGTCTTAAGAAAATGCATCTACTAGGTCAACTAGCGACAATAGTTTAACACAAACTAGCAATGCATACATAGAATTTGTAAACAACATAAATACTTAAAATACTGGGATTAACATGATCAAACTGCTTGCCTTGCTGGGATTGGTCTTGCTGCAGAGGGGAGTGCTCAGGTTCAAAGTTTTCTTCGGAACCTAACGCGAAAAGGCGATAAAAACCGATAAGAACGAAGAACACCAAAAGGAACTCAACAGCAAAGAACATCCAAATCCCATGAAATTTCTACAGCAGCTAGAGGTTAATTTTAGACCATTTTAGAAACAAGAATCACTTCATTTGGACTTAGTATGAAAAAGTTATGCCCTAAACAATTTCTCTCAGCCTGCAAAATCCTAATTAAATTAATTTGATTCATTGTTCATGGTGAAAATTTCTAGAATGATCTGGAACTTGAAATTTTTATGGTAGGTAGATATGGTTATCCTAACAACAGCAAAACTGAGTTTGCACAATTTGGAGTTGAAATGAATTAGTTATTATTTTTCTAAGTTCTAAAACTAGTGAATCATTAATTTCAAAGTGGCAAGGATCATATGAAGACCTATTCTATATTACAAGACATTCTTAGTGGGTTTTAACAAAACTTAGTTTGCTCAGTTTGGGATTACAGAGAATAAATTATGCATTTTACAAATTTTCAATGAATTTCTAAGCCACTATTTTTACTAAACAAGATCATGCAGCTTCTATCATTTTCTACTACATAATGATTGTTTAAATCCATTTTCAGATTAAAGTTCTTACTCTAACAGAGCTACAAAGAACTAGAATCATTCAAAAGGAGCCAAATGACAAAGATAAACACTTTTGAAATTTGAAACATTAAAAGACTTAGAAAATTTGAGCTCTGGAGGTCCAGATGAATCAAGGAAAAGGAGAGGTCGTGGGCCGTTGATCTTGCATCGCAGGCCATGCACCTCGAAGCACAGCCGCACGGAGGACCTCCTCCGCACTTGGGAGGTCCGACCGTCAAGATTGGATCCAACGATCACGACCGGTGCATGCACAACAAGACGCAAAGGAGGTCCTCGCGCTTATCGGAGGTCGTGGACCGCCGATCAAGATCCGCGGTCCCGAGCACTAGGGAGGTCCTAAGGGTAAACCTACGGAGGGAGGTCTGGACGGCTAAGATCTCACGGAGGAGGTCTTCAATGGTCTAGATCTCCAGAGGGGGGTCTTTAACGGACACGATCAAGATCAAACGAGGGAGGTCCTGATTGGCTGGGATTCAATCGAGGAGGTCTTGGACGGCCAAGATCTACTCGGGGAGGTCCTAAGTGACAGGGTTTTAACGGGAGGAGATCTGGACGGCTCAGATAAGGCCTAGGGAGGTCCTGAACGGTCCAGATCGCCACGGAGGGAGGTCCTGAGACTAAGGATTTTGCAAAGGAGATCTAACGCTCAGATCTAACTCCGTGGAGGTCGTGAACGGCTAGGATTGAGCCTAAGAGGTCCTGAGCGAGGTTGTCTTTGTAAAAGACCAGGGGTGGCTTTTTACAAAGACGACCCCGAGGGTGGTCTAAGGGGTGGTATTTGCAAAACGACCAAGGAGAGGTCTTTTTGCAAAGAGGACCTCGGTGGAGGTCCAGAGGCTTAAGTTTTTCGGAACGGAGCCAAAGGCTCGGATCTAACCTAGGGTGGTCGTGGACGGCCACGAATAACCCAGGGAGGTCTTAGGACTTAGCGGCACGCGCGCTTTGCCAGCAAGACCGCATTAAAGAGCAACCTCGAACACATTAATGCTAACCATACGACCAGGATTCCTGTCCGAGTACGACACGGCAAAACACGAGTTTGGTTTTCAGTACACCGCCGGTGATGGGGACCTCGCCGGCGAGAACCAAGGACACGACTGAGTTCTAAATAACGTCAAGAATCTAAAGGACGTGCTCTCGATGGCGGCGACGGCTTGGAACGCCGGCGAGCCGGAGAGAGAGAAAGGAGTACAATACGGCAAAACTACGAAAACTAAACGAGCTCTACGACGACTAGGAAAACGCAAAGACCAAGCTAAGAAAAGGGCACCTGAGGGCAGAGAGGGGACTAAGGTGGTCGGAGGAGCTTGGAGAAGGTCGACAAAGTCCGGTGATGAAGAGCTTCTTGGAGAGGAAGAAGAAAATGACTCGACCCGGTGCGGCTCCCAAACTTGTCCACCTCTGCAATGTGAACCAAGCTAAGTTAGAGCAAGCTTGAGGTGGTCAAGATGACAGTGAACAAGGCCAGGAAGTTGCTGGGACCACTGGAGCTCGAGCTTCGGCAGGGAGCTCCAAAGGTGACAATGGTGGTAAGGGGGTGGTGTTCTTGGGTGCTTGAGTTCGAGGACCAACTCAACTGAGGGAGCTCAAGCACAACAAAGAACGAAGAAGGAAAAGGAGAAGGGAGGTTTCAGGCTATTCATAGCCTGGAAGCTTGGCAATGGCATGGGCAAGTTCACTGTGAACAATGTCCATGCCCCTGCCAAAAAGCACGCATGGTAGGTAGGGGCAGAGCAGGGTGGAGACTTTGGAGGTTAAAGCTGACTGGCAATAAATGCATGGCAGCAAAAAGAGCCGTTGACAAGAGGCAAAAGGTGACATCTCACTGCCCCCAACTGCTCTGGTCCTGACACCAGTGCAGGTGCGAGAAAATCATGACGACCAGAATTCGAGGAGGTCAAGAGGAAGAAGAACAGAGCCGAAGGAGAGGTCCTGGACGATCCCGATTTGCATGGGGTGGTCCTGGACGTCCCAGATCACCCGAGCAGGGGAGGTCTTTGCGGGTGAGGAGGTCCAGGGGAGGTCGTGACCGCAGGATGGAGATCCAGTGGCCTGGACCACCCCGAGGCGCTGAGATCAGAGGGGAGGTCTGAGCAGCTGGATGGAGATCCAACGACCCAAAGGAAACGAGCCCGAGGAGGTCAGGGCGGCTGGCCCGACCGAGTCCAACTACTGGTCCGACTGAGTCCGAGTCAGACTCAGACCAAGGGTTCAAAATCTGAGTCCCAACAAGAGTTGATCTTTGGAGAATTATTTGAGTCAGCAAACTAACTCCAAAAATTATAAAAAATTTATAGGAGCTTGCTAGCTGAGTTAATGACCTTGTGTAAATTTTGCAGAGGTTTTTGTGCTATACTTTTTCCTCCAAAAATTTCACAATGTGCTGGTCCACAGTTTGACCAGAATTGAATTGGGTTTGACTGACCTCCAAAGATATTCAAACAATTTCTAAAAATTGTGAAATTTTTCAGAGGGGTCACAAACCATCCCAAGAACTCAGGAAAAATATTTCCAGGAGATGATCAAGAGGTTTGACCAGATTGTTTTTGAAAGCTCAAGATTTGGATCAAAAGACTTGTGACTTTGTATTTCCATAACTTCTTGTACAATACTTGTTCAGTACACAAAGGAAATACATGATGTAAGAAATTTTTTTAATTTCTACTCATTTTCTTACATTTGAAACACAAGCCCAAAATTGGGATGTTACAGGCCATGTCATGAGGGACTGCCCAAGTCAGCGAGCATACCTCGCCACCGAAGACGGAGGTTATGTAAGTGCTAGTGATATCGAGGATGAGTATGTGCTTGCAGCTAACATTGCAGGTGGAGGAGACGAGACAGATAGTGATGCTGATGATGTGGAAGAACAAGTAGCTGATGTTGACACAGGGACTCATGTGAGCCTTGTTGCGCAGCAAGTTCTAAGCGCACAAGTGGAGAGAGCGGAGCAAAATCAGCGGCACAACTTGTTTCAATCCAGGTTCCTCGTGAAGGAGAGAGCCTGTAGAGTCATCATTGATGGAGGGAGTTGCAATAACCTTGCAAGCTCTGAGATGGTCGAGAAGCTTGGCTTGACCACACAACCACACCCACGCCCCTACTACATCCAATGGTTCAATTCGTGTGGTAAGTTAAAGGTAAACAAAGTTGTGAGAGTGCAATTTTCAGCTGGTAATTACAAAGATAGTACCGACTTTGATGTAGTGCCTATGCAAGCATGCTCGTTTTTGCTCGGTAGACCTTGGATATATGATAATGATGTTGTACACCATGGTAGAGCTAATACCTAGTTGTTCTTACATAGGGGTAAGAAGATTAAGTTGTTGCCTTTGACTCCCACTGAAATTGTGAAAGATGAAGTAGAGCGTGCTAGAAATGAAAAAAAAACACCACTGGACATGATTCTGAAAATCAGCAAGTAGCGAAATGTGTTTTCCCACCTAAAGGGGAGAAAGTGGCGCCTCGTTCCAAGACCGAGGGAATTAAATTGAAAGGGTGTGTTATGCTTGCCACTAAATCTGAGCTTGCTGAAATTTGTGATAATGAGCTGCCATGCTATGCTTTGATTTGCAAAGATGCTTTATTTTCACTTGAGGATATATCTAGCTCTTTGCCTCCTGCTGTTGCTAACCTTTTGCAGGAGTATGTGGATGTATTTCAAATGAGATACCCTGGATTGCCACCTATTCGAGGGATAGAGCATCAAATTGATTTGATCCCGGGAGCGACTTTGCCAAACCGTGCTGCATATAGGACCAATCCAGAGGAGACTAAGGAAATTTAGCGACAAGTCCAAGATCTTTTGGACCATAGGTACGTACGAGAAAGCCTTAGTCCTTGTGCTGTTCCTGTTCTTTTGGTTCCTAAGAAAGATGGAACTTGGCGTATGTGCGTTGATTGTAGAGCCATTAATAATATTACCATAAGGTATAGTCATCCTATTCCTAGGCTAGACGACATGCTTGATGAGTTGAGTGGCTCTATTATTTTCACAAAGATTGACTTGCGAAGTGGCTACCACCAGATTAGAATGAAACTGGGAGATGAATGGAAAACTGCTTTTAAGACTAAGTTCGGCCTATATGAGTGGTTAGTGATGCCTTTTGGTCTAACTAATGCACCTAGTACTTTCATGCGATTAATGAACGAGGTTTTACATCTTTTCATTGGAAAATTTGTGGTGGTTTATTTTGATGATATCTTGATTTATAGCAAGTCACATGAGCTACACTTGAATCATATACGTGCTATTTTTAATGCCTTGAGAGATGCACATTTGTTTGGTAACCTCGAGAAGTGCACCTTTTGCACCGATCGAGTTGCGTTTCTTAGTTATGTTGTGACACCACAGGGCATTGAGGTGGATGAGGCAAAGACCGCAGCCATCCAAAGTCGGCCGACGCCTACCATCGTGTCACAAAGCGGAGCTTCCATGGACTTGCTGGATTCTATCGACGTTTTGTGCGGGATTTCAGCACTATTGCCGCACCATTGAATGAATTGACAAAGAAAGGAGTGCCTTTCCAATGGGGACCTGCGCAAGAGAGGGCATTCCACTTATTGAAAGAGAAGCTCACCCAAGCACCCCTACTCCAACTCCCTGATTTTGGTAAGACCTTTGAGATTGAATGTGATGCCAGCAGGATTGGGATAGGTGGTGTATTGATTCAAGAAGGTAAACCAGTTGCATATTTCAGCGAGAAACTAAATGGGCCTAGTCTTAATTATTCTACCTATGATAAAGAATTGTATGCTTTAGTTCGTGTGCTTCAAACTTGGCAACATTATCTATGGCCCAAAGAATTTGTAATACATTCAGATCATGAATCACTAAAACATATTAGAAGTCAAGCTAAACTAAATAAACGACATGCCAAATGGGTAGAATTTATTGAGTCGTTTCCATATGTCATAAAGCATAAGAAAGGTAAGGACAATGTGATTGCTGATACGCTTTCTAGACGTTATACCATGTTATCTTAACTTGACCATAAGATTTTTTGGTTTAGAGGCCATTAAGGAGTTATATACTACTGATTTGGACTTTAAGGAAGTGCTTGAACATTGTACAGGAGGGAAAACATGGAATAAATATGTGATAATTGATGGTTTGATCTATCGTGCTAACAAGCTATGCATTCCAGCTAGCTTCAGTTCGTTTTTTGTTGTTGCAGGAGGCGCATGGAGGAGGCTTGATGGCGATTTTGGAGCAAAGAAGACAGAAGATGTGCTGACCGCCCACTTCTTTTGGCCAAAGATGAGGCGCGATGTTGAGCGCTACGTGGCTCGCTGCACTACATGCAACAAAGCTAAGTCCCGTCTCAATCCACATGGACTTTATATGCCTCTCCCTATTCCTAGCGCCCCTTGGGAGGATATTTCTATGGATTTTGTTTTAGGATTGCCCAGGACAAAGAGGAGGAGAGACAATATATTTGTAGTAGTGGATCGATTTTCTAAAATGTCACATTTTATACCTTGTCACAAGAGCGATGATGCTACAAACATAGCTGATTTATTTTTTCGAGAAATCATTCGCTTACATGGAGTGCCCAATACTATTGTCTCGGATCGCGACGCGAAGTTTTTGAGCCACTTTTGGAGATCACATTGGAACAAATTGGGGACAAAGCTGCTGTTTTCTACTACGTGCCATCCCCAAACTGATGGACAAACGGAGGTTGTCAACCGCACGTTATCCACCATGTTGCGGGCTGTTTTAAAGAAGAATTTGAAGATGTGGGAAGAGTGTTTACCGCCCATTGAGTTTGCTTACAATAGGTCGGTACACTCCACCACCAAGGTAAGTCCGTTTCAGGTAGTGTATGGTTTTAACCCTCAGATTCTATTGATTTATTACCTTTGCCTACCTCTCAACACATTAATTTAGATGCTAAGAAGCGTGCTGAATTTGTTCTTAAGTTGCATGAAACAACTAAAGAAAATATAGAGCGTATGACTGAAAAGTATAGGGTTGCTAGAAGTAAAGGTAGGAAAGAAATAAAATTTGAACCGGGTGATTTAGTTTGGGTGCATTTGAGAAAGGACAGGTTTCCGGAATTAAGAAAATCAAAATTGATGCCTAGAGCTGAAGGACCATTTAAGGTCATTAAGAAGATAAATGATAATGCCTATCAATTGGAGCTACCTGCAGATTTTGGGGTTAGACCCACATTTAACATCTCAGATTTGAAGCCATACGTGGGAGACACCGATGAGCTTGAGTCGAGGACGACTCCAATTCAAGAGGGGGAGGATGATGAGAACATCACTCCTTCGGATACATGCACTACACAAAATCATCCAGGTCCTATGATAAGAGCTCGTGCACGTCACTTAAATTATGAGGTGAGCTCGTTTCTATGTGCTAATAATTTATCTATGCAGAATGGTATGCTACCTAATAATTGTGATCTTTTGTTACTTAGGAGTAATGGGGAGGATCTACGACTAGGTCTACAAGCTATACGACTAGACCTGTCAGCGCTATGACCAGGTCTCAAACTCTTCGACTGATTCGCCACCCTACGACTGCACTCGCAATGATACGACTAGGTCTCATGCTCTACGACCAGTCATTAGGTGTTGCGACACCGTTTTGGGCCTAATAGGGCCTTATTAGCGTGTCGGGGTCAAAGCCTAGGTTGTGTACGCCTCTCCCCGTGGTCGCACAACCCTAGGTCAACCCCCTCACGTCCCCCCCTATATATATATACAACAGCCGCCACAGTTTAGGGTTGGGTTTTTCTTAGAATTATTCTGCCACTTGCAGTTTCGCCGTTGTACGGTTTGAGGAACCCCACTTTATTGATCTTCATTCATATTCGCAATACAAATCAGATTGCATCTTCCTTGTTCTTGTGAGTTGCTTCGATTGCTTGCTGGAACAATAACCCTCATGGTAAGGTCGATCGCGTGCGAGCATGATCGATAACGGCAGTCGTGCGGGTGTAGCGAATTGCGAGGCGACGATCTGCTGGTCGAAAGCCTTAAAGCGTCAACGTCCCCACGATGAAATCAATCGAACCTATCAGAAGATCGGGACACCGTAGCCATCAATGGTTATATTATTATTACTTATGCTTTTGGACTTATGTATAGTACCTTGCTGTTTTTGCCACTATTGAACTTGGTATTATAGTGTTATGACAATATTATGCTTTGCAATCTATATCTATTGGTCCTTTACCATAACTGTCATTTCCTTCAAGTTTCAACATGCAAAAGAAACTCTGCCAAAATTTTATTATCTTCATGTGCTTACAAAACTCCTTCAATTTTATATGCACATGTTTAGGGGGAGCTTTCTCTGTTGACTTTAACAAACAAATAATTCTCTTACTCCTTTTTAAGCTTAATGCAAGAATTATTCTTTATTGAGTCACAACTAGAATATACAACTGGTTCACAACAGATGGTACATTCAAAACCTATTCTTCTCACATACTGATTGGCTTGTCATCAAATTACCAAAAAGGGGGAGATTGAAAGCATCTAGGCCTCTAAAAGTTGTTTTGGTAATTAATGACAATATGTGTTATGGGACTAATGTGTTTATTGAGTGTTTAAAAGGTTTAGTCCCAGTGATGAACATAACAACATGGAGATGCATGCTAAAGGACAACATGAAGATCTATATGGCTCAAAGACAAGGTACAAGTAGTTCAGATCCTTTTTGGTTTACAGTCTGGGAGAATTGGTTGGGAGACTAGATTATAGGTTAGAGGTCAGTACTATAAAGAGGATTACATCTAGTAGCTTGATAGCTTGCTCTTGTGCATATTGGATCAATCTAGGATCATGCATTTCTTTTGGAGTTTGTGATTGTTTGCCAATATCTATTTTTCTCGAAGTTTTCGGTTGTACTGGGTGTGTTCTTTCTTGAACTACCACTCGGCGGTAGTACCAACATTCTTGTAACGGTACCTCTGGTGTTTGTTCGAACGTCCAGAAAGTTTCTCGATCGTGTGGTTAAAACCTTGGTCAGAACATTTCTTTGAATCGACCATCCACATGGACACTCCGAGTGTTTAAGCGATCCGTCGTTCTCTTCGGTAGTACCGGCGTGTTGAGTTCTTGGAACTACGCAACATGGTAGCACCACTTCAGTAGCGGTACATTTTTTCCGAACACTTGTTTTTCGGAGATTGTTTGCTCTCTTGAAGAGTGGTAGTACGCAGTGCTTATAACGGAACTACCACATCCTCGGTTCTTCCGATATCTTTAGCGGTACGTTTTTTACAGAGCGTTTGTTTTTTCGGAGTTGGTTTGATCTTTCGTGGAGCCGTAATACTGGAGTGCAACTCGCGGAACTACCGCAACCCCGGTACATCCAAAATAAGAAGCGATGCGCTTTTTCCAGATCGATATTTTGGAACTCAAAGTTGAACGGAAGTACCAGCTCTTAATCGGAACCTCCGATAAACACGGAACTACCGCATGATAGTTGGCGGTAGTACCGTGCCGAATTTCCAATGGATTTGTTAGAACATTTAATGCATGTCTTTGATAGCCGTTTTTGGCCGTTTTGGTATGGTGCGGTAGTACCAGCCAATCAATGGCGGTACTACCATTTGTGCTATTTTTTTCCCGCAACTGGTCCCAACGGTCATATTTGGCGTGGAGGGCTATAAATATCCTCCACCTGCTCTTGGACAGAGTTAGTGCTTACACATTTACATCCTTGAGCCAAGAGCATTCACTCCACACCTCATATTCTCTGTTGCATTCATTGTGAGGTTGTTGAGCAAGTATTCAAGTGCATTCATTCTAGTTTGATCCTTTGCACTTGAGCTCTGTCAAGAGAAGATTGTGATTTATTACTCTTGGTGCTGTTAGCACCTAGACGGCTTGGCGGAAGTTTGTACATGATCTCTTCAAGAAGATTGTGAAGAGGCCCGGTGCTAATTGTGAGTGGTTCGGTGTTCACCATCTCTAGAGCGGAGGAAGAACAACCACTAGTGAAATCAAGGGAAGGCTTAATTCATGAAACTGGCTTGATTGGTTCAAGCTTCCTCAACGTGGACTAGTGAAGACTTCGGTTTTCGATACCACAGGAAAAAGTCTATTGTTTTCACTTTGGTTATTTCCTCTCTTTACTTTCAGCATTTATAATTCCAGCTTAGCCTGTGCACTTGTTTTTGCTTAGCTAGATTTATATCAAGTTTTGATATTAGTTCCTTACTGTCTTGAGTAGCTTAATTTGTCCTATCATCTTGTTATTAGACATCCTTGTTAATTTTATTGTGCTTAAAGGTTTAATTTGGTCGATTAAATTTAGAAACCTCCTATTCACTCCCCTCTGGTCGGTTATCCTTGATCCTACAAGCACCCTGGTAGCAATGCAGCGTAGAGGATGGAGCCTAGGCTGGAACAGAGGCTCAACATGCTGGAGTTGAAGATGGAGCGCATTCAGGACCATATCAAGTTGCTTGAGAAGATTGTGTGTGTGTGTGTATCATTGTTGTACTTTATGCCATATTTGTTAAGTGGTTAGTTTGTGTAGGTGTATGGAAAAGAGACTGATGTGTATGTGTGACATTGTGCTACTTAATAATTATGATTACATGTGCCTTCATGCTACTTAACAAAGATGTAGCACAATCAACACACCTGATTCAATTTGCATAACCTCTAGCAACATTTGGATAACTAGACTACAAACCATAGTATCTAGGTTCAAAAGACAACTGGATAATTCGGTACAGACCACACCATAGCGTCTAGGTTCAAAAGACAACTAGATAGTTCAATATAGACCCCCCATAGCATCTAGGTTCAAATAAGTTCATTACATATCCACTTCCTACTTGCAGGCCTCACTTTCTCACTCCTTCTGGTACTTGATCAAGTATGGCTAAAAGGATTCTTCTCGATCTACCATGACATGAACAACAATAATGTTTCAACTAGTTACATGAAAAATGAAGGGATGCTATCAACATTTTGCAGTTCTACATAGTAATTACTTGAATTGTTACTTTATCCTCCATTGTGGACGCATGAATTCTCTAGTTGCACCCTTCAGCGGCAAAGTCAGCTCTCACTCTCCCTGGGTCACTGTTCTCAGTGTTATATTCAAACTCATGTTTAATTGCATGCTAAGCTAATGCCAGCATAAACTATTCAATATTTTGGTATATGTTGCCTATTGACATTGGAGGGTTATCTCTATCGTAAGCTATTTCAGGAATGGCATCTAGCACAACATCCTTTGCAACCATGCTATCAGCCTCCTCAACATCCTCCTCATCATCATCAACCTCAGGCACATAATCTGTAATACCCCGAAAGTGTGTCAAGTATTTAGTCGGGAGAGATTAAATTTTCGGGAGGGAAATAAATGATCGGGAAGGACCAATTGGAGAAAAATGCGCAATTTTAACAGGAAAAAGGGGGGAAATCGCTGTTCTAGCCAAACCTGGGCTTGGGCCCGCACCATGTGGCTCTTGGGGTGGCCGGCCAAAAGGGGGGGCGCCACTCCCTCCCCCAAACCCTAGCCGCCACCTCCCCCACTCCCCACGCCCTTCCCCCTCCCTCTCCCCTTGGTAGCCACACCACCTTCTCCCCCCATCTCCCATCTTCCCCTTGTGCAACCACCCCTCTAGCAGCCCCTCCTCCATGGTTTTTCCCCCCTTGCTGGCCGGCCAAACTCCTCCTTTTCCCTGCTGCCAACCCAGAGAAGAAGGAGAAGGAGTTCCCGGTGGAGTTTGGCTTTAGGAGGAAGAAGGAGGTGTGGAGAGGAGGCTTTCTTCTTGGGGGTAACCCATCATCTACCTACGTTCTCCAAGGGGGTAAAGAAGACCCTTCCCCGCTGAATCTTTCGTGTTAGATGCGTTTTATGAATTCGTTTATTGGATCGGTCACCGATTGCTGTTAGATTGCATTCTGTCCTGTTTGTTGCGTGAACAGTTTCGTGTGGTTAGAGGCCGAATTAGGAGTTTTGGTCTCCTAGAGATTTGTAGGTTACGTTCTTAGCTTTCAATGGCCACCAAGAACTTCCAAATCTGATTAACGGTCAGGGAGTTATGAATTTTCTAGTATCGCTGTCCTGTTGATCTGTCAGTTTTTGGACAGTCTGTAGAAAACTGATTAAAACTGCTAACTAAAGGGATAATCAGGGGATCTCAGTATAACGAAAAATGTGGGTAATTTCGATACCTTTTCATAGAGATAAAGAACGCAAGATTTGGACTTTCGTATCAAAAGTTATGGAGGTTTTAGTGTACTATCCAGAGAACCCGATGTGAATTCTGAGGTCTGATAGTTTGGCTTGCTAGGGGAAGTAAATGGCAGAATCAAAAGGGCTCCCCAACTAAGTTTATTTAGGTAATTTAATTACCTTTTCAGAAAGTCTAAGATCATCTTATTTGGATTCCTGAGCAGAAAGTTATGTATTTTATAAGTTGACTGTCCGCAGTGAACACCAAATCGATCGCTAGAAACTAGAAGATTGGAAACACTTGAGAGTTTTGCGAGTTCAATTGTGTTATTATTTATGATTTTGGTCCAGTATGCTGGTCTTAGTTGGGGTTAACTTATGTTCAGGTGAGAGCGTGAACCCAGGGGCAGTACCCTCTTCGCGTCCACCGTTCTCGCACGGTTGAGGCAAGTATTCGGGCTATTGCACTTTTATGTTTGCATGATGGAAATTGTGATGTGTCTTGTTGGCATTAGCCATGTATACCCATTAATGAGATGAGATACCATGTATCTTGATGACTGTTTGTTATGGTTAAAGAATTCTTTTGCATGTTGTTAATGCTTACATGTTTATGTGAACACGTTGAATTCTTACATGTGAAAGATGTTGCCATGGTGCATATGCATGTTTTGAGCATGTTGAGTCTTGGTTATATGATAACCAAGTTTATATAGTTGAGGTCCCCGTCATGCAATGACGGGCTTAAGGTCCCCACATTTGTGGAATGTGGGCTATGAGCAAAGAGGTCCCCATCATTAAGGTGATGGGCAAAGGTCCCTATACATGTGGTGTATAGGCTCTTGGTCCCTGTGCCAGAGGGCACAGGCAAGGGTATTCATTGACGGATGAATACCTCGCATTACCGGTAATATGCGAAAAGAGATAAAGTTCAAAAGGAGCATTGCATAGGTTGCATTTCTTAAGTTTAAAGGTTATGTTTAGCGTAATGTTATTGTGGATTATCGATGCTATGATTGAGTTCTTGTTTATGGCCTTGTTGATACTTGCTGAGTCTTTGGGCTCACTCTTGCTTTAATCTGTTTTAGGTACAAATGGCAGGAACGTCATGCATGGGAGGGAGTAGATGTTGGATGCACTCACTACCTCACAATCTTAAGGCGTTTGCCACTTAGCTTCATCTCAGAAATAATTAAACTGTTGGAGTAGATGTTTATTTTGGTTTGAGTATCTGATTATTTGTAATAATGAGATTTTCCAGTCTTGGTTATATTCATTCGGTTATCATGCAAGTTTGATTGAGCTTGATTATGAAGTTATTATTGATAAATGCCATGATTTATTGTTGAAACCTCGGTAGAGCTGTTTAAACAAAGGAGACTCTGCCGAAATTTTGTAATTTGTGCTAGATTAGTTTAATTCCAGTAGCATTCCAAGCTCATTGAGAGTTGGGGTGTTACATAATCAGGGTCATTACCAGCTGCAGTAGTAGCACCATTGCCCTCCTCTATGTCACTATCATCTGTATACATACCCTCTCCATCCACACCAACATGTTCATTAGTTAGGAATGGGTTAGCTAAGTATGTATCATTATGAGAATCATCATTTGGATTTTCCTCAGTATGTTGTGTGCTACTGCTAGGTTGGCTAGGACCCACCTGACATGGGATTGGAAGGGAAGGATTGCATGGTACATCAACATTGCAAAGAGTGCCATCTGCCTCACTTTGTCCTTCATGAATAGTACCAACAAAACTATCATTTGGGTCACAGATTGTGATAGACATCTCAATAGTCTAGCTAACAATAAGCTTGTCAAACATTGACTCCAAGTTTTGGTCGAACTCACATGAATGAATTTTTGGTGGCGACATCAAAGTAGTGCATTTTGATAGTTTGGTTTGGGCCCATGGGTATTTGTCCTGAAGTTTATCAACTAATTATTAAAGTTGAGTGTGAATGAGTCCACTACTTTGTTGAAGTTAATGAAACCGAACTCTGTCTAGTCTATTTCCATGTGTAGCATATTTGATTTTTAGTAAATATGCTATTTAGGCGTCCATCATGTGGACCAACACAATATTAATAGGTTTAGGGCCTACCGAATCAATATTTGAACACATCCTTAGGGCAAGTCTCAACAAAAAGAAGGCACATTCAAGGGTTTTAGAGCACAGACCCCACAATAGCTCAAAATTTCGAAGGGGGTGGTGATGGATCTGCCATTGCCGTCTTTCCCCTTCCTGGCCTCCTCCCTCCAACGTTCAAATTTGACTCCTCGTGCTCCTCTTTGCTGCTCAAGCCATGAGATTCACCTCCTAATGCTCCATTTGGGTGGCCTCAAGCTTTGGATCGAGTGGGATTAAGGTCCGACACCGATTCTAGGGTTTCGTGAAAGCTAGGGATTTGGTGGTGAATGGCTCAAATGTGGCTGGCTCCTCCCTATTTTCTCCATGATGACCTAACATGTGGGCCCACACGACGACAACTTGCATGGGGTAAGATGGGAATTTCAAAAAAATGACATGTTTTGCATGTTCGCACGATATTGCCCTAACGTTCACTGATGGGAGTGGCAAAAAGGGATGAAAGTTGAGATCCGATGATAATGAAGGGAGGAGCAGTTTTGCGATGATATATTAGGGATCCAATCAACTTCCAATGGCAAATAAGGAATTATATCTATTCTCAATCAGCAAGATGTACAAGTTGTGTGGAGTTCAGTTGCTTTCTTCAAACAAGATGTACAAGTTGCATGAAGTTCTCAGCAAGATTTTTTTAGTAAGCAATAGAACTCATGTTAAGAACTAGCTAAACAAATCAAATCTTGATCAAGCACCGCCACACAAGTATACTATGACTGCAAACACGAAAATGAGTCCTTGATATTTAGTTAGAACGTAATTTATGTTTGATTGTAACACCCCAGCCCGACATGAGCCTGGAATGCTACTGGACTAACCTTAAATAATTCTAAACAAAGGTAATTTTAGTAAAATTCAGCAGAACCTCCCCTGTAAAGTCAATTACACGGGGGTTCCAACAGACAAGTAAATCATAAGTAACTAAGCTACCATCTATAGTCATCAATAGATAATCAAAACATGCTAAGTAACTAGCAAAACCAATGAAGTATAAAGTTCCACTACTCATCATTGTTACACTAATCCCACTGCATGAGACAAGACATAATAAACCTTTGAGCAACTCGCCCAATTATTAAAACACGGTCTAAAGTTCATTCAACTTTATTTCGTTCATGGTGTTGTGTGTGTGACTATCAGTCTACTTCCCTCCATGCATGTCGTTCTTAGATCGGGTACCTAAAACAACAATAAAAGCAAGAGTGAACCCACAGACTCAGCAAGTACAAAATAAAAGTTATAACATCAGCATCCATAGATAGAAACGCATCAATAAAACATATCACATGCAAATGCAATGCTCAAGGATCCTTTCTCTTTATCTCTTTTTACATTTTATCGATAATGCAAAGTATGCAACCGTCGCTGCATACTCATGCCTGTGCTCGCAAGCACAGGGACCAATTGCCCATTACTCCGTAAGTAATGGGGACCTCAAGCCCACACTCCACGACTGTGGGGATCTCAAACCCGTCACATTCATGACGGGGATCTCAAAGTAAAGCATACTTGGTAACCACGAGACTAAGCCTCAACATGATTTCAATATGCACATGCTCATCTTTTATTCATCATCAAATTACCAAAAGACAACAACATCATGCAATAATAGAGCATAGTCATACTTGGAACATCCACCATTCTCGAAACAATCATCATGCTAGCATTCTTGCTACACTATCATATATCGAAAACACACAAACATGGCCAATCAATCACAACCAAGTCCCCCACCTAATTCATTAAGAACATAAACTAAGACACAAACGGAGGACGTGAAGACGGTGCTGCCTCTAGTACCAGTCCCCCACCTAATTCATTAAGAACATAAACTAAGACCATAGTAATGAACCACAAGAATTATAAAAGCAAACACAACCTAGCAGCAGCTTGCAACGCGATCCCGACTCCAATTCCCTAATTGCTGATCTGTGCCCTCTGTAAACAGTCATGTTCTAAAATTCATATATTTTCGTACAGGGGTCCAAATTAGGTGTTCTTGGACTTCATTGAAAGGTTATCAAATTCCCCAACTAAACCTAGTTGGTGAGCCTCCCTGATTCGGCCATCTAAAATCCTTTTTAAGCTAATTAACAAAGTATCGATTTCGCGTCAAGTTCTCTAGACAGAACACTAAAACTATCATAACGTTCAGCTCGTTTATCCAAATTTTGCGTTCGTGTGCTTCCCTGAAAGCTACGACAATTATCTACAACTTTTGTTATACTGAGATCCTCTAATTCTCCCTTTAACCGATCTCACAGGTCAGATTACTAAAACCTGTCAAAATACTGACAGATTCACAGAACAGTCGCACAATTAAATTCATAACTTTTGCTAAAGAGGTCCAAAAAAATACGATCTAGCACTTCATTGAAAGCTATTGGCGTCCTATACAACTTCCTAGGAGACGCCCGAGACTGAATCCACACTTAACTACATCAAAACGTCCCTCTAACGCGATCTGTCCTGAGGAGACAGAACTACCGACATAGAACAATTAAGCGCTAAAACATCTAAACGAGGGGAAAACGAGGTTACCCTTGATGACCCGATTGCCGGGCACGACGAGCACCCACCAGCGAGCTCTCCCCCCAAAGATGGTCCTGTTCCCCTCACCTTCTTCCTTCTCTAACAGCCGGCCACCCCCAGCGATCTTCTTCTTCTCCCAAATCGGCAAGCGAGGAGGATGGACGGAGTTTGCCGGCAGCGAGGGAGGCGCAAAGGGGAGGGAGTGCAGCAGTCGGGGGAACCTAGGCGAGGCGGCGGCTTGAGGGGATGGGGAGGTGCGGGGGTGGAGGGGAAAGGCGCTGGTGGAGGAGGGAAGGGAGGCAAGGGGCGGCTAGGGTTGGGGGGGAGAAAAGGGGTGTCCCCTTGGCCGGCCACACTTAGGCCCCATGGGCCAAAGCCCAGGCCCAAGTTACCGATATCTTCCGAAAACCCCCTCCTCTTCCCGCTAAATCAATTAATTTCCAATAGGTCCTTCGGCGGAACCAATTTCCTAATAGTTTTTTCTTTAATTTAACTAGGTTCCTTCCCAAATTCTAGTCTGGAGTACTACATTGATACATGTCTAGAACATTCCTATACAACATGGATACACTTTGAGGGTCTATGATATGTTTTTTACCTTCACAAGACCTAATGACTGGTTGGGATGGCAATGGCATAGGACCTTTTTGGGTATGTCTTGTATGTTGTTGTATCCATGTCTCTCTAGTTTGGGCTTGTAATCTATATTTCTTAATGAAATGGAAGCAGTTCTTTTCTCTCACTTCAACCAAAAAACAAAACAAGTCTAACAGTTATATTGTATGTTTCTGTTACTCTCTATTGAAATTTAATTTAATTACCATTCATAAAAAAATAACATATGGTCGGATGCTAATTGTCACTATGTAGGAAAGTTGCGAAACATTTGATATATACATTCACATGCCCTGTGAATCCAAGCGCTAGTTAATCAATTAGAGTTCGATTGCATTTGGTTTGCACTACATACTTAGGGCGAATTCCTTATATGACACTGAAAGTTTGCCTCATCCCTTATATGCCACTTATTGTTTTAATGAGAGATTTCACAAAATTTTAATGGCGTATAAGGAATTAATCCTAAGAAGTACTACTATGCCACACTTGCCTGTATAGCATCATTTGATGGTTGTTTAATATTGCATCATATGCTTTTCAGTTTTGTAGGAACGAGTTAGGACCTTCAATGAAGACACCAAGGATAAAGATGTGCTTGTGCTAAATGTCTAGGACACATTTCATATGTTGAATTGATGATGCTAATGTAGTTTTTGTGGTTGAATGTTGGAGTATTCATGTTAACTAATTACTGTTAAAATGATTTCACAGTATAAATGTCTTTTTGAGGTTTTTTATTTTTCAGATTTTTTGGTATTATTTTGAGAATTTTTCTAAAGTATTAGTATTGTAATATCCCATTTAACCTTGGAAAATCAAACGAATTAGAAAGGAAATCAAATAGAGTTAAAAGCGTAATTTCAGAATTTTTCCTATAGAGGGGGAGAAGGGGTTTGGGCCTTCGGCCCATGGCCACCTGGCCCAAGGTGGGTCGGTCGGCTTTTATAGGGGATGGGGGGCAATGTAATACCCCAAAAGTATTCGAAATGATTATCGAGAGAGAATTAAGTTATTTAAAGAGAAAGACTATTTAGAAATTGAATTAAGGGAAGGACTAATTAGAAAATAGTTATTTAAGTAGTTAAAGAGGGGGTGTACAACGAAATTTGGAGAACCTGGGCCGTGGGCTTTCGGCCCACGTTATTTGGCCCAAGGGGAAGCTGATTTAAGAAGGGCAACCAAAACCCTAAACACTTTTTACTGTAGTGTGGTTACTGTAGCACCACCGCCCTGTAGCACCTCCTCCCTCCACCATTGCTCCCTCCTCCGGTGAGACCTTCCGCGGGCGAGGATCAACCTTGGTGCTACCCGGCCACACGAAGGAAGAAGGAGGAGATCATCTTCATGGGGAAAGTTCTTCGTCTTCCTGTGATTCTTCAAGGGTAACGAAGAGATTTCATCGCAGTATGATTGGTATTAGATGCGTTTACGATTTCGTTTAGTAGATCGAATTAAATTGCCGCTAGATCGCGTTCTGTCCAGAAATTGGTACGGCTGTTTTCATGTTCTTAGCAGCCGATTTTGGGATTCCCATCTCCTAGAGATATTTAGGAATTGCTCTTATCTTTCGGTGGCCGCCGAGTTCACCTGATTCCGATGTACGGATCAAAAGTTATGAATTGTTTAGTGTCGCTGTCCTGCTAATCTGTTAGCATCTAGACAGTTTGTAGAGAACTGGGTTAATCCGATAGTTAAAGAGAAAATCAGAGGATCTCGGTATAATGAAAGATGTAGGTAATTTCCATACCTTTTCATAGAGCTAAAGAATTCTAGATTTGGACTTTTGTAGCAAAAGTTATGATTGTTTTAGTGTGCAGTCCAGAGAACCCGACGTGAATATTGCTGTCGTTTAATTTAGCTTGGTAGGGGTATTAGATGGCCGATTTAGAAGGGACCCTCAACTAGGTTTAGTTGGGGAATTTAATTAACTTTCCAGAAAGTCCAAGAACACCTCATTTGGACTCCTGTGCCAATAGATATGGTTTTTTGTGTAAAAACTGTCCACCGAGGAGACAGATTGACGCTTAGGATTTGGGGTTGGGATCGGATTAGACGCTTTTGCGAGTTAGTGTTTGTTTTTATATAGTTTTTTGGTCTACTACTGTTATCTTAGCGTACGTTATAATTATATTCAAGTGGTGGTTTGATCCCCGAGGCAGCACCTTCTGCACGTCCCCCGCTTTCTCGCGGTTAAGGCAAGTATAATAATTGATATTATAGATATCGTTGAATGGCAACGTTTGGTAAATACTAGGAGTATTTGTGTTATCCATGATTATTTTGATGGTATATTTGGTAATGTTCATGGTTTCCAGTGGTATGAGTAAAGAGTTATTCTTAGATGTTTGAAGGTTATGAATTCTTGATTATGAGCATTTGTAGTATGAAGCAGTTATTCTTATGCAATGTTGCTGCAGATGCATGTTTACATTAATTCAAGATTTAATACATGTGCATCATGATGGCTTGTTGAAGTCTTGGTCATGAGATGACCAAGCAACTGTTGAGGTCCCCAGCATGTTTATGGCGGGCTAAAGGTCCCCATGCTTGAAGAGCATGGGCTTAGGTCCCCATACTTGCAGAGTATGAGCAATGGTCCCTGTGCCAGATGGCACAGGTATGGGTGAGCATCGACGGATGCGCACTCTGCATTACTGGTAAAAGGCAAAAGAGAAAGATAAAGATAAAAAGCATGTTGAGCATGTTGCATAGCATGTGTACGTAAAACATTTGGTGTTTGGTTTGTGTAATCTGATTGATGAGATTACATGCTTGTACGCTGTTTGTGCCATTTATTATATTTGCTGAGTTTTTGGACTCACTTCTTGTTGTTTGTTGTGTTTTAGGTACTCTTACGAGATCGGCATGCATGGGGGAAAGGAAGGATTAGCCTTGTTGCACTAACGCACGATCTACCCACATTGGAATGCAAAAGAAAATTTATTAGTAGCTAAATGAATTACTTAAAGTACACTTTATGATCATTGCTTTGCTTGGAGTAAACTGTAATAATCGGATAGATGTTTTGAATGTTCTTGATCTATAACCTATGTGTTTAGTTGCTATGGATGTTATAGTAACGAATAGCCAGTTTTGATTTAGTCTTAATTGAATTGCAAGTTGGAATACTTTGATGTGCTATATTTGTTAGTTGGAACTTCCGGTATAGATAACTATATAAAGGAGGTTCTGCCGAAATTTTGTAAGATGTTTTAGCCTAACTTGTTTAAATTATTTAATTCAGTAGCATTCTAGGCCTTTGTCAGGCTAGAGTGTTACAGTTGGTATCAGAGCGGGCTGTAGGTCCGTGGTATTGAAAATATTAATTTGACACACTAAGCACAGTAGTTGGGGTGGGTTTTTGCATTGCATTTACGCTTCTATTTAGTTGTATTGATGATTCTTGTTATAAGATGATCTGATATATCTATATTATAATACTATAATTATTATGTGTGGGGATAACCCATGTTGAGAGGTTTAGGTTGTGGTTGTGGCCCTGGGTTTTACCAGGTTACACCACTGTTCGCGGTATGAGAATAGGGAAGTGGTTACCTCAGATATCTTAGTAGAGGTGTTGATAGTGAGTATCTTTAGAAGAGTTGTTCTCTTCCTTGAATTTGAATTTGGTCAACTCTTATCTGGTTATGATTGATGAGTTTCTCTTGGGTTGCTCGAAAAAGGCTCTTGGGTTATTAGTTCATTGCGGTTGATGGATTGCTTGAAAAAGGTTGGTGTTTCCATTGGCTTAATTTGTTCCGTTAAGCAATCATTGTTTTTCCAACCGATGAGTTATTCTTGCAGCTGGTGAACTCGGTTGATTGTCAAGGTTGATCTTTATATTGGAGTTTTGTCTTTCTCATTGGAAAGCATGACCCATTTATTCGGTTGATGTTTTTGGTTAATGAAAGTTTCCTTTTGCAAGTCTTTTAGTATGTGGAAGCTTTGACTCAATGTAACTCTTTTGGGTATTTTGAGTGTTGAAGTTGAATGGTTTTTTTTATGAAAGAAAGTGTTAAACCCTTTAGAGATATCTTATCGTGGTTAAGGGAGAGGTTATAATCACATAAATTAATGAATATAATATGGGTTATCAAGTTGGGTCTGTAGTATGGTGCATAATAAATTCTAACGAGTATCCTTGGGAGTGAAATCGAATAAGTTGATGTTGTCCTCTAGCAGTTCTTAATGAGGTGTGATTATGAGTATGGCTATACTTAGTTGGAATCAATAGAGTTATTAAGAAGTGTGGAACATTGATGAATTGAGTTGATCATTAAGAGTGATACATTTGGTAAACTTATTTGGTAAATTGGATTAACGGATCTCAATGGATTAATCTAACCATTTGGGATGGTTAAGTTCAAAAGGAGTTAGATTATTGTCTTAGTGGATATTAATCTTGGAGTAACCTTTAGTGGATACGTAGTGATTATATGTAATTGCTAGGTGCAATTATTGTCTATTAAAGTTTGGTGTTGAGCATCACTAAGATATAAACTTATGGGATTTAATGGAAGAACAATGTTTATGTGATGGTAGAACTATCGGATAATAGTATGTCTTTGATGGAAGGGTTTTGGAATAACCTTTTTAAACTGTGTAGTATTTTCCCTCTAAAATAAAGTAGTTGATGTAGTGAGAGTGCAAGAATTTGTTATACACTCTAAAATAAAGTAGTTGATGTCTCGTAGAATCGTTTTATCTAACCAATCCTTACTCCTTTCAGAGCAATTAGTTGAAATAAAACAACTCCACGAGGCTTCGACTTGCACCTAGGAGGAGATGAAGTCGATGAAGATCAATCTTCAGGACAACATTTCGCTTCTGAACAATATACTCGATGGGCTTGGTGCTGGAAAGGTCGCTCCTCGCGATGGCACGATGGCTGCTCATACGAGTACCATTGGGGAGCAAGTCAGTACCTTGCAAGAGTTGGTGTCTACTCTGAAGACAAACCAGAATGACTCGATAAGGGAAGCGATTAAAGGAGTTGTAAGCTTTGTTTTAGCAAAGCTTAAAGCCCGTGACCCCAACCTTAACCCTCATTCTGTTGAAGCCGACTTCGACTGTACTGAATCTGAAGCAGAACGGTTAATCGAGGAGATGCAGTCAGTCGGCAAGAAGATCGAAGAGGAGATGCAAATAGAGTCTCCTTTGTCAGAGTAGTCTTTGTCAAAGTAGTCTGTAATAGGGATCTGTAAAGACAAGCCCTTTTGGTGATGTATAAATATATGATCCTTTCTTTTTTCCTGCAAATTATCTCATAGAGTAGTTAGTAACTCGTAAGCTAATGAAAAGGGAAGAAATAATCAGACCAGATATGTGCGATTCCTCCTTCCTTCTTCCTTTTCCCTGCAAATCATCTTGTAGAGTAGTTAGTAACTCGTAAGATGATAACTCGGAAAAAGAAACTAATACTAAGAAATGAAGTCATGTTTATAACTTTATCCTAGCCTCCGACTATTTACTTAGTTTATTTTGATAAACTAAGGAAATAGTAAAGAAAGGGTTTATGAAAACAGAGAGGTTTGTTCGACTTATAGTTCTCGAGTATCGATTATCTTACACTAGTCGAAAGAGTAGAAACGGATCGACGCTAGGAAGTTCCCTCTAGTGGGCAGGACCACGTGTAACACCCCAACTCCACAAGAGCCAAGAATGCTACTAAAGTAACCTTACACAAAACTAAACTAAGATAATTTACTAAGTTTGTGAGTCTCCTTTGTATTTCTAACATCACATGGGTTTCAACGGTTAAAGGGAGTTATAACAAATCGCAATATTCATGATCAACAATAAGTACTCAAGAACTTACTAATCGACTGAACAAATCCTCAAACTTCCAACTAGACTACTCATCATTATTACAAATAATCCGATACGGAAACATAAACAGATCAAATCTTTGATCAGTAGCTTAATTAATAAGGCATGATCCGAGAATTTAAGTTCATGACAGTGTGCGTGCAAAGCATAACGCTACTCCCTCCCATGCATACTGCGCTTGAACTGGGTACCTAAAAACAACAAAAAAAGCAAGAGTGAGTCCACAGACTCAGCAAGTACATAAATAAAAAGACGCATAATTCAATCCATAACATCAGCATCCATATTCAGGAGCACATCACTAAATCATTCCACATGCAAATGCAATGCTCAAGGATTCCTTTTCTTTATCTCTTTGTGCATTTTACCGGTAATGCAAAGTATGCAACCGTCATTTGCATACCCATGCCTATGCTTGCGTCGCACACAGGACCAATTTCCCAATACTCCACAAGTATTGGGGACCTCAAGCCCACACTCCACGAGTGTGGGGATCTCAAGCCCGTCACATTCATGATGGGGACCTCAAAGATGTGCATGCTTGGTCATCACAAGACCAGGCCTCAACATGATATCAAAATGCATATGCACCATCTCTTTTCAACATCAAGCACCAATGGCGGTAACAACATTCATGAATAAAGGCAATAACGACATTCATGAATTAAGGCGATAACAACATTCATGAATAAAGGCAATAACAACATTCATGAATAAAGCATATCCATACTTTGAACATTCACCACTTTGATTATGCACACTTATCAACAGCCATACGACATTAACAAGCATCAAACCCGTATTCATGTCCAAGCAATCACAAACAAGGATCAAACGATGCACTTGCCTCAACCGTGCGGGAACGAAGGACGCGAAGAGAGTGCCGCCTCCGGAACCAGTCCCCCACCTAAACATTCAATTAAGAAATGCTAAGACAGCAATAGAGGACCACTCAAACCATAAAAGTAAACACGGACTCACAAAAGTTCCTTTAACTCGAACCCAGCCCCAATTTCTAGATGTCGCTTTGTCCCCTTTGTGGACAGTCATGTTCTAAAATTCATATCTTTTTGTACAGGGATCCAAATTAGGTGTTCTTGGACTTCATTGAAAGGTTATCAAATTCCCCAACTAAACCTAGTTGGTGAGCCTTCCTGTTTCGGCCATCTACTACCCCTAACAAGCCAAACTACAGAGCAACAATTTTCACGCCAGCTTCTCTGGACAGTACACTAAAACCACGATAACTTTTTCTACGAAAGTCCAAATCTTGCGTTCTTTATCTCTATGAAAAGGTATGGAAATTACCTACAATTTTCGTTATATTGAGATCCTCTGATTTCGCCTTTAACTAATAGAATAACTCAGATTTCTACAGACTGTCAGGATGTTGATAGATTAACTAGACAGCGGCACTAAACAATTCATAACTTTCTAACCGTTAATCGGATTTTGGCGTTCTTGGCGGACACTGAAAGATAAGAACATTATCTACATAACTCTAGGAGACCAAAACTCCTAATTCGGCCGTTAAACACACGAAACTGACCGCGCAATAATCTGGACAGAACGCGATCTATTAAACCGACGCAAATCAATCTACCAAACGACATCAACCGCAACTACTACGCATCAAACAACGAAGAACACGCGACGTTACCCTTGTAGAATCGCAGCAAGAAGATGAACTCTCCCCACGAAGTTGATCTCCTCTCCTTTCTTCACTTGATCGGCAGTAGGGAGCATCGACGGCGAGGAAGGGAGGCACCAATAGAGGGGGCACCACCATGGAGGAGAGCTGTGCTACAGGAGCCGTGCTACAGTGCGGTGGCACTGTAGCTACAGTGCATCTATGGTTTTCCCCCTTCCTTTTATTGGTGGCTGACCCCTCATGGGCCTCCTGGGCCAAGGCCCGAGGCCCAAGTTGCCGAAAAACTGCAGAAACCCCCCTTTTTTATGTCTAATTTCTCTTTTGAACGCTTTCTTTCGTAGAATAAATCGGAGTATTACATTAAAACCCCTCTTTCTCCTGTTCAATCGCTTTGCTAAAAGAAATATTCTCCCAATCTTAATTATTCTCTCCCGATTTAATTTTTGGGGTATTACATTCTACCCTCCTTAAACAGAATTCGACCCCGAATTCTATTCAACCTCAACACCAAAAAAACCACTGCTAAAAGATTTACTAACATTACTATGTACCTGCCGTGAAAAACTTTGGATAAAGCTTGCGCATGCGAGACTCCAATCTCCCAAGTCGCCTCCCTCTCGGGCTAATGGGACAAAGGCATCTTGACACAAACCAACGACTTCTGCCTCAGCAGTCGCTCTGACCTCTCTAACAACGCACAGGATGCTACACAAAGGTCAGCAACTCCCGCGAAACTTCAAACTTCAAACCTCTCTGGTACTCACTCAGCACTGGGACAAACAAGACGATGTGTACTTCGCGCATGGACTCACTACGGTCCTAACGTTTTGCCAACTAGCGAAAACAACCCAATGTACCTTGGGGCAACCCCCCCTAGTGGTACCGAACCACGCAACATGTGCTTAGAACACTGAACTTTTGTTCCACCTATTAAGCGGACTTTTTCACCCAAAGAAAGATCACCTCCTTTAACGAGGGACACACAATGAGAACTCGCTTTAAACACACTCTTACACCGACATAGCCCCACCGAAAAGGAAGGACTATCATCGCAACAAGCGTTACCAACTCGGTACTAAAAGAGTCAAGTTCGAATCGAAGATTTATCACGAAAATCTTTCCACCTTCAAATTAGAAAATTTGCAAATAAACACCACATCCGCCAAAGGAGAAATCACTCGAATAACCAAATCCAACATTTCTTTTATTCTTTCTGAACTGATAAGAACCACACATACCAACATAAAGCCGAGCTCAACTTTGCGAAAGACAAAGGTCAACAGCATAGAACTTAAACGGAAAAAAAAATCAGGAAAACAATTCACTTCTTGAGGAAGCATCAATTTTACAGTTTCTCTTTTAGGACCAAAATTTCCCTCAAGCTATGGAATCCCAATCATCGCACAACACACTAACTTGTTACTCTTAACTTGGCAATCTCAACGCCAAGCCCAAATCGAAACGCCTTGTCTACACCTTTGAAGAGGGACTCTGATGATTTCACAAAACATTCTCTAACCGATTCCCTTTACTGATAGAATTCATTTGACAGATGGCACTCAGAAAGTATCCCCAAATTAGATCTCTCACACGATCATATCACCTCAACCCTTTTTGAGGACAAACATTTCAGATTCCACATCACACACTCTCATGTACTACATCAGAAGGGTGTTATCAACGATCATCCCACTGTTCGCAATCCACCCTTATTCTACTTCCTCTACACATAATCTTTGGGCGACTCAAAGTTCTAGCATAACAATGCAAAGTCCACATTTAACCTCCAAGACTCTTGCAACTAACTTCTCATATATAAAAGATAGGGAAATCCTCAGATTAAATCCCTAAAAATCCATAATTCCCACATACTCACTTATTAACATCATCATGAAAATATTTTCTTGACCCGATTACCTTTACAAAGATTATAACTCTTAGAAGGTTACTCAATCAAAACCAAATCACTCTTGACAATACTCAACATTTTCTATTATCCCATTAATTGGCATGACAATTCGATTACTTTGTAATCCCACTCTCATTAAACCACGTCATCGAGAATAAGCATTCACAACCTCGCAATACTACCAAATTACGATACTCTATAAAATTGATCAAGATTTCCATACTCTCGGTAATTCTAATGTCCCACCCGAAGTGAACAAAAGATCTTGGATCACAATCACTATAGGTTATACTAGCTTTAACAATGCAATCAGTTTAACCCCATAAGACAATCTTCCATTGAGATAGACTTCTCTCAAAGAACTATATTATGAAATTATTTCATCCTCCAATGCTCATCGAATAACTTACAACCCACAGTTTCACAACTACAATTATTAAACACCTCAAAAGACTCAGGTGAAACGAATAGGTTGATTCTTCCTCAAAAGAAAGAGCGAATGGAATCATTTTTTTTATCAACTTGGAAAACATGTGCCACCCGCAGTGAACACAAGATCAAGGAAAACTGTCACTTAGGCCAAGTACTCGAAAAATATAAGGAAAAGTCAACAGTCAAGGGCTCAAGTCTTACTGAAAGCGAATACCAAACCACCAAAGAGAAGAAGGTAATGCCCTTTGAAAAAAAATTTGATAAACTCTTATGGAACAACTGCATAAGGTTTAAGCACACTCAAATAAACTGCAAGATGCGAAACGTGACTTGAATCTCAATTTCTTATACTTCACTCCTTCCTTTAACAAGGAATGTTATTTTCCGTGATTACTACATCACTTTGCCAACTTAAACAAGATAAACTCTTAAGATCAAATCATAGGAACCACTTAAGAACCAATAAAATCTTTCAACATGTCACTTTGTTCAAAGCAACTCAATCACCACTCACACAAGTCATAATCTCTTGCAGATAATCTTACTAACATCAAGAATAATATACTCTGAACACAAATGTTTATCATCAACTAATCCATTAGAAAGCCCCCAAAGTTTCACCAAATTGTTCCATACTACCTTTTCATCCCACCTTCAAAATGAGAGTACATCCAAAACCATACAACCTCACTACATCGACCTCTTTAGTTTAGAAAGGGTCTACTATACAATTGAAAAGCTCCTACCAAAACCCTTTCATCAAGGACACAATATCATCCGTTTATTTCACAATCATGTGGGCATAAGCCACCTATTATATCATATCAGTTCAACTTTTAGCGATGCTCAACATCAAACTTCAACACACAATGATTATACTACAGCCATTGTTGTTATCAACTGGCTTCATTACGTAATCTAGTTGCTACCTATTTTCCTTCCCAAATCACAGGGATATTAACACACATATTCCACTGTTCCTCCTCATATTTGGTTTTCGGCAAAAATACACTAGAACTTCAAAAATCGAAATCTTCTATCGATCAAAAGTCTCAACAACACTACAACCAAATTCATCGCGTCATTCTATATAGAAGAACTACATAGAACTCCTCCCATAAATTCTAGATCCACCGATATTCAATCCATTCAACCGATTATACACAGTTCCAGTAACTAATCATACTAGAGAACATGTAAATCTAGCATTTACACTAGTTCCCTTTTCACACATTTAAATTAAGCCATAGGAACCAAAGAACCCAACAAGTTTAGCAACCTAAACGTTTTTAATGACCAGACCAATTCATCAGTGTTCCATACTTCTTAATATCTCTTTTGACTCCAAATAAGTATGGACATACTTTCAATCACTACTCATATATAGTTCATCAAGAACTAGAAAAAGACAACATCAACTTAAACAATTTCACTTCCAATGTTACTAATTAATATTAATTATGCCTCACACCAATGACTCAACTTAATACCCATACCATATCGAGTTATTTAATTACAATATCTGATTTAACCATAATAAAGCATCAGAAAAGGATTTTAACAATTTTCACCAGAAAAGAGGTGCATTAAACTTCAACACTCGGAATAATCCAAAAGGAACACATAGAGCCAAATCTTTCCCATGCTAACAAACTTGCAACATAAAACTCTCAATACCCAACTATCAAACGAATAAATGAGTTATTCTCTGCCAAAGAGAAAGAAGGAACAACCATGGAAATATCCATAATGCCAATTGACGAAGATCACAAGTAGCAAAAGCGACTCACCAGTCGGAGAACAATAATTGTTTCAGAGAACCATTAGAGACCAATGAAACACAACCACTACCATGAACCACGAACCTAAGAGAAAATCATTATCTACCACAAAATAAGAATTTGCCAAGATTTGAGGTCAAGAAGGGAAACAATTTTCTAAAGCAACTCATGCTCAACTCCACGCAATTATGGTATTCGGGTAACTACTCTATTCGTCTACCACGAGCGGTGGTATAACGACAAAGTCCAAGGCCACAACCACGGCCTCCACTTCTTATCAACCATTACCGACACGCATAAACAATATAATCAAATATGATTATACATGATCATCTCATAGTAATCATATAATAGATTCATAGTTATAGAATATCATAACATATCATTTCATAGATTAACAACAAGAAAGATAGGACAGAGGCAAATCAACAATTACTCAACAAATGAAACATAACAACGGATAATGCGAAGCAATGTAATTCCCAACCCCACCTCGTGCATAGTGTGTCAATTTAATATTTTCCTATTAACCACGGACCTAAATCTCGCTCTGATACCAACTGTAACACCCCAACTCCACAAGAGCCAAGAATGCTACTAAAGTAACCTTACACAAAACTAAACTAAGATAATTTACTAAGTTTTGCAGAGTCTCCTTTGTATTTCTAACATCACATGGGTTTCAACGATTAAAGGGAGTTATAACGAATCTTGCAATATTCATGATCAACAATAAGTACTCAAGAACTTACTAATCGATGAACAAATCCTCAAACTTCCAACTAGACTACTCATCATTATTACAAATAATCCGATCTGGAAACATAAGCAGATCAAATCTTTGATCGGTAGCTTAATTAATAAGGCATGATCAGAGAATTTAAGTTCATGACGATTGTGCGTGCAAAGCATAACGCTACTCCCTCCCATGCATCTGCGCTTGCAGCTGGGTACCTAAAAACAACAAAAAAGCAAGAGTGAGTCCACGGACTCGGCAAGTACATAAATAAAAAGACGCATAATTCAATCCATAACATCGGCATCCATATTCAGAGCACATCACTAAATCATTCCACATGCAAATGCAATGCTCAAGGATTCCTTTTCTTTATCTCTTTGTGCATTTACCGGTAATGCAAAGGATGCAACCGTCGCTGCATACCCATGCACGTGTGCGCACGCACGAGGACCAATTGCCCAATACTCGCAAGTATTGGGGACCTCAACCCACACTCCACGAGTGTGGGGATCTCAAGCCCGTCACATTCATGACGAGGACCTCAAAGATGTGCATGCTTGGTCATCACAAGACCAGGCCTCAACATGATATCAAAATGCATATGCACCATCTCTTTTCAACATCAAGCACCAATGGCGGTAACAACATTCATGAATAAAGGCAATAACGACATTCATGAATTAAGGCGATAACAACATTCATGAATAAAGGCAATAACAACATTCATGAATAAAGCATATCCATACTTTGAACATTCACCACTTTGATTATGCACACTTATAAACAGCCATACGACATTAACAAGCATCAAACCCGCATTCATGTCCAAGCAATCACAAACAAGGATCAAACGATGCACTTGCCTCAACCGTGCGGGAACGAAGGACGCGAAGAGGGTGCCGCCTCCGGAACCAGTCCCCCACCTAAACATTCAATTAAGAAATGCTAAGACAGCAATAGACGACCACTCAAACCATAAAAGTAAACACGGACTCACAAAAGTTCCTTTAACTCGAACCCAGCCCCAATTTCTAGATGTCGCTTTGTCCCCTTTGTGGACAGTCATGTTCTAAAATTCATATCTTTTCGTACAGAGATCCAAATTAGGTGTTCTTGGACTTCATTGAAAGGTTATCAAATTCCCCAACTAAACCTAGTTGGTGAGCCTTCCTGTTTCGGCCATCTACTACCCCTAACAAGCCAAACTAGAGAGCAACAATTTTCACGCCGGCTTCTCTGGACAGTACACTAAAACCACGATAACTTTTTCTACGAAAGTCCAAATCTTGCGTTCTTTATCTCTATGAAAAGGTATGGAAATTACCTACAATTTTTGTTATATTGAGATCCTCTTATTTCGTCTTTAACTAATAGAATAACTCAGATTTCTACAGACTGTCAGGATGTTGATAGATTAACTAGACAGCGGCACTAAACAATTCATAACTTTCTAACCGTTAATTGGATTTTGGCGTTCTTGGCGGCCACTGAAAGATAAGAACATTATCTACATAACTCTAGGAGACCAAAACTCCTAATTCGGCCGTTAAACACACGAAACTGACCGCGCAATAATCTGGACAGAACGCGATCTATTAAACCGACGCAAATCAATCTACCAAACGACATCAACCGCAACTACTACGCATCAAACAACGAAGAACACGCGACGCTACCCTTGTAGAATCGCAGCAAGAAGATGAACTCTCCCCACAAAGTTGATCTCCTCTCCTTTCTTCACTTGATCGGCAGTAGGGAGCATCGACGGCGAGGAAGGGAGGCACCAATAGAGGGGGCACCACCATGGAGGAGAGGTGTGCTACAGGAGCCGTGCTACAGTGCGGTGGCACTGTAGCTACAGTGCATCTAGGGTTTTCTCCCTTCCTTTTATTGGTGGCCGACCCCTCATGGGCCTCCTGGGCCAAGGCCCGAGGCCCAAGTTGCCGAAAAACTGCAGAAACCCCCCTTTTTTATGTCTAATTTCTCTTTTGAACGCTTTCTTTCGTAGAATAAATCGGAGTATTACATTAAAACCCCTCTTTCTCCTGTTCAATCATTTTGCTAAAAGAAATATTCTCCCAATCTTAATTATTCTCTCCCGATTTAATTTTTGGGGTATTACACCACGTGCAGAAAGAAAAGGCTTCGACTAGGCAATGTTACCATCTCCAACTAGATTAATCAAATCAATTACGACAACTTGAGTAAAACAAACATCTAGAGTACCCTAAAAAATTCATTCGACCTTTTTCGATGTACCCGATAAGTTTGTCCTGATAGCAAGAGTAGGAAACGGAACGACGCTAGGAAGTTCCTTCTAGTTGGCAGGACCACGTGCAGAAAGGAGAAGCTTCGACTAGGTGTGTTTCTTCCTCCGACCAGGTAAAACTGATCATGTTTACCAGAAGTGGTCGAACGAATCTCAAAAGTGCACTCTTCTTAGAGTATTTTTCGAAATAAATAAATAAACTAAGGTGACATGAACTTGCTTAATGAATTTTTCGACCATGTTTCTGAGCCCAAAAAACTTCGTATTGGTAGCAAAAGTTAGGAACAAGGTGACACTAGGAAGCTAATTCTAGCGGGCAGGACCACATGCAGAAAGGAGAGACTTCGACTAGTTGTTATGTTCTTTCTTTGACCAGTGTAAAGAGAAAATGAGCATATAAAGAATGGTCGAAAAATTATAAAAGAAAAATTCGAAGAAAGACAATAAAGATAGAAAAAACCTGATGCTTTATTGTCGTAGAGGTTTGTTACACGTAAAATTTACGTAACTGATCAATGTTCCAAGAGTTTGAGAGAACGCGGCCGTCCTCCATTGAAAGCCGTACAGATCCTGGACGCGTAACTTCGACCACGGTGTAAGGACCTTCCCACTTGGGGGAAAGTTTATTCCGATTAGACTGGGATTGGATGAGCCTCAATACCAAGTCACCTACAGCAAGGCTACGAGGTTGGACCTTACGATCATAGTATCTGCGCAGGGCTTGTTGGTAGACTGCTGAACGGATTAGAGCCTGATCCCTTTTTTCCTCGAGCAGGTTGATGTCATCTGCTCGAAGTTGTTCTTTGGATGGAGTCGTTAAAATTTTCGACTCATACCGACCTGATCTTTAGTTCTGGCGGAACCATGGCTTCTGCGCTAAAGACTAGAAAGAAAGGTGTTTCTCCTGTAGCTCGGCTAGCTGTCGTACGAATTGCCCATAATACTGAAGGTAATTCTTCTACCCAAGCCCCCGAGCGTTTGACAAGCTGATCGAAGACTCGGGTCTTAATTCCCTTCATTATTTGGCCATTCGCTCTTTCGACTACCCTGTTGCTTTGGGGGTGGGCCACAGAAGTGTAACACAATCGGGTTCCCAACTCGTCGCAAAAATCCTGAAATTTTGCGCTCGAATTTTTTTTGCCATTATTTGTAATGATTCAACTTGGTACTCCAAATCGAGTTATCACGCATCTCATCATGAACCTTTTCACTGCTTCCGTTGTTATCCTAATCACAGGTTCGGCTTCTATCCATTTTGTGAATGTGTCAATAGCCACAAAAAGGATTTCGAATCCACCTAGAGCTTTGGGTAACGGTCCTAGGATACTGAGACCCTAGGTCACAAAAGGCCAAGATAGAAGGATTATTTTAACGCTTTGAGTGGTTGGTGTATTTGCTTGCTATGAAACTGACATTGCACACATTTTTTAACCAGCTCCCTGGCATCGTAGAGGGCTGTTGGCCAATAAAAACCTTGTCGAAAGGCTTTACCGACCTGCGTTCTGTGAGAAGCATGAGTCCCACAGATGCCTCCGTGTATGTCGTGAAGGAGTTTTAATCCTTCGCTCTGCAGGATACATCGTATGAGCACCCTTTGAGTTTCTCTTTTATAAAGGACACCTTCGACCAAAGTATACATTTTGGCCTTTCAGGATAGTCGATCTACTTTGAGATCGTCATCGGGTACGGAACCCGTCTGAAGATACTAGTACATGGGAGTCATCTAGGTATCATCGTACTCTAGAGAGGCTATTTCTATAGGAGGCGTATTTAGTTCTTCAACTAGAGACGGCTTCTAAAGTTGCTCCAGAAAACCCCCTTTTGGTACTGAGAATCGGGAAGAAGCTAGACGAGCCAGTTGGTCTGCGAGGAAATTATCCTTTCGAGGGATAAATTGTACCTCAAAGCCCAAAAAATGCTTTTCTAACTTTCAAACTTCCGATAAGTGCCGAGACAGTTGGATTAGAGCACTCGTACTCTTTTCCGACTTGATTCACGACTAGTTGAGAGTCTCCTCTCACGAGTAGTTGTCGAACCGAGAGCACTTTTGTGGCTCATATGCCAGCTAGCAAACCTTTGTATTCTGCCACGTTATTAGTGGCCTGAAAGTTTAATTGTATGTCATACTTTAAGGTCTCTCCGGTAGGAGATTCCAGGACCACCCCAGCCCCCGAGCCACTTATAGTAAGTGACCCGTCAAAGTACATCGTCCACTGGTCGTGAGAATCGTACTGGGGATCCTGAATAGGTTCAGGATTTGTCCATTCGGCGATAAAGTCTGCCAAGATCTAGGATTTAATGGCCGTTTGGGACACGAAATGGATGTCGAACTCCCCAAGATCAACTGACCATTTTGTTATGCGTCCCGTTGTTTCCCTATTCTAGAGGATCACTCCCAAGGGAAACTCTGACGGCACAACTAGTTTGTGCACCTGAAAATAATGCCGTAGTTTCCTCGAAGACATGAGGAGAGCATATAAAAGTTTTTGAACCTGAGGGTAACGCTCCTTAGGCCCGTGTAAAACTTCGCTAACGTAGTAAACTGGTTGTTGTACGTTCTCATGTTCTACGACCAGTACTGCGCTTACCGCCTGTGGCGTGGCAGCTAAATAAATTAAGAGCGTCTCTCCTGGTTTTGGGGAAATCAGAACAGGAGCACTCGTAAGATACCTCTTGACCTCCTCAAAGGCTACGTTAGCCTCTTCCGACCATTCGAAGCCGTCATGTTTCCTTAGAAGTTTGAAGAAAGGTAGTCCTTTTTCTCCCAGGCGTGCGATGAAATGACTTAATGCTGTCATGCATCCTGTGAGTTTCTGGACCTCTTTTTTCGTGGTTAGGGGGCGCATCTTGATGATGACCTTTATCTTTTCAGAATTTGCCTCGATTCCTCGTGCAGAGACCAAGAATCCAAGCAATTTTCCTGAAGAGACCCCAAACACACACTTCTAGGGATTAAGCTTCAAGAGGTATTTTCTGAGGTTGTCGAATGTTTCCTGCAAGTCTGTGATGTGACTGAGCTGTTTGCTGCTTTTTACGACTAGATCATCAACGTAGGCCTCCAGGTTTCGGCCTAGTTGAGGAGCAAAAGTCGCTTGCATCAAACGCTGAAAAGAAGCCCCAGCATTCTTTAAACCGAATGGCATTTTGACATAGCAAAATATTCCAAACGGTGTAATGAATGCGGTCTTCTCTTCATCTTCTCGACACATATTGATCTGATGGTAACCAGAGTATGCATCCAGAAAACTCAACATTTCACATCCTGCAGTAGAGTCAACCAACTGATCGATGCGAGGTAAAGGGAAATCATCTTTTGGACAAGCTTTATTAAGATTAGTAAAGTCTACGCACATACGCCATTTGTCGTTCGACTTTCTAACCATTACAGGGTTGGCAAACAATTCTGGGTGGTTGACTTCTCTTATGAAGCCTGCTTTAAGCAATTTGTCCAATTCTGACCTAAGAGCATGTGAGGACCCCGGTTTATTCGGCTTGTACTGTTTAACCATACACTTGGTCCTAACAGTACAAATCAAATAAACCAAGCCTCGAGATATGTATACTTCCTAAATGCAAAGATACACACCCGCTACAAAATCATGCATCAATTCCATTCATACACATAGAGCGAAGCAAAAGCAACAAGCTGAAAGACATAGATAATATAAAGAGAGTTATTACAAAAGAGAGGCCGGCCAAAATTCATAAAGATAAGTAAATACACAATGGAAGCAAAATGGCCATAAGATGGCGATAAACAAAAGCCAATCGGTGTGCCTTTACCCACAAGGCAACCAACGGACCGCCAAGCTAATCGTCCCAAGCGGCGCTGGCAAAGACTCACAAAAGTGAGGCCCTTGGGGCTCACCTTCTTCCTCTGCAACAATTAATATTAAGCAAGCGGATGAGTACAAAACTTGTTTTTGTACTGCAAGATGACGTGTGAGATAACAGAACTATAATTAACTACATGCAAGCTTTATTTAAGTGGATGAGGCTTTGGACATATTTTCAAAGATAAAGCAAGTTTTCATTTGCAATACGGTAATAGATTCAAAGCAAGTTTGCAATTAACTTTTATTGTTCAAATAAAGGAGAGACAATAATAACATAGATAGAGAACAACACCAACCTAGAAGTGACTAACCCAAAGTCACCACAACAATAGCATGAAGTACCCTTCATACCACCCATGTCAAGTTTAAGTTTTTAAAAGGTTGTAGTCTAGTTCTTGTGGGAAATAACCAGCGTGTCCATAACCTGGGGCGAGGCTATTCGAATAGTTTTAACCTGCGGGGGTGTACCAATGTACCCACACGATAGACCGCCTTTCCACCGACCACGGTTAGCACACTTCCTTTGGTATGCGTGCATGGTGAGTCTAACAAGACGCTTTCAATGGGCGATGCTAATTAAGAGCCGCAACCCACGGAGAAAGACACATTAAACAGCCTAACCGGTGCGCTAATGCTTCCTCCAACACCACAAACACACACACACAGGAACACACCCACCGACCAGCTCATAATTAACACCTCCCAAAGTACTTAGTCAAGAGAGGTTCCATATCCCCCTCGTGTGGTTAGCACGCAATAATTGCTTGGATCAATGGCACAAGTAACTCGGTCCTTAGGGACTTAGGCACCATTCCAGTCACACCCAACAGATCACCCAACATACCATTGTGCCCAAGCCAAGATATAATTTTTGTTTTCAGTTTTGATTTGCAAAATGGTAAAACACAAGGGTTGGACATAATGGAATAATATAAGTATTTGTGTGATCAAGATCACCGACTAAGTCGATGATCGCCCAATACTAACGATGCTAGGCATGGCTAAGCAATATTTATTCGAATCTACTAAGTGACAAGAGCTCATCCAACGAACTCTAATCACAAACAAATAACCTAGGCTCGGTAGTAGAGGATAATTATTTACCTACGATTATGCAACAGAGGTCTAACTAATCAATTTAACAACAAAATAGCAATGCATACATAGAAGTTAAACAAAATATTAGACTTTAAAAGTAATGGGATTAATGGAAATGATCAAGCGCTTGCACGCTTGCTGTTGCTCAATTTGTTGCGGAGGGTCGTTCTCGTGGTTACCGCAAATGTCGAATCCTAAGCGAAAAGCAAAAGAAGCGAGAACAACCATTAAGGCGAGCAACACTTAAACAAAAGAGCAAGCAAAACTTATCCAAATGTGACGAAATTTATACACAAGGTAAAATACGAACATACCTAGACATAGAAACTGGAAAAACTTAACTTGGATTTGTGGTGCAAAAGATATTCTCTAAAAACCTAATTTCGACCATAATTAACACTGTAGCAAAAATATTTTCTAGAAAGATTTTGAAGCTGAAACTTTTATGGTAGCTACCTACTGGTATAGTGGTAACCCATATAAAATTTTAGGTCATTTGGAGTTATATTGAAAGAGTTATGATTATTCTAAGTTTTAAATCTAAGACATGATTAATTTCGATATTAAAGACTCTTGCAAAACCTATACTAAGCTAAAGTACTTTAACAGATGCATTTATAGAACTTTAGTTTGTTAAATTTGGAGCTACAGAGAAAAAGTTATGCAATTTTGAAGTTTAAAACAATTAATATGTGCAAATAAAAGCTTCAGGACTAAATGGAAAACCAACAAAGCGGGAGGTCGTGGGCGTTGATCAAAGATCGCACGGCTCACGATCTCAGATGCTAAAACCCATACGAGCACACAGGCGCAAAGACCTCATCGCGCCAAGGGAGGTCTTAGCCGTTAGATCTAGACTTGATGGTGCAGATCTGCGAGGAGGTCCTAGGCGGCAAGATCTAGCGAGGAGGTCTAAGCGTAGATCTTGAATCCAATGGCTACGACCGGTGCACGCACGGCGCGACGCAAAGGAGGTCCTCGCGCTGCGAGAGGTCGTGACCGTCGGATCAAGATCTGGCGGTCCCGAGCACTAGGGAGGTCTAAAGGTCAACGATTGATCGACGAGATCTTAACGGCTCGATCTCCCATAGGAGGTCCGGGCGGTTGAGATCTACCGAGGAGGTCTGGCCCGTTAGATCTAAATCTAACGGTCCGGAGTGGCGAGAGAGGTCCTAGGCGGTCACGATCTCGGTGGGAGGTCTGAGCGGCTAAGATGAAGCGAGGAGGTCGGGGCGGCTAGGATTTCACCGAGGAGGTCATGGATGGCCATGATCTTGGCGGGAGGTCCTGCGACAGTGTTCAGCGAGAGAGAGTGCGGGCGGTTGAGATCTCCGTGGGGAGGTCATGAACGGTCCGGATCCGAGCGGAGGAGGTCCTACGACTTCTTCACAAAGGGCGGAGGTGGTCTTTTTGCAAAGAGGACCCTAAGCGTAGTTTTGAAGGTTCTCTTTACAAATGACCAGGGTGGTCTTTTGCACAAGAGGACCTTGGTGGGGTGGCTCGGGGTGGTTTTTCAAAACGACTAAGGAAGGACTTTTGCAAAGAGGACCCCAAGGAGGTCCGAGAGGCGGTTTGACAAAAGCGACCGGGGTGACCTTTTCGCACAGAGGACCTCAAGGAGGTCTTTTGCAAAAGGACCCCAAGGAGGGTGATCCTAGCGGTGGGATTTAACCTCACGAGGTCTTTAACGGCGAGATTTGTGCGGGAGGTCTGGAGTGGTTTTAATGGCGCAGACCTCGGGACAACGACAAAAGCGGCGGTTAAGACAAATTAAATGCTCCGGATGATTGACAATAAATGAAACTAAAAGGGACACTTAATGATTTCCAAACTTTAATTCTAAACCCATGGCCCACGTCGGTGACTCCACGGCACAAATTAGGACACAATTAATGCACCAATGATGAGCAATGATTTGAGCATTAAAGTGGTCCTAAGAATATGAGCAACGGGAGGTTTTGAGCGACAAAACCCGGCGTGCCTGCTTGCCGCCCGATGTGGACCTCGTGGCGGAAACCAAAGGCACGAATGAGCTCCAAATAGGACGGAGGACC